>JAXRJS010000059.1:1940000-2292500 GCA_037127375.1 Dione juno | reverse complement strand
GCTATGAGAATTTTGTACTGTATCTGGGCATGTGCCGATCACTTTTGTAGGCATTGGGTGAAACGCTGATGTCGATGTACAGCTGCTTCTCGATATTGCTTTTTTGGTGTAATTCGTTAAGATGATGAGTTTTATATTGGATGGTTTCTTCTATTTGGTGAACTTTTGGCACAAAATGGAAAGTTTTAATATCTTGTAAAACGTTATTCCACGATAAAGAAAAAAATATTAGTACCAAGAATATTATTTACATTAGCAAACATATTTAGATAATTGAGATTCGTAGAAATCCCTAATCCATACAGAGATGCTAACAACAAAAATATTTTTTAACTACTAAATAAAAATTTCCATTTATAGAAGATTTAGATTATTCTGGAATATTATGGATATGGTGAGAAAAGCTACACAAATATAACTCTACAATAAATGTATTTTAATGAGTATGAGTTTTGTATGAGATTTATTTGTATAATACAAAAATGTTATATGTATTTATGATATATAATTCATAATTTTACTTAATTAAGCCATCAAAGTTTTAATACGCATTAGCTTTTACTCTGAATAAGAGAAAGTAGGTCACAAAAACAATATAATCTCTAAATTAATTTTCATTATAATCAACGATATTATTTTATCAAAAATTTCATACAGAGTCATTGTGACGTGGGATTTTGCTTGTTGTTTAAACAATTTAAACCGTCGTAGCAAAATAAGATTGGAATTGATTGTAAGCGCTATAGTTTTGGGTTCTATTTCCGTCAAGATTATACATAACTTGCTATTAAACGATAAAGATTATATATAACTTGCTTGCTTGCTTATTGCGATAAAGATTATATATAACTTGCTTAATTTAAAAGCTCTGGTAATAAAAAGCCTTATTTTTTTTACACGCTATGTGTTGAATTCGAGGAGAAAGCTGAGGGCAAAGTATCCTGACTTTAAGTTTCCTCTGTCATTTTATTCGCGGAAAATACTGTAATTCCAAATTTTTTTTGTCCATAATCTTAATAAATTTCAATCATAATCAGCGGTCTTATCGAAAAAATCACAGTCACTCTTTATGACGCGGAATTTGCTTCTCTTAATAAAAACCTGGTTCAATTTTTTCCACCTAATAATATTGTTTTAAGGTAATTCGACAGAGACTGTAATGAGTTTCCTCATTTGTAAGGAAAACACTTTTTGTTTATTTTTAAAAATATTTTCCTCTTGCTTTACCCACACTTTCTTATCATATTAACATTTATTAAATAACGAAACGAATGTAATATTAGGATAATATAACTAATTGAAGCAAAAGTTTATGGAATGTGAACATAGTAGATCTGAAGGATTTAATACTTAGTTATAATAAATCCTGTCCTTAAATTTAACTTGAATTTAGAAAGCTGAAATTCAACAAACAGCTTTCTTGGGAAGTGTAGAGAAGCACTATAAGATCATTTCCTGAAATTCCTACAGGAACAGAGAAAAATGAGTTTTGTATTTTATAATATGCGCAGACAAAAATTATATAGAGCCTAAACAATTTACACTAATATATTGAGATAGTGAAACAAAATAATATAATTAATACAATATTAATATTTGACTGAATTATTTTTATATTTTGTCTGCGAAAATCATTATTAATGTTATTAATAACTAAATTCTCTTCAAAATAGCTGATGTAATATCGTAAAAAGTATAAAAGGAAAAGAGAATATTACTTCATTTTCACGCCTCATACCCTGCACTGATCACAATGAAACGTGAAACTAATTTGCGACACAAACTTAAAACAGTTTTTTAATATAGCAATTTAAAGTACATCCAATAAATAAACCACTTGATTTAATATCTTATTATTTATTAAATAATTATTAAATAAATAATATTTAATAATTATGTTAACGCGGGTTAAGTTTAAGTGTCATCCCTACAAGAAGTTAATTAAGGTTAGAAATGCAGAATTCAGCTTACTTATGCTTATTAGGTTATCACTGTTTAGTGTGGGATAAAGCGCTTAGCTTATATATATATATATATATATATATATATATATATATATATATATATATATATATATATATATATATATATATATATATATATATATATATATATATATATAAGTTGTATCTCTAACAACGATGTCATATGTATTTAGTTGAAAGTGAAGCCTTTATTCAAATGCAAGTTTAATATTACTGTGAAAGTAAAATAACTGAACTCCATGCTTAATATGAAACTTTATTTTATTTACTTTATTTACGAACTCGCGATTCGAGCTCCAGTCACTCTTTCTTACATTAAGTTTCTTATTTTATTTGCTCGCAAATTCTACTTATATGGGATGCTGACTGTACAAAATGAGATAACCAAAACTTTCTTAGGGAGGCATTTTTCTTAGTATTAATATACAACAGAGAATAATTTATGTATCACTATGTTTATAGGGGTCCGTAACTTAAAAGAACAACTGGAACACTCATAAGATTACTTTTGTCTCCGACTGTCAAAGCTCTTTTTTCCAAGACGTATCAAGCTAAAATTAATATTAAATACAGTTGTAGGTGTTCGACAATTTCATGGAGCAGGAAAAAAAAACCTTTTTATTCAACATTTCCAAAAGATATATATTTTGTTGCTTGAAAATTTAGTATCTCCAGTTGATCTATATTAGTATATAATATTAGATATAAAACAGATAACTGTATACTGCATATAGCAGGTGACAGAGGGAACTTTTTTTATATTTTATTTAAAAAAAAAACAACAACACATTATCAAAACGTATATTTTGTCGGGTACATCATTTTTACACTGAATGCCTTCAATACGTAACCTACTTACGATACGAGTTGAGGCTCGGTAATAAACTGTCTTGCTTTCGTTTTTCCTCATAAGGCTGTATATACTGTGAATTGTTTCCCGCATTCTGCATATATCCACAATTCGTCTACAATTGTCTTTTAAAAGTGTTATGTGAATGGTTTTATGCTATCTTTACTTATTAGTATTTAACTTTTTGAAATTTCTTGAGTCAATTTTATTATACAAATGTATTAGGTGAGTTTTCTATATATACTATCTACTATTACTTTACATGATCATTAACTAACTAATAATAAAATATGGAAATTTCTGGGGAAATGATGGGATATCTGTACTAAAAGGCATTCAATAATTTTTTTTATGTTTTAGTGTAAATAAGAATACGAAGAAGTAAAATTAAAATTTACAATTATATATATTAACTTTGTAAACGAATGAGAAGGGAACGACTGTATGTAAACTCGAACACAGTTGTGGGTTCAATATTTACTTGGAGAAATGAGTTACTTTATTTCCTCCAGCTGATAATACGACGCGCGTTGAGTGAGTGAGGTACGGTTCACTCATTCAACGCTGTTGAGTTCCGTCACTCAACAAGCAATATTTGAAAATTTGGCGAAAATAGGGTACCTCGGTGTCTATAAACAAAGTATGTCCTCTATATAAAAAAAAGCGTGAAGCTAAAAAACAACATTCATGATATTAAATCTTTTGGGGCAGAGGCAGAGGGAGGACTTGGTTGACTTTCGAGAACACAGTGTTGAAGATCCTGGACGAAGTTCAATTAAAAAGAGCTTAATGACAATGGACAAGGCAAAAGAGGTATGTAGGAACCGTAGCGGTTGGCGCTACGTTCTCTCTGTCTTATGAAAAAGTACCTAGTTTTATGAATAGGATCTCCACTTTTCAGGTTATATACAATTTAAGCAATCTGTTACAAGCCTACAATTAATTATTGATTACAATGATGATAATAATACTAAAACGAATCTCTTAAAGGCCAAAAAGGTCTTACACCAGGCCATAAAAAGAAAAGAAAGCCAGATGGCCTAAGCAACAAAGTATATAGCGGCGTTATGTTTGACGTTAGTACTTGAGATAGATGCTCTTTTATAGAGGCACCTTCATTATCGGACACAATGAAAAACGGATCACGAGCGCGCGTGTCACAAACATAATTATGGAAACGTGCTCTCCTAGAAAAACAAATAATAAGATGCTGTATGCAATATACGGTACCGTTTTGTTTATTTTTATTGAGGTTTAAACAATATATTAATAGATAGCGAGAATTGATATCTTTTTAATATATTAACATATTTATGCAAGGTATTTTTTTTGGCTTTATGCTGTATCCTACATATAGCAGGGTAGGTATTAGGAATCTTGTGTCCAGACACTTTTTCCTATTTATCTTAAATGGCGGAATTTTACGCCTCGCCACTGTATACAAGGCGAAAAGTATTCAAAATACCTATTGTAAATCGAATCTACAATTGTCGCGTTTAGATTTAACCCAATTAAAATTTTGCGCCACAACTTTAGTATATGGTTTCTTGTTTCTACTATATAATTATGTAAATACGGCGTCGGTATATAAATATCCAAGTATCTAAGAATTTAGCGAAAAGCCAATAAAAATAATATAATAATTTATTGCGAACGAAGTTTACAGTTTACGGTATAGGTAACATAAGATAAAGTAAATGTGCAATGGCGGCCTTATCGTTAAGAGCGATCTCTCATAGGCAACCAGTAATTAATAGTTGATATACTACAAAATAATGCAAAATTATGTATATTAAGTTCATTTTAGTATATATACGTACAAACGTACATACACAAATATAATATATATATAAATATCCAACTTTCTTTGATAAATGTTACGGCGTTCAAAAATTAAAAAAAGTAAATAATATTTCCAATATATATAATAGATGAGAGTGCTGTATGAATCAATATGTACCTATTGAATCACAACAGCACTCTGATCTATTATGATTTCACAAGTTGCTCACTTAAAAATATTATTGTTCGAAAATACAATTTTTAATTTCACGCTCACCAAAGCGAAGCGAGGCGAGGCGAGGCGAAGCGAGGCGAAGCGTAAATTGTATATAAATCTTTATTCTCACGAAATCAACAGGAAAGTTTTACGATTAATGTCGAAAAAAGTTCTTACTTTTGTTCCCTTACAATTTTTATTGAATGAAATAAAGAAACACATTGGACCTTTGTTGAATCTTGTCTTGTATAAGGCTATTCTTCGTAATGCTGATTAAATTTTAAATTGTTGTTCTTGTTATGTATTGTTATATATTAAAATAGTATGATTTATATAAACTTCATATTCTTAAAAGATGGAAGTATACAGATTTATACGTAAAGTAATCATATAAAAAATTAAACGCAAAAAAATAAAATTAATAGTTTTTCTTTAAGTACCTTACTATTCTTAGTGCGCATTAGCACTTTGAAAATAATAATAAAAATAGATATTGATATTTTTGGTATCACGGTGTAGCACCGTTCTCGTGTATAGCAAGGTGGTGAATTTAAGAGATCACTTGAGTGGTGGACCTTAACGCGATAACATCTTACTAGACGGCGTGGAAGCGAAATTTTTTAAAATTGTAATTGTTGCAAGTGAGAATCAAACCCACAAAAATCTTGCATACATTCAGACGCTGTTCCACCGCGTCACAAAGGCTTAATCCGCTCTAATTTAGTACATTATTGTCTTTTTTGCTTGAACAGTCTATAAAGGTGAAATATTACCGTATTTTTACTCTACAACAGCGAAATTCAAAAAGATTGTCTCAAAAATTCGCGTGAAAAATT
The DNA here is from genome assembly GCA_037127375.1 of Dione juno. Lineage (NCBI taxonomy): Eukaryota > Metazoa > Arthropoda > Insecta > Lepidoptera > Nymphalidae > Dione > Dione juno. Next base: position 2,286,830 of record JAXRJS010000059.1, on the reverse strand, counting down.
CCACATCACTTGAAAGAGGAGAACAACAGGCACGCTGAAAAAAATAGTAAGAAACAGATAAAGATCATGACCTAATTAAAGATCGCTTGTTAGTTAACAGCGTTGCTGATGCCAGTATAAACATGATACATAGTATCTTCAGTGAGAACACACAGGAAAGTGCAATTCATGTTTAAACTTCTCAAACTTTGGCACCGTTACAAACATTTACTTTAATTTTAAATTGCAACTCTTGGCAATGGAAACAACTAAGTCATATAACATGATTTACGATTCATTTTATGTTATTTCAACTGATTTATAGCTTCTTATATGATGTGATTCTTGAATATATTAAAGCATATATTAAAGATTGGAATGTGCACATTTTCTTTGAAGTATAGTTTTTGACCTATTTGGTTTTTGTTATGTAAAATGTAGCGGCTTTATAGCTCTACTATGTTTTTAAATATTTGTTGTATGTGGTTAATGTGGGTTTTAATTCTGTATTATAAATATGAAATGCTATATTAATTAAATATATAAAGTAATACACGCAATATAATGCACTTAAGTAACCAAAAAGAGAAATAATATTGTAATATAGTGGCTATCATGTTGTAAAGGCACAGCATGTGACTGTAAACGTGACGGTTCTGGGTTCAATTCTCATTAAGACAAAGAATTATTTAGCTTATTATCGAAAATTGGGCAGAAAGTGTATTATTAAAGAACGGGTATTGTGAAAGAACGGGGTGTCTTAACACTAACTTATGCCTTATATGCGGGAAAAGTTGGGATATTGTTTATTTATTTATTTATATAATTTTAGTAGTTTTTAAATATTAAATATTAATACATTTCAAAATATACTTGCTATATTAAAATTATTACTTGGTCACACAGCATATTTTGAGTTCAGTTCAAACCACAGCACGCCAGTCAAGGTAACCGCCTCTCGTAACTGGCTTACTGGTCTCAAACCAATAATATTATTTATTAGCCCATAATATAGCCTAGAGACCGTCGTGGCGCAGTGAGATATCATTATTGTAGACTAAAAGGTTATGGATTCCCCCAATTCCCACTTGAAACATAATATTATGTAAATGTTTTCAAAATTTTCATAAGGCAAAGCACAGGGTAAAGTTACGCTGTATTGAAATAGTACGGAATGTGATCAATAAGATGTCTTGACACCAGAGTCTCTCTCCATGTTGTCGCTTAAAGCTAAATAAAATACCCAGTTATTAAGCGCTTTAGCCCTATAACGACGAGAACAAAGAAACTCATTAATTACACTAAGTGTTAAAATAATCTTTTGTAATTATATTTTTATTTCATGTCCCTTTGAAGTAAGTATAAATGAAATTCAGTGTAAATGCGGCTTTTTGACTATTTTTAGGCTACAATTTGATGTTAATAGCCGATATTATTATTATTATTATTATACTATAGTATTAGAAACAATGATAGTGATGGAAGCTAAGTACAAAATTTATCGATTCAAATTAATTTCTAACATGGCTTAGTTTATAATTTACAACGAATTTGAAAATCTAAAGAACAAAAATTCCCTTCAAATTTTTTCGCTTTAAAAATATTATGTTCTAAGTAGTGAAGCTTATGCCAACATCTTGTCTTTGGATTGTATGATTTGATTTTAATTACTGTGTAACTGACAGACAACACATAGAAAGCTATAAAATTTAGTATGAGAGAATTTACCGAAATTCAATCGAGAACGAGAAACATGACATTTTACATTTAATAGTCCACGCAAATGAAATTGTGGGCTATAGCTCGTTGACTATATTATTAAAATAAATCTTATTTGTCGAAAATCTGTGACAATGACGCTCATAAATCCTGCATAACGAAATTTGCGTAATCCCTAAACGAAATTAGGTGCTCCAATCAAAAGGTTTACCACACCACCTCTCTCCCATAAAATACCCAAGGCTGTTAAGGAATTACTCGCTTGGAATTTCGTGTCGATGTAGGGATAAAGCTGTAGGAAGTTTTAACGTGTGTTATCGCGATCCTCACGTCAGCCGTGGATTTTGCTTTTGTATCTTGGATACCAGGAATGCCAAGACATGGCCCAAAAGCCATGGCTGTTTATAATATTTTTGATATATTTTCCTTAGAGATTTTAATTTTAAAGTTTTTTCTTTTCAAATTTGCCTATTTTAAAGGTATATTCTATTGTGAAACTTAATGTCAGTCAGGATAATATAAATATTACTTTACTTGAAAATTGAACATATAGTAATTAAAAATGCTAATCACGGTATTTTCATATTAATAATTTTAATTGTAATGTAGCCAAAAAAAATATAAGGATACACGTTGTAAAGAAAAATGTTTAGGATATTTAGCAAATGCGAGAAACTAATGTAATGGTTTGATCCACAAAGATAGTCTACGTATTAATATTTCTTGGAACTCAAGCCAGACCAGGTCATACGTGAAACAATTGTCGTACTGAATGGTTACATATAATACAGTGAAGTTTATTTCACATTTCCACGAAATATATTATTAATATATTGATTTATATTTTTTTATATTTTTATTTTTTTAGTTTTACGCTGTATCCTGCATTTGGCAGGGTAGGCGAAAGAAACCTAGTGCAATAACAAGAACCTGCGTGTTGAGTGGTGTAACTCAACGCCGCGCATAGTCTTGTTACTCGAGAATCAAACCCACAATCGTCGCGATTACAATCAGACGCAGTGGCATGGTGGGCACATATTATTTAGAAAAAATAATAAGCACTGATAAAAACGTATTCTAGAATTTTTACATTTGCAATTTACAAAATGTATTTTAATATTTTCTTGGCACAGTTGACACTGTAAAGCTTGCCACGATTCTAAATTTAAATATAATATGAGAAAATAAAAATTGTGGGAATTTTCTTTATTTTATAATGAATTTTTATATTGAAAAAAATATCAGTCAAGCACGAGCAGTACTTGCGCAATTTCATCATAGATTTCCAACTTAAACGGGTATTTTGTATGAAATGAACAACAGATATAAGATGATAATTGTTTTTCTATGATTTACTGGTAAAATTCCATATTTAGTTTTCATTATATTTTTCCCTTATTTATATTGTATGTTGTAAGCTCCTTGAAGCGTTGACTTTGAACTTTGATTTTATCTATCTTTTTATTTCAGCTAATGTTCTTTACAGACGGACAGACTAACAGATGGACAAGAAATTAATCCTATTAGAGTTACTTATTTTAGCAACTAACCAATGCAAAAACTAGCCATCGCATTAATGGACGCTGTGAGGCTGCGCCACAAGGACCTTCAATAGAGATATTTCAATTTTAATTTAATCACTGCAATACTTTGTACATAATTATATACATATATTGAACATAATTTAAACTCTTTTTTAACAATGAAGCAACATGAGCTGTGAAATTTAACACTATATTTTTTTCCAGGTACGCAGAACGCTTTTGCTACAAGTTAGAATTATACCAAGATTCCAACAAGTAACTGAACCACGGTAGTAATCCTGGACTTATGAATACAGACAGATACCTTAACTATACATGTGTCAACTGTAAAGTTAGGACATCGATATTACATTTTAAGGTAAAAATATCGCAACCCAGATAGATATACAGCTTTTATAATTCCAATAACTAAGGAGTATATCGTTAGTTTCTCATAAAATCACCATAGCAGTAATATTTTTAATAACTTTTTCCTATATAGTAATATATATTATATACACTGTATATAATATATACTATAATATATTATATATACTATATACTTAAATATAGTATACTATAGATATACTAAAATGATGAAATTAAATGTATCGAATCCGCGTAGCATTAATTTCGGAGGCGACCTACATTTTTTTGGCACTCGATAGAACTAAAGCCCTCCTCATCTATTGTCCGCGAAGTTTTCTTGTTGATACCAGGATAAAGGCAGGTCAATTTCATAGCTCTGCCCTGTTTTATCGTGATTATCCCTTGTGTCTCAAAGTTTTTGTCCGTTGCAATTTTTTTTATATATTTCTCTCATTCACCTTATGTTTGTTTGGAATTTTTCTGAATTACTATTATTAACTTTTGTTTTGATCGTGCTTTGTTCTTGGATTAAAGCTAAATATGACTTGCAAATTACTTAAGCTTTTTTAACTTTGATTACTTTGTATAAAGTTTAATTGAAGTTTTATAATGAATAAAAGCACCTATGTCTGGTATAGAAATACTAGACAATAAAAAAGTATATTTTAATTAACTATATAAACTGATTTTTAGAACAATTTATGAAAACAAACTAAATATTGTCCTTTTCAATATATATTATCAGTATTATCAAATTAAAAGCTTTTGGGTTTCACACAAATAATATGAACATAAAATATTTATATAGTTAAATATTCAACAAACCAATCGTGTAATTGCATCATATATCATGGGCGTAGTTTATGCATACAAATGTACACATACATTATAACTTCGAGAGATGATTTTTGTATTATTTTTTTTTCTATTCACCTTTTAATTTACGCGGAAAATTTTAAAAGAGATTAGTGAAGCCAATCCATTTTGAACTGAATCTGATAAATAAAAATATTTTAAATATACTATTTTTACATTAAGTCCTGATAACAATAATTAGATAAATTAAATTTCTCTCCTCTTGCCAAGATGCGAAAGCGCGGGGTTGATCTTCACCACTGAACATGCATTTTTTGAATGTCAATGGAAAACGGAATATCTTGACACTTTTCTCTGGCTACCATACTATATACAATATAACGCTTTAACCTGATAACAATGTAAGCGCACAGCCGTATTCAGTTACAACCGTACCAACTTCATTACAATGGCATCTTCATATTCTTTAGTTTTCCATTATTTTATATTAATTTTATATTATTGAATATTACTACAATATGTTTCAATACATTCCTACTCTTTTCAGTATCGAATAATTCACCCGATTCATAATAAAGCCACTGCAATAATTTGAGATATGAACGTATTTCAATATTAATATTGAAATCTGTAATTAAATCATTGAATGAATATCGATTACAACTTATCATTTTGTAAAGAGGGTAAAATTTTATATGTAGAAATTGTAAAATACAATAATATAAGAAAAATCGTTCATTACATTGTAGATACAGTTGGTCAATTTTAAATATCTCATAATAAAAAAATAACATGGTAGTCGTAGGATCCTCGGACATACTAAGATTTTTTTTTTTTAATATTTGATAAACATTTTCATTTACCCAGAAAGTAAGCCCGTCCCGTCCATAATATCTGTAAATGGTACTTATCATCTATATATATCTAAATAATGAGGCAAAAATATGAAAAAAAAAAAACATTTCTCATACTAATTCTATCACAATCAGTAAAAGTAGATAGGTCAATATTCTACACTCCATATATACTATGATAGGTATATGTATATTCATATCAGCCCAGAGACGTCCATTGCTGGACTGCTGGACACTCGGTCGCCCACATCTAAAGGATTCAATAAAAATATAAAAAACTTATGTTTTAGCACACTGGGACGATGTCAGACTGTAAATACGATGGTTGTGGATTCTATTCCTAGTCAGGGGAATTATTCTCACTTCCCTGTTATATCAAGGTATAAGCACTCAATGATTTTTCAGTCAACAATTTTTTCTCTTATAAAATAAATATTCTTATATACTTTGTTCATGAAAATATTGACGATACTTTCCTTTATAATATTTAAAATTTATTCTCTCTTTGAATCTACGGAAATTGGATGGGCTTAGCAAATGAAAGTAATTTCAGATATCTTTTCACTTAAGCGTGACATTCGCTTGAGAAAAAGTATTGTAAAAAATTTCAAAAGAAATATTGGTATAAGAGTAATCATTTTTGGGGGTAATTTAAATATTATTTTTAATTATTAGGTAAGAATTTTACTAGAAATATTTGACTTTTTTATAGATACTTTCATATAGATGTTGTTGACATAACATCGTTTGTTATAAAATGTTTACAAAGCTTAATTACCCAAATATTATTATAAACTAAATAAGAATATTAGAAATTCTTATAAATGAAAATTGTTTGACTCTTTTAATTATTTTTTAAATGTTTGTCCACTCTAAGAATATAAAAATATTAAACACTTACATACAAATGCATTTTAACAACAATCACTTATATCACTTATACTTATAACTATTTAAAACTTTTTCAAAATCCACACTGAAGGAGAAAAAATTAAAGTAGAGGGATTCGAATCCGCACCTCTTCGATACTTGGATATTGGTACAAATAGATCTAACCAGCAAGATATACGTTTTTAGCAAATTATTTCGAAATTCACATACGCTTCTTATTTTATTCTTAATGAGAAAATCATATTAATACTATAAAATTATATAGAATTTTGTGCTTTCACTAAAACACCTGTTTCATTTAGTCGTAGTATACAGTGAGTTATTATATTGATTAAACCTCGTGAATATAAGACCAAAGGCATGTTGAGAATATATGAATGAAATATTTTACACAATACACTAGACAAGGTGTATCAGTGTTCAAATATTAAACTTAAAGGCTTTCAATTAAAATTTATTAGAAGATATAAAGCACATTTTGTTGGATACGTATTTTGTTAAGTACTGCGGTAATATAGATTGCTATTTTTTACATTTGTTAATAAAATATATCTAAAAAAAATATCTATACATTAATACGTACGACTGTATGAAAATTGCACGGTCGGAGGAGTATGAAGTTTGGCACACTTGTACATTATGTATGGGAGAAGGCTATGCCGATTTTTTCAATACTAATGCTTATAGAGTACATTTAATCAATAAATAAAACATTACACATACTACGATGTGTTTAACAATATAACTTGTATAAAATGACATACACGTTGCTATGGCAACGCGTATCACACGCGTCAACGGCTCCTCTAGTTAATAAAATATACGCAATGAAATATAATTAGTATATACGCAATAGGGTTGTCCAAAATATAGGTAAGTTATATTAATAATATTTATTTCAGCTTCACTCATTATACCGTATATTATAAGCTGGAAATATTATTATCATACCACTATTCACTGTCTTTTGATTCTTTTGATAGAGATTGAATTCACAAATTTCGCGGTAACTGTCAGATATCTCGAATAGTATGTTAATAATAATTATTCCACTTTGGTTATATATTTTTTTCTTTTAAATAGTGGGTAGAAATAATAATAATAACTGATGTTTTTTTTTTAATTTTTCTACTATACAAATCTATGCAAAATTAAATTTAGATTATTTAACCAGCCAATCAAGCTTTACATTAGCTATGCATTAGCAAGTAATCATACATTTTTAACAGTTCATTTTTGTTGTTAGCACTCTGCGGCGTTATTTTAACAAGCTTCCAATACCCAAACACCAAATTCCGAGAAACAAGTTACTCCCAAGGGTACTACGTGGAAATTGTTATACGTATCTAAGTATTTTTTTCTTATACTGAGTGTATGAACAGCACTTTGAAATAAAATATCAAAGGAAGCTAAGGACAAGCAAAGGTTTGACTCATTTAAATAACGTTTCTAATGACTTTATAAAATATGAAACGGAAGCTTTTTCATATAACAATGTATATTCTATAGATAGATATAGTCTTCGAAGGAAACAAAACGTGTTTTTACTTGAATAATATAAAAAATAGACAAAAAAAACGAAAAGTAAGAGGCATTTACTAGTTACCTTAACTAAGCTAAGTAAATCTCACCGCATAGTTTAAATGTCAAACGTTGAATATTGCTGTACCACTTGAATTAATTAATTCCTGGCTTCTTATATGTAGGTTACAAGCATGTTAAAAAAATTTCGACAAAATATTTTTAAAATTGTAAAATTGTAAAGAATTACCGATTCTAGTAATATTTTTAAGTTTTTAATGTATGTCGATAACTTCATACTTCAATTACTAAGAGATTTTTCTGCGACCTGAAATAATCTCTGATCAAAGATACTTAATTAAAATTAAGAAGAATCATCTCGATGTACCTTATAATTTCTTAGAAACATATGGACAAACATACAAACATATAAACATATGATATACATCAAAGGAATTCAGCACACGTGCGAATAAACCTAAATAACATACATACCATCCATATTAATAATGATATTTTTTGTAAAGGTTTTTTAGATGTAAATTTAAAATTTACGAAATGAAACGAATTCATCACTCGTTCACCACTTACTAGAAGAATAATACAAGATTTGTGAATCAATAGAGACGTCTATAGCATAAATTAAATTGGCAACTATATGGTAGAGTTTGTTCATATTTACAACAATTATTATTTAATTTTATTATCCTCATTTAAAAAAAATCAATAATTATTTAAAAACATCTTAAAAAATATATACTGACCGATAACGTCCAAGGCAATCCTGTAATTCCTAGTTGGTGATACTTGGAAGTCAACTCTACACCTGTATATGGCTCTATCGTGGGACTGTACGTCCCTAACGCGTAGAGCGGAAGTCGGCTGACCAACCCATCGAGCTCGGTCGCCGAAGTTCTTATCGTCTGACCAGTGGCCTGCTGGCCCGAGTACACGAGTGTCAAAACTGTAACAAAAATTTCAGATTAGTATATATATATATATATATATATATATATATATATATATATATATATATATATATATATATATATATATATATATATATATATATATATATATATATATATATATATATATATATATATATATATATATATATATATATATATATATATATATATATAATATATATATATATAATATATATATATATATATATATATATATATATATATATATATATATATATATATATATATATATATATATATACTATATATATATATATATGTATTAATTATTAGTTAATCTATTTTGTTATAATCTATATAAAATATCGAAATCTGGAAATATTTATTTTATTTATTTATTTATATATACACACACATAAGCAGATAAAACTTAAAAATAGAACATATTAATATAAAATGCATATGCAAAGGCAGTCTTTTTTGCTGCAAGCAATCTCTTACTGACGACCTTTGGCAAATGCGTGACTGGTTGTACAAGAACAGGAATAACCGAATAAGGCTCGGTGCAATTAAAATAAAAATATAAAATATATATAACAAAATCATATGAAATAAAATAAAACAAATATATTTTACAATATAAAATAAATGATGTCAATAATAACATATGTTAAATATATACCTGAAAATATATAAATTACTTACAATAATACTTACAATAACAAATAACAGATTACATACAAAAATAATCCGATATTAAATAATATTATATTATATTATAATATAGCAGAAAGTTCTATGTGTATATATTAAAATTAAGTCTAAAGATGTAGACGTAGACAAAGAGAGCAGGGTCTACCCTGCTCTCTTTGCCAGAGGGAATCTAGTGATAAGACACTCCGTTCTCCACTTTCCACTTTGCGGGTTCGATTCCCGTGAAGTGATGGAATCAACGCCGCGTTTTGTTTTATTACTAGAGCAAAGAAATTAAATAATTTATAATCCATCGCATTTACAGTCAAACGCTGTGCTGTTGAGGCCCACTGCCTCTAACAGTTGTAGAATTTAGGGATATTCTAAACAGATTCCATAATACACAGTGATTTATTTCACTATGTAGGCATAGACAATATATCTCTATATATAACATGCAAAATTTCCAAAACAAATAAATATAAAGTATCACTTTATTATTGTCAATGTAAAATCATTTCCATATATGGATATATGATGGACACGAATATAAAAGGGGTATAAACGAAAAAAATCCTTATTAATCCGACGTCAATTAAGAATACACGCCATGAGAAAGTGTTATTCCAGTGAATTTATTACATCTCAATTACAATTAGATTACATTGATTAATGTCCAGCGATTTGGATAGCCGTTTATAATTTACATACAAAAATTTTGACTGAAACGCCAATGTTTTACAGGACTTGTCGCTTTATTCTATTTAATTTGAGGGTGAAATAAAAATATCATACAACGTTTACGTCAGTTTTCGTGTTTACAATACTGGAAAATGTCATGTTTTTCTTTTCATACCGGAAGCGAATGTAACTAGTAAGTAAATATGGCTTAAATGTACCTTTTTTAGTTAAACTTTGATTTATTGTTATTACTTTATCGTTATTTGGACACGATTTTGTGTTTGTATTTAAATAACAAATTTTATGTGTAGTGAATATGAAAATACAACGATACTTATTTACTTCTTATATTCATGTATATTTTTTTACTAATTAATTATAATGTATGATCAAAATATGATTATTGTTTCTCAAAATGGTATAGGACTCCAACGATCATCAGGCAGGCATACTTAACAAAAGCTTTGATGTTTTTCCCATAGACAATTACTTATAGGAACAAGGATAAACCATCGAGCTTTTTGATTTTAATTTTACATTTAACATTTTAATTCTTTCATCTAACGTTTAATTGTAAAATATATTTTATTATTTATTTGGTTAAGCCCTCTAATATTAGAAACAACTGGATCGAAAGAAAAACTTGAAATTTATTCATCTCGTTAATCAATCTAATGTACCCTACACCTACGTAGAGCTTACCTCAAGTACAAACAGTGTGTCTGATACATCTCTTGAGTATTTCGATTTACTCACGGAGGTGAAGCTGAAGACAAACGCTTGTCTAGGAACAATCATTATATAGTCATGATTTCATCAAGTACCATTTTCGAGTATTAAGCATTTAGCAATACAATTCAAGTGGAATAATTTTCGATTCTAGTGAAGTACACAATAAGTGGTATATTTGTACTCTTAAACAGCTTATTGAATATTACTTAAATAATCACAAACGTATTTTAATACTTGAAATCAATAATAATAATAAAGCTTTGCGCTTTTTTTTCATATCACAGATCACAGCAGAAAAAAGGAAATTAGAGTACCTAACAGAGAAGGAACCTAACACTCTGTTTCTCACTTTCTGTCTTTTTTTTCTAATAGAAGAGACTGCGAATGTGGCGGAACTCAATTTCACTCTTTCTTTTCGTACCAGAGTAAGAAAATTTTATATATATTGTATTTATTTTATACATATACATATAAAATATATATTTTAAACTAGAAATTGCTGCAAATTAATAAACCATTAAACGGATGAAGAAGATTAAACTAATGGGATGCGTTTAAATATTTTTCGCTGAATATATAAATGAAAGGCAGTACTAGCGGTTCATTCGGCAATTTATAAACTAATTAAATATGTGAATATGAATTAATTAATACTTTGCCTACACATATGTAGATATCTCTTGCAATTGAGAAAATAAATATATAATATGGTTTTTTTTTTGCATTTTATGACGTAACGTCATATTTTATCGAAAGCCAAGAATTGGACCTGCAGTCTTCGCATTCAAGGCGAAGGCATTCCGTCTACCACTTTCAAATTTAGCACTTAACTTTATCTTCTCTCAAAAATTATACCTAATTTCCCCTATCACTATCCCGCCATGCCACGATGGAAAAATAAAATGAAATATAATGTTACGAGTATACACTTGTATATTATATATTTATATATGCACGTATATATGTATGGGAAGCTTAAAGTTGGTTTTGCGTACGAGACCACAATACGGGTGCTTTCAGTTTTGGAAGCATTTGCGCCGAGCGGTTAACGTTAGCACTGAATAATTCGCTGGCTATCGAAATTATCTGTTTGCTTTATGGAGTTTCATTGCACTGTGTTACAATAGATGTACAATGTAAATTCTACAAATATATGTAACTAAATTAATGTATATTTTTTTATGTTTGAAAACGTTTTAGCATGATTCGCGTGAACGCAGTTTCTGGTATATCCGGTATCCAAATTTTAAAATTATAATTTAAAATTCCTTGTTGTATTTAGATAAGAAATAATCCTGTGATATGTTTAGTTGACGATGGAGACGTCATACATAAAATTTCTATAGCAGATATCTTAATCTAATAATACATATATATATATATATATATATATATATATATATATATATATATATATATATATATATATATATATATATATATATGTATTAATTATTAGTTAATCTATTTTGTTATATTATATATAAAATATCAAAATCTGGAAATATTTATTTTATTTATTTATTTATATATACACACACATAAGCAGATAAAACTTAAAAATAGAACATATTAATATAAAATGCATATGCAAAGGCAGTCTTTTTTGCTGCAAGCAATCTCTTACTGACCTTTGGCAAATGCGTGACTGGTTGTACAAGAACAGGAATAACGAATAAGGCTCGGTGCAATTAAAATAAAAATATAATATATATATAACAAAATCATATGAAATAAAATAAAACAAATATATTTTACAATATAAAATAAATGATGTCAATAATAACATATGTTAAATATATACCTGAAAATATATAAATTACTTACAATAATACTTACAATAACAAATAACAGATTACATACAAAAATAATCCGATATTAAATAATATTATATTTATATTATAATATAGCAGAAAGTTCTATGTGTATATATTAAAATTAAGTCTAAAAATGTAGACGTAGACAAAGAGAGCAGGGTCTACCCTGCTCTCTTTGCCAGAGGGAATCTAGTGATAAGACACTCCGTTCTCCACTTTCCACTTTGCGGGTTCGATTCCCGTGAAGTGATGGAATTCAACGCCGCGTTTTGTTTTATTACTAGAGCAAAGAAATTAAATAATTTATAATCCATCGCATTTACAGTCAAACGCTGTGCTGTTGAGGCCCACTGCCTCTAACAGTTGTTGAATTTAGGGATATTCTAAACAGATTCCATAATACACAGTGATTTATTTCACTATGTAGGCAGAGACAATATATCTCTATATATAACATGCAAAATTTCCAAAACAATAAATATAAAGTATCACTTTATTATTGTCAATGTAAAATCATTTCCATATATGGATATATGATGGACCCGAATATAAAAGGGGTATAAACGAAAAAAATCCTTATTAATCCGACGTCAATTAAGAATACACGCCATGAGAAAGTGTTATTCCAGTGAATTTATTACATCTCAATTACAATTAGATTACATTGATTAATGTCCAGCGATTTTGGATAGCCGTTTATAATTTACATACAAAAAATTTTGACTGAAACGCCAATGTTTAACAGGACTTGTCGCTTTATTCTATTTAATTTGAGGGTGAAATAAAAATGTCATACAACGTTTACGTCAGTTTTCGTGTTTACAATACTGGAAAATGTCATGTTTTTCTTTTCATACCGGAAGCGAATGTAACTAGTAAGTAAATATGGCTTAAATGTACCTTTTTTAGTTAAACTTTGATTTATTGTTATTACTTTATCGTTATTTGGACACGATTTTGTGTTTGTATTTAAATAACAAATTTTATGTGTAGTGAATATGAAAATACAACGATACTTATTTACTTCTTATATTAATGTATATTTTTTTTACTAATTAATTATAATGTATGATCAAAATATGATTATTGTTTCTCAAAATGGTATAGGACTCCAACGATCATCAGGCAGGCATACTTAACAAAAGCTTTGATGTTTTTCCCATAGACAATTACTTATAGGAACAAGGATAAACCATCGAGCTTTTTGATTTTAATTTTACATTTAACATTTTAATTCTTTCATCTAACGTTTAATTGTAAAATATATTTTATTATTTATTTGGTTAAGCCCTCTAATATTAGAAACAACTGGATCGAAAGAAAAACTTGAAATTTATTCATCTCGTTAATCAGTCTAATGTACCCTACACCTACGTAGAGCTTACCTCAAGTACAAACAGTGTGTCTGATACATCTCTTGAGTATTTCGATTTACTCACGGAGGTGAAGCTGAAGACAAACGCTTGTCTAGGAACAATCATTATATAGTCATGATTTCATCAAGTACCATTTTCGAGTATTAAGCATTTAGCAATACAATTCAAGTGGAATAATTTTCGATTCTAGTGAAGTACACAATAAGTGGTATATTTGTACTCTTAAACAGCTTATTGAAATATTACTTAAATAATCACAAACGTATTTTAATACTTGAAATCAATAATAATAATAAAGCTTTGCGCTTTTTTTTCATATCACAGATCACAGCAGAAAAAAGGAAATTAGAGTACCTAACAGAGAAGGAACCTAACACTCTGTTTCTCACTTTCTGTCTTTTTTTTCTAATAGAAGAGACTGCGAATGTGGCGGAACTCAATTTCACTCTTTCTTTTCGTACCAGAGTAAGAAAATTTTATATATATTGTATTTATTTTATACATATACATATAAAATATATATTTTAAACTAGAAATTGCTGCAAATTAATAAACCATTAAACGGATGAAGAAGATTAAACTAAATGGGATGCGTTTAAATATTTTTCGCTGAATATATAAATGAAAGGCAGTACTAGCGGTTCATTCGGCAATTTATAAACTAATTAAATATGTGAATATGAATTAATTAATACTTTGCCTACACATATGTAGATATCTCTTGCAATTGAGAAAATAAATATATAATATGGTTTTTTTTTTTGCATTTTATGACGTAACGTCATATTTTATCGAAAGCCAAGAATTGGACCTGCAGTCTTCGCATTCAAGGCGAAGGCATTCCGTCTACCACTTTCAAATTTAGCACTTAACTTTATCTTCTCTCAAAAATTATACCTAATTTCCCCTATCACTATCCCGCCATGCCACGATGGAAAAATAAAATGAAATATAATGTTACGAGTATACACTTGTATATTATATATTTATATATGCACGTATATATGTATGGGAAGCTTAAAGTTGGTTTTGCGTACGAGACCACAATACGGGTGCTTTCAGTTTTGGAAGCATTTGCGCCGAGCGGTTAACGTTAGCACTGAATAATTCGCTGGCTATCGAAATTATCTGTTTGCTTTATGGAGTTTCATTGCACTGTGTTACAATAGATGTACAATGTAAATTCTACAAATATATGTAACTAAATTAATGTATATTTTTTATGTTTGAAAACGTTTTAGCATGATTCGCGTGAACGCAGTTTCTGGTATATCCGGTATCCAAATTTTAAAAATTATAATTTAAAATTCCTTGTTGTATTTAGATAAGAAATAATCCTGTGATATGTTTAGTTGACGATGGAGACGTCATACATAAAATTTCTATAGCAGATATCTTAATCTAATAATACTATAATTAAAAAAAAAATTCACATATAATATATTAGCATAGTAGTTATAATAAGAGAAGAAACTACTTAGTATTCCATGGATTCACCGTATGGGTGCCGGGCCCATCGTTTTGCAGGAAAAGGAGCTCAGAGCTGCGCCTGGGGATTGTGATCCAAGTTTAGGCTTCAAAGAGCACCATTAAAATGCATTAGTGCTCACCTCCACCGTCTGAGCTACGTAACCAAATTCTTAATTATTCCACTGGATTCAGCCTTCGAAGTACGTTCAAGAAATGAATTGATGATAGTTCTAGACAGTTCGAGAAGTTTTAGCAAAGTATAGACAGATTTCGATGTTATAGCTCTCGCTACTCTACCGCTCTTACTTCTACCGTATACAAATTAACGCAAAGTAAATTAGAAATACTTGTTAAGTTTGAATTTATGATTTTTAAATATATTCGTTACTCACGAGTCTATAAGTTCTAGCAGTATTACGCACTTTAGACTTCTATAGAAAAAAATATGTTTTTAAAATGTCAAACAAAAATTTACTACACAACATTTTATATTCATATTCATAGCGGGCAGTGAGCGCTGCCGTTCGCTATCAGAGCTATGCAAAATTTCAAACATTTAATCCAAATAAACACTTACATAACACCAATATTAGTACAACAAAATTAGAATTGTAACTTCGCCTAACTACTAACTATCTAAGTGAATAGCAACCGTCTATGTAAATAACGTCTGTGAAATTGAAATGCCAATCAAGTTAAGAATATGAGAGAGTTAAGTCCGTTCATCACTCAGAACTCCAAAGCGCAACTTTGCGCCAATTATGCAAACAAGTCAGTCAACCCAACTTGAAACTCCAGTATCGTGACGCTCACAAAATATAGATACTTAATACAATTACAACAAATTGAATGACGTCATAGAATAATATTACAAGGGGATTGAGGTGTTACTTCCGCTCTTGAAACAAGTTTATACAAAATAGAAAATTTCACTTGCAAATTTAACATTTCTATTCAATTTCATCTTCCCTTCATAATAAACGATACAATAGGCTTGAATACTATCTTCTGTTTCGTTAAAACGTCGAGCGAAATGAGTGATGTCAAGATATCGCACGAAATAAGATCTTTTTTATTGTGATCGTGAAACTACTAAAGTTTTAGTGCTTCGCTCTATGCTAGATACTCTATGCTAGATACTCTATGCTACGTTCTATGCAACATATGCTAGAGAAAGTGTATATTTGTGACTTTAAAATACCTATGTTTATTCAAGTCTATATAGTTATTTACACGTTATTAAGCTGTATGTATTTCCGTTTGTCAGGACTAATCTCCGGCATCGTTAACTGATCGTTATGAAACTTTCACTAGAAGAATTAGGAGGTTGTGGAGAAACACGTAGTGTTTTATCGTGGGAATGCCGTGGGATTGAGCATTCCTATGGCGATGGCCGATAAAACACTATGGCGGGATTGATTAACGCGGGAAAAACGCGTTTAACGTGCATATATATATATATATATATATATATATATATATATATATATATATATATATATATATATATATATATATATATATATATATATATATATATATATATATATATATATATATATATACTTATAAGAGCAAATATTTTTATATAAGAGCAAGAATTTACATAGATAATGTTCGCCACCACACCATCTAAATTTCCTACATCATCTACACGTACAAGTTCTCTCTATAAAACCGAGAGCTTTAGCCCTTTAAATAAGGGAACTACAAAGTCATCAAGTAAGTATGACCCTCAAGTAACTTATATTTTGACCATAAATCCACAAAGTTGTATGTCCAGAGGAATTTAAATCAGTGTGCTCTAATAATAACAATAATATAAACTTACTCTTTCAATAACAACCTTTGGATTCTCAAAATTTCCTAATAAGATAATAATTATTAATTAAAAAAAGTAAATTTAAGTGGATATATAGCAAAAAAAAATCCAAGCGCTTTCCAAGCTGAACAAAATCGTATATAGATACATCGATACATTTACATAAATTTAAACTCAGTATTTGGTATCACCACAATAATTCATACATTATCTGTGTAATGGAGGACAAAAAATACAACTCAAGCGAGATGGAATAGAATAAAATAATTCTTTAACATTGTGATTTATTCAAATGTATTCACTGTCAATTTTGTGTAAAGGATATTATTACAGGGGATATATATATATATATATATATATATATATATATATATATATATATATATATATATATATATATATATATATATATATATATATATATATATTATATATATATATATGCAGTAATTGAAAATTAGTTTGAATTTTAGTCATATTGTGTTAGCATATTTAATTATTTACTAAAGCATATATTTGGTCCGTCGTGGCGCTCGTAAGTTCAATTGCCACTTAGGAAGATTTAATTATTTTCAATATTCTTCTCTCTGGTAATAAGGTCAGCGCGGCGTTGAGTTCCGCCACTCAACATGCAATGCCTGGAAAGGCGAAAAGCGTGGATCGGAGTGTCTTAACACTAGGGCTTACCTCACCTACGTTTGCCTCTGCCTATGCTGGTATGTGCGGGATACAGAGTGAAGCTAATACAATTTATAATAAC
The DNA here is from genome assembly GCA_037127375.1 of Dione juno. Lineage (NCBI taxonomy): Eukaryota > Metazoa > Arthropoda > Insecta > Lepidoptera > Nymphalidae > Dione > Dione juno. Next base: position 2,268,875 of record JAXRJS010000059.1, on the reverse strand, counting down.
TAAGTGTATTTGCTAAAAAAAAATTTTGTATAATAATTTGAAATATTTATTTAAAAAAAATTGTGTATTCATTTTATCAGCTTAAGTGACTGTAAGTGCGGTATTGAGTTTTTCTACTCAATATTTCATTGATGTTAATAGATATATAGTTGATAATGATTTATTTTACCACTTAGAAAAGATGAATTTACCATAATGATAACTTTACTTACTAAGAAATCTTGATAATCTTACTAAGAAATTTTGATACCCAATGGTCATAAACGAAAGAGAATTTTGTATTATGTTATTAAATATATATTTTTAAATTCCTTCGGCCTTAAAACATAGTGAACTTTTATGACTTATTTTATACCATGAAAATATTGCAGCTTCCTGTTTTAAGCTCTCACTTAAATATGAAGCTTTTACATAAATAATTATATGATATAGGAAATTTAGATAGATTGATAATATTACACAAATATACGAATAAAAAATAAACTTTGTAACAATTTTGAATTATTCTCATAAGCAAAATATAACAAACTTTCATAATTGTATATATTTATTTTAATAAAATAAAAACAAATGGGGTCGTTCTATTTTTACTACAAAGACCTTTTCTCAAAAAATCCTGTCACTGTCACATGAATTATTTGGGCGGGCATTTCGATTAGGAAGGTAACAGCTTTGACGTACGAGTATGTTTGTTTGTTAATATAACCTATGGATAAACTATGAGGAAAACCACAAAACTAGAGCTAGTGCTAAGCAAATATAAATATATAATTTGAGTAATCGAATTATTTAATATCGAATTGTGTACAGCTTAAATAATATTTATTATAGAATTACAATATTAGATAAAGAGAAAATATATTTATTTATATGTAATGTGCGATATAATGACTAATTATTACAATAAACTAATTTATTTATTTGATTAATTTTTTTTAGCTTCACGCTGTATCCCGTACATGGCAGGGTAGGCAGAGGGAACCGTAGGAACCTAGTGTTAAGACACTCCGTTCCCCGCTTTTCGACTATAGAGGCATTGCGTGCTGAGCGGCGGAACTCATCGCCGCGCTTTGCCTTGTTACCAGAGCGAAGAAAATGAAAATATTTCGTTCTCCCCGAGTGGGAATCAAACCCACAAACCGTCGCGTTTACAGTCAGATAATGTGCCTCTGCAGCACGACACCTCTCACATCAAATCAAATCTCAAATTTATGAACATCAAAATCTCACTTCCACAAATACGTACTACACGCCGTACATAGATCGAACCATGACGGTGTTGTCACGTTTGCATCGACCCCGTGGTAGATGAAACATTACTAACTGTCGATGCTTGCCATTCGATGGGCTCCTTGCGTTTATGATTTCAATTCTCTTTATATTATTAATTATAGCGTTCAAATTTTCTATCACATGTTTGTAGTTGACTTTATTATAACCATATTGTGTTACATCATCGTATTTAATAAAACAGTTAACCCGCAGTTTTTCGCAACCAGCTATATTCGAATACTTTTACGTTTACGATACTTTCTCGATATGAGGAAGATATCGATTATAACAAAGTATATCATGAATATCATTTAACACAAAACGTGAAACGGAGTGTCTTAACACTAGGTTCCTTAAACCTACGGTTCCCTCTGCCGGCCATATGCAGGATAATTATATATATCATGCTATAGCATGATATATATAATTATTCAACAAGCGTATACAATTTTTTTTCTCACAGCTAGTTGGTAATGAGGCAAAAGCGTTAAAAATTTGTATATAAACGAATTATAGTAAATAATTTATATAAGGAAGGAGAAGGGTTCAAAAGTGAATGTAGGGATTTCAGAATAACAGTACGTATTTGACGCCAGTTCAAAGTAAATATTTGTATAACCTTTTCATATACACAAATGGGTGTGTATATCTATTAGGACAAGTTGTTTCAAGATATATATACAATAGAATACTAATACTACTAATACTAATAATTTTAATAGAATACAAATAGCTTAAGTTTCTTGAACTATATATATATATATATATACATATATATATATATATATATATATATATATATATATATATATATATATATATATATATATATATATATATATATATATATATATATATATATATATATATATATATATATATATATATATATATATATAAATATATATATATATATATATATATATATATATATATATATATATATATATATATATATATATATATATATATATATATATATATATATATATATATATATATATATATATATATGTATGTATAAATTAGAATTAATTTAGTTCAAGAAACTTAGCTATTTGTGTTCTATGTATAGTCCTTCGTCGCTCTCCTACCAAACTCCAAATTTAAAAACAGTGATTTTTTTCTTTATCACAATACGTTATTTACAAATATATACAAAAAGTCGATTAACAGCTTTGTAGTAGGAGCAGCACTGCTAATATACGATTTCTTATCTCGATTATATTTATTCTTCATGTTTTTTTTTAGAACACAGTTGAATAAAAACATATAAAAAATTAACAGTTCCATTTGTGTATATTTGTGTCTAATGAGATAAAATGCCATGGACAGAGTAACAGTTTAATTTGGACATGGCAGTTAACACGGAACTCCACAGAACGATAGTCATTGCAATAAAAAATTATATTCAATACACTTTAGCTATATCATAAGTACCAAAGTTGCATAATATAATATAATATATTACTATCTACACCAACAATTTATGTTCGAACAAAGATTTATGTAGAACGTGTTTTTTTTTTCTTTTCATATTTACTTGGTAAAAAATCAAGATCCCTTATTCTTATCTTAACTTATAAATAAATTGCGTGTGAATTTCAGATACATATAAAATACAATGTATGTATGTAGCTTCAGGAAACTTGCCTCGCATAGATTGAGTGCTCAAAATTGCTGTCCTATAAATTACTTGGCTCCTAAGCCGTGGTAACAAAGTCTTATTTGCTTTGGCAGACAAAACACTTATCGTCAGTACGCGAGTAATATACGGTGTACGAGTAAAATTTTAAGGAAGTCGAAGATTGATCTTGGTTCTATTTTTTTATTTAAAAATATATTGCATTTTTTTTGTGCGAGTACATAGTGAATCTCCGCTTCCTATTTTAGAAAAGATTGTATATGGAGGGAAGAAAATTATTATCGATCCAAGGCTTCCGTACCAAAAACATGATTATAGGTCCAGCTATAATCACTGACAAACTTATATTTACAGGTATATTCACTAATTTGTCATATAGCTATTAATTATAAAGAACAATTTTAAAATTCTTAGTCGAATTCTTAGAAAAGTAAGAAGTACAGGTTTTGATGGTAAAATAAAGCATAAACGCTGTAGACCTAGACTTAGAAACTACTGTAGACCTATAAATTTGATAATAATATAAGCTTTAAACCTCCACGCTCTCTTGAGACAATTAGTATTGACAGAAGAACAAACAAACAAGTCCAAATAGCCCATTGTCAGCAAATCTTTATACACTCGTAACTACACTGAGTTAAGCAACTGGAAAATGGCGCACGTTTGGTTATAATAAACAGTAATATATTAACTGGAACTTTTCATGTTCTTTTCTAAAAAATCAAATCACGAACGCGTAAACGACTGCTTATATAATATAATATCAAGATCCCCTGCCGACGATTTTTAAAGCTTAACTTTGGGCTACATTATTCAGAACATGGGGTAACGTATGGTGGGCCTTATTACTTTATGCAATGGATGTTATACCAGCCTATTTTGTTACAGCAATTTTTACGTGATTTTTTTTGACATGGTTATTTTTTATGTAAATAGAGTTTGTTTGAAGATAGCCTCGTTCGTGTATTTTTGGTGTACCTTTTAGCTTGAAAGCTAAAAAATATTTTCTGCAATAGAAACTGTATATATTTTAGTCTCAAATTTGGAGCTATAAAGCAGTTGCACCATTATTTTTATTATTTTTAAAGTGTTAATCCACACTAATACTAGAAAAATACTTAAAGATAACATATAAAACTTTCGAACACAGCAGGATTTGAACCAGTGCCTCATGGAAACGTACGATTGGAATTCGCAAGATTTTTATGGAAGGGTAAAGTTTACTCTACGTACAAAATAATTTATGCCACATCTATTTTTCTATAGTAATATTAAAATACTGAAGTAAACTCTATAATATTATAAAAGCATAGCAAAAATAGTAATAATATTATAAAAGCTCAGTTGAACACGCTAACCTCAGAAGCTACTGGCTTGAATTGAGTAAATAAATTTATTTAAGATAGTATATTTATCAAGGAAGCCTATAGGCTATATAAATCATTTAACCATTTCAATGTTATTCATTGTATATTCGGTTAGATTTATTTCGGTCAGTTAGAGTATGCCATATGACATGCATAACTCATGGAAATAATGGAAATAACTAAGTTATTTCCATTTGACCACATATGTGAAGCTTGAAGCTTAAAGCTAGTATGAAATTGACCCTTTAAATATTGGTATATTGGCCTCGTAGAGGTTTCTTAAAAACGGGTTAAAATGAGAAAAAATCTAAAGGTTTTTTTATGAGTCTCTTTTGCTAGTAATTTTAAAGTTTGACAGTAGTTGTCGTCTTTAACGTTTGACAGTCGTACATCAGGGTTGAAAGAGGTGAAAGAGCAAGTGAAAATGACATTGACTTACACAATGATAAAAACACCCAGATATAAACGATTTAATAATATATTATAATCTATCATACACAATATTATATGTGCACACTCAAAAAGCCTTACTTGGCCCTAACTTCAATTAGTACTTAATAAAAGCCACAGTACTACACCACATAGCAAAACAAATCGAAATATATTAAGAAGCAAAATCGTCAAAGAAAATTGAAAAGCCAATATAATTTATGCAAGTATCCTTATAAAACCATTTACGTGATGCCGAGTTCTTGAAGCCGTAAAAACCGGGAGTTATTCTAATGAGAAGTAGCATGGATTATTAATTTTTTCCCTATTGATCGTAAAAATTTTCACCTTACTTTTTGCTTTTTCTTACTTCCAAACATGATATCAACTTCCTTTCGCTCTCATAAAATGACTTTTCTTTATACGAAGTTAATATTACACTCAATTTAGGATGTTCAGACGCTTAGGGTTGTCTTTTATTAATTTTTATACAGATTTCATATTTAATGTGTTATTTGATTATGTATATATATAAATATGATTAAATGATGATTTTATTTAATTAAATAAGAATAATTTGAAAAAAAAATTGTATTTGCATTTATCTTCTAAATAATCTGTAGTATAGATTGAGTTTGATAATAACTGCTCCATGAAGTGATAACTATGACCTCTCTCTTGTCGTTCTTTACTGTCTACTGCGGAACTTAACGCTACAGTATATATAATATAAATTAATACAAAACTTTAAAAAAAATTGCTAAGGCATCTCGTAACATCCCTAGATACACTTGTCACAATGTCGTGTCGCATTGCGCCGCGGCGGTAAGAGTGGAATTTTTCGAGTCGATGTAAATTTTTGATAAGGCTCATGTGTGAAACGGAGCTTTTACAGCGTATTCGTGGTACTCGTTAATGCTATAATTATTAAGTGATGAATACAGTTGCAAATTTTAAAATCGGATTAATTGGTGCCTTGTTATTTAATATGTTAAAGCTGTTGCTATGCTGCTTATTTCAGTATTACAGGGGAATTGAAGTTGTGTAATTTTTTTTCCGCAATTCTCGTCCTTAACGGAGTAGGTAGGTATATAAAAGTGGCGGAATTTTATTCCGTGATTTCTCTAACCAGATGGAAAAGTCTATTATATTCACAATTTTTCTTTCGAACTCAAAAATACGGCCAAGCTGCGTTGAAGTGCCCCGTTTTCAAAGTTGCTCTCTAAAATGGAAATTGCTTGCCTATATGTACGTATATTAATTTAACTCATAAAGTATAAGTAACGATATAATGATACTCGTGGCGCAGCATTGAGTTCCGCCATTCAACACACACCGTCTCTAAAATTGAGCTCAAAGTCAGGGACGGAGACGCTTGTCACTAGGTTCTCTCCGCCTATCCAACTATATACGGAATATATCGTATAGCTAAAACTAAAATTGTATTATAAAACAACTTACACATGAACTTATTTTATCAAAAAACCAACATAGCGTTCTCTATTTCATTTTAGTTTTTTATTCACCGAAACATTAGCGTGGTCGATTCGTTAATAACCCTTGAGGGACACCACTGTAATAAAGAAGAAAGTTAAAATACTCAGTAACGTTTACGTACAGAAATAACGGAGCTACATTAAGTAAATCAACAAACACATTAAAAAATAACGTATAACTCAGAAGTGATGATCAAATATAATTGTTTGAATGCATTATAAGGGGTGGGTAAAATTATGAAAATTCTGCAAGGGGGAATCCCCATTGCATCAAAATATGGTGAGAATATGGACGTTTTCCATTTCATTTTTACTAGTAGAAAGCGGAGTACACTAACACTAAATACTATCGGTGTATCCTGTTCCATGGGATAAAATATTGAGATATAAAAAAAAACTAACAATCCAATTTTTTTAAATATTTAATAACGTTCCATTCTTTAATAACGTTCCATATATCTCAAGCAGAAATTATTGCATAACACGAAAAGGTAAAAGCGGCCGTCGCTTGTGTAAAATAACGAGACAAAACTTTTACTCATAATGTAACTTAGTGTACTGATGAAAAGATTTCCAAGCTTACTTACAACTTCAATAATTTGCTGGAAGCCATTTATCGAAACTTCTTAAGTATAACCGATGCTATTGGAAACGAGATTCTTACTCCGCACACACACAAATTTATATTTTGAACAATTTTTCTGAGAGGTTGTTGAACAAATTTGTTATGTTTCCATGTGTTGCGTAAATTTTGCAGTGTCTGTTTGTATCACGTTGGTTGGGGCTTCGATTCCCACTCATTACTTTTAGTAAAAGCGCAGACTTAAGTTCCATTACTCAAAATACAATGTCACTAATTTGGACGGAGAGTGGAGTGTCTTAACACTATTTTCTCTCTATCTGCATATAGCGTAGAATAAGCTGGCAGAAAATGTTAAGACAAGAAAAATAATAATTATACATAGCTAAATGATTTTAATAATAAAATAAATTAATAATAAAATAAATAAATAAGCTGAGCGCGTTGAGGCGCAGCAGTTTAGTGTCTAACTGTAAAAAGGGAGAGTTGAATAGTCGATCACTTCATAATATATTTGGGGGAAATAAAACATTTTCATGAATGCCTTCTGATAAAAACAAGCGGCGTTAAGTTCCACTATTTAACGTGCATTGTCTCAAATTAAGGCGAAAAGTGATGAATGTAGAGTCTTGACACTAGGTTCTGTCTACACTGCTATATAAAACATGGGATAAAATGTAAAACCGAAGAAAAATAAAATAAAAAATAATCTATACATATACATATACGTTAGAAAATATTTAGAATTATAGCAAAAATATATATTCATAAAATATAATATATGCGTGCGTACACACATATAATTAAAATTTTAATTGAATTGGACTTAAATCAGGGTGGCTCGTTCCTCTCAAACGCTGTATTTTCAGTGTCATTAGGTATTCCGCTTACCAATTTGTCAGTCACAACCCTAATTCAGTTTGTAATTTTAATTATATTACAGTAATTCCATTGATTTAAATCTATAATAATTTAATAATTGTGTCGAGTTATTTTGAAGTGTCATTGATTGTCAAGTGATTTTGAGTTACATTTTCACTAAAATATATATAAGAATTAACATTTTAAATTATTTTTAATTTATTTAATGTACGTGTACAATACTTAGATCTAATCAATTTAAATTTCTTATTGATATTATTAATTATAAGTAAAAGCTATTTTATTTTATATATAGAAATCGCTACTTTATAGAGCAATAGAGTTGAGAAACTTATGTGAATGTGGGCAGGGCACATAGCTCACCGAACCGATAGCCGTTAGAGCAGAAAGATACTGAAGTGGTGACCACGATACAGGAGACAGCGTAGGAAGGCCCCCCATGAGGTGGACCGACCACATGGTGAAGATCGCCGGAATTCGATGGATGATGGATGGTCCATGGTCTATGATAATGGACCATGGTGATGGCCCAGAACCGGTCTTTATGGCGCTGAATGGGGGATCAAGACCTTTGCCCAGAGGTGGACGTTTCCTAGCTGATGTGATGATGATGATGATGATGATGAAAGAAATCGATCGACCACTAGTGGTTTTTGGTATAACCATTAAGAAAAAGTTAACAACATTTAGGATAATTATTCCACCATACTAGTTTCTAACGTCAATATTATAGGTCCCTATAATTGAATAAGCCATGCTTCAAAATGCATTGGAACTAGGGCAATTTATGCTCGAACATCTGACGACAAAATGGACTATTAAAACGGTTATTAGCTCTCTACGCCTTATGCGGTTATTCTACTGTGAGGCTAAGTTACACTGTTAAGGCTATAAATTATATTATTGAATATTATATTAGATAAAGTACCCGTTGGCTAAGAGTATCTGAATATAACGCTGATTATGGTGTCGATTTTTAACTAAGGGTATGACTTTTTCTTTAGCTTCAAGCTTTAACCTGCATACAACAAGTTAGGCAGACATATTGTAGTGACAAAATATTCCCTTCTTCGTTTTCCAAACAAATTTGGTTACTGCGTTTTTTTCACGATGAGAAAATGAGAGATAAGTTAACTTCGCGTAAGAGTGTACTGTTGTTTTTATCAAATAAATATCAAATTCTAATTTTTTATGGATAAATAATATCAAATTTCCATATATGTATACAAAAAACGGGCAAAATTTTGACATTTACCATTTAGATAAACGGATTCATATAGTTTAAGTAGGCAAGAATCGAATCTGTACTGCCTACAAAATATATACCTTTAGTTAACAAATACCTGTGATACGACATCTCAATTTTGTCAAAACACGAGAGTATGAAAATCTTATTAATATTAGAAATGTGAGGCATTCATGTGTAAGAATCATCTGAATGAAGTTACGCTTGAATAATCCACTCTGTAATACTATAGATAATGTTATATACGACGTTTTGATGTCAGATGTGTTCAGTTATAAAGATATTTAGTATTGTTTTTTATGTAAAAAAAGTTTTAGCTTGTCTTTTTAGTTTATCATTTCTTAGTACTTCTTTACTATAGCTAAGCTACTTATATGGTATGTTTAAGCAACTGTAATAGTCAGTAACGGAAGAGTTTTATATCGTTTTACATCGTTTGCCCAATTTCAAGACATTGCGTGTTGGACGGCGAAAATCAATACCGGACATTTTTTTCTCAGAGCGGAAAATGAAAATATTTTTTTACATAATATATAACTTTCTTAACCTCACGCCGTTTCCCGTTTTCCGCTATTCGAGACATTGCGTGTTGAGTGGCGGAAATCAACGCAAGGTTTTGTCAACTTACCATAGCGTGGAAAATTAAAATAGTTCTCCCCAAGTGAGAATCGAACTCACAACGTAGTTTACAGTGACAAACTGTGCTACTCCATCTCGAAGTTCTTAAATAAATTGAATCTAAATAAGAAATTACAACCCAATGGCTTGTATTGCGCCACTTATGTACCAATCAAGCGTTCTAGCCAATTAGTTGACTAGGATGCCTCTAGTTATACATGCTTCATCCGCATCCGTGGAAGTTATTGATGAATATTTCAAATTATTCGAAATTTGGTATTTTATATATATATATATATATATATATATATATATATATATATATATATATATATATATATATATATATATATATATATATATATATATATATATATATATATAATTATATAATTAAATGTTTTAATAACTATGCAAATTTTTACATAATATTATAAAATTTAGTTATTTATTAAGTTATTTTTACATATTATAAACATTTAAAATCTAATTATATACCTATTGTAATTGAAAAAAATCAAATACGTATGATAATCTTCTTTTTCACTTGGCACATTATGCAATGCTTTTACAATTGCTTTATGTGTTTTTAGAGGCGCACGTAAGCTAAACTGACTAATTGCTATGTAAAATGTATGAAGCTAGCGGGTGCGGCCGAGCTACGCCATGTTGGTCGAGTGACATAAACGGGACACTAATAAATAAGTACTGTAGACTAGGTGGTGTAGTAGTTTCCTTTTATTTTTAAATGAATATTTGGTTTTTTTTTAATTTTTGATTTTGAGCAGTGTCTTACATCTTACGACTTAGCATCATACTATGACTTACTAGAGCGAAGTAGAGTTAATAATTTTAATACCATAATAAATAATGCGTACCTATCTATCCTTAAAGTTGAAATATCATGTATTTTAAGTCTAAGAATGATCCATTTTGGCATATATTTACCTATAAAAAACGTTTATTATATAAAAAAAGTCACAAAAATAACTCCCAATTTTTTCTTTACATTTACTACATTTTTACTTTATATGTGTATATTAAAACAAATCATCAAACATATATTTTGTTTTAAACTATATTTTTATATTTTTTTACTTCCTACTAAATTCTTTTGTATTCAATAACGATGTGAAATAAAATAGGAAGTCCTTCACGATTCCAAAAAAACTCACTATTCGAAGCAACACTTTAATAAATTAGTTTTAAGGAAGGAACGTGCTCATATAACTCATATAATCGTTCATGTAATTTCAGTAACACGCAATGTGATAACAGTATGTTTAAATATAATTAAATGAAGTTGACAGTCATCTGACGTAAGTAGAATGTTTCCATGTAATGTTTTGAATTTTTAATGGAAAACAAAGTGTCTTAACACTACGCTTACTTTGCCTATTGTAAAGTATAGTGCATACTATATAGGCCAAGAGGTATAGAGTACAATCTTAAAGAAAATCTACAGTAATTTTGTGCTAGTTGTGTAATAAGCATATTTTATGTTTCCATATATCAATCCTACAAGACAAAATTTAAACTAGTGTTACATATATTTTACTACCTACTTGCCATTATAGCAACTTCTATAAGTAGTTCAATCATACGAACGACAGCTTACGCTTGAAAAATTTCCTCTTTAACAGAATAATTTGGCTGGTAGCCATAAAATATGTATTTTTACGTAAAACGTATAAAATATTTCGCGTACGATACTCCTTATTTAAATATATTCACTTCAGCAAAGGTTTTTAATAATTCCAGTCTTAAATTCATTGTTACAGGCCGTTCGTAGTGCCGCAGGTGCAAGCTCGACGAAACGAGCAAATTAAAGGTAATATGTAGACCGTGTGTGTAATTCATATTATAAAAAAGTTAAATTTCAGCTCAAAATGTAAGTTAAGCGGTCAATCTAACAAAGAAATGTTAATTGGGATCAGTGGATTACTGTGCTAAGTTGTTTAATAATTATATATTTTAAATTTTAGTACAAGTATTTAGGTTATTCGAGTTATGAGTGGCAATATAGAAGAAAGAAGATTCTTTGAAGAGAATGGAATAATAGGGTCTCACATTTCGTATTAATAAATATGTCGATGGGTTTTGTTTTTTTTTATTTCTATAGTAATTAAAGTTATAGACGATATGTAACTGATGCAATACAATGTTTTAAAGTTTGAATTCCGTTAAAATAATATTATTTTCGCCTTCTATCCTTTTGGCTTTGATATTATATAGTAAAATATAAGTCGTTTCCCATCGATGTACGTTTAAATATTTCAAAATATATAACGGATTTAATATGATTTTCACTATAAATCAAAATGATACAAGAGGAAGACATATATTATATTATACTACATATACTATATTATGTGTATGGTAGATTAAAGGCGCGAGTATCTTCTTCTTCTTCTTCCTGGCATTAGTCCCGGCTTTTTGCCAGGGTCTGCCTTCCGACTAAGACCAATCGGTCCATATGAGTGGCGAAGTGGTTTTTTTTTTTTGTGGAGCGATTGCCATCTGACCTCCAAACCCATTACTGGGAGAAACCAGGAAAGGAAGGGAATAAGAGGCAGAAAGACTTGGAATATAGGGGAGGGACACCACTTACATGGATTGGATCGGGTTATGAAAGTGGTGGCTCGAGGTCCCGGGGTCGCGTACCCGTATGCCGGAAACCAAATATCGGACAGATAATTGGCTAGACACCCTCTGAGATGCCAACGCCACGCGGTGTTCCCAGGCGGTCACCCATCCAAGTACTGAACGCGCCCGACGTTGCTTAACTTCGGTGATCGGACGAGAACCGGTGTGTTCAACGTGGCATGGACGTTGGCAAAAAAGGCGCGAGTATATATATATATATATATATATATATATATATATATATATATATATATATATATATATATATATATATATATATATATATATATATATATATATATATATATATATATATATATATATATATATATATATATATATATATATTAATAAAAATGTTATATAAAGTATTTTTTTTATACGACTTCTAAAAATAACACTCACCAAACGGAATATAACGAAATAACGATTTTGAATCCATTCGAACGAACGATGCGAGCAAAATCGTAACGCGGTCAGGTTAAGTGAATAACTTTTCATGTAATGATTGTAGTTCAACGTGAACCACCCAGAAAAATGTTGTAAATTAAATATGCAATGACTTACTTACCGACTGACTGACTAAATTTAGTGAAATTCAAAATCAAAGATAAACAATACGCGTAATTATTTTTAGACAGAAAATTTAAAGAAACGTAGATAATTTATAGGAATTTTATAAAACAATCTCCATTGTTTTACTACTGTGGTAATTATTAGGCAAATGTAATTTCACTCATAACACCATCCTGTCTATCTATTGTCAAACTTAAATACAGTAGCAGTTTCATAAATCCGAAATATAATATAATAATATTTTAATTTCGTTAATATAATAATAAATAACATATTATCTTATATATATAAAAAAACATAAAATTTTTAACGCAATGGGTTTTGAATCCACACCTCATAGAAACCGCCCAAGTGTTTTGACCTCTGCTTTCTTCATCACGCTGCGTCGAAATTCTTAAATGCTTTTTACAAATTATTACGATATTAGCATCTCTGTAGGGAGACTTTTGTAAATTTCCGCTACCCAAAGATTATTGCAAAGAACAATCATTTGGCAAGAGAAACTGCTATTGTATTAAATATCTTATTATTTTTTATACCACACCAAGGATAAAAAATACTTAAAGGAACGCAGCGGGATTTGAACCCACATCACATAAAAACCGTCCAGGCGTGCTTGTATAAAATAACATATCTTATATTAAAGTAAATATATTTTTATATTATATAGCATTTCTGTAAATGCTCAACGGGATTCGCTTTTAGAACATTTTGGACGATTACAAAGATTCCTTGCCATTGTTCCGACCCTTACATAGTAATAAAATAAATTACTGAGCGACCAGAATTGAGAATGATTGATAAATATGGGAGCCTTAATGCTAATGTTAAAGTTTAATATGTATTTCTACCGCAATCAATTTCAATAGGGTTTCCTTTGAAAATTTTATGTGATAACCTAATTATTTTGCAAAATATCGAGTATGTACGAGATACTTTTTAGTCTATCAGTTCTTCATATTTTTTATAGACATGAGACGCCGCTTGCGTTTGCCTAGGTGGAAAACTAGCCTATTGTAAGCGGTATCTTCAGGATACCCTGAGGTGGCCTAGGGAGACTAGCCTCTGCATTATAACGTGTCTTCGAAATTAGTACTTATTTTTATGTCTTCTATGATAAAAAAAGCAACTATAATTGTATTACTTAGTGAAGATGTGAAAATCAGGTCATAAGAAGGAACTTCAAATAAGCTAACAAAAATGGACTTGTTGAAAAAATATCCCTTTAAAAGGTTTCTAGTGAAGGCTATATAAATAGTTACTCGGACAATTTTAATTGCGTACTTGAAATGTTCGTCAAAGTATTCTAGGATAAATGGAGTTAATTATATTCTGCTTATGTGTGCTTATACGTTAGCTATATGGCTTACTAGTTACAGCACTTTGGCCTCTAAGAGGCGCAGGTTCAAATTTTTATACGTTAAACAGAAAATATGTAGTGTCAAGATATACTTTTCTATAACTGCCGCGAGGCGATATAATTTTAATATACTGCCACGAGGCGATATAATTTATCGATTATATAGATCAAATTGAATAACTCTTTTTGTGTTAGATAGTTTATTAATCGAGGAAAGCTTATAAGTCTTCATAATGTTAACCGTTTCGACACATTGTACCTTAATACGTCATATATAACTCTTAGTGGTTTCCATTAATTGACTAAACAGGTAAAACCCACTGATTAAACTTAGTTGCTTATGAAATAACAACTAAAATTTAAATGATAAATATATTATATAGTATATGAAAAAAACGTTGAAATAGATAATTGTATGAATATTTAGACATATATTATAAAACATATTATAGATACATAAGTTAAATATACAAAGATACAATGTAAAATATTAAACTATACCAATGGTTACAACTCCAGTAGATTTTAATGTAGATTATATTATTACACCAAGAGTTATTAGACACTCGAACCCTTAAATTTTCCATTGGTTATAATTCAAATTCGTCTAGACTGTAAGCTTATATTATTAGCTTTGATGAAAACTAATGTAAATCCCATATTTTATGGAAAATTTTGCATATTGATGTGACTTTAACATTATTTGCTTCTTGAGGCCATGTTAAATATGACGTTTATGAAGTTATTGTGTTTAATACTTGTAAATTCCCCGCTCTGCCAAGCACGAAGCTCGGTGTTGAGTATCTATAGGCAATTCGAGGCGATTATATATATATATATATATATATATATGCATATATATACAGGTACATTCCAGGTACATAATATTAATTAAAATTCTTTTTCCAAATTTTATAAACATTTTATTTATTTTTTATTGTTGAGTGCATTATTCTTATTATTTTTTTTAAAATTGTGTTTGTACTAATATTATTATATTTTATAGAATATATTATATACATAATAAATAACTAGTTGTTTAGTAATCTGTGGAAACTTAATTTGGTATTTGTACTATTTTCTATGTTCTAAGTTTCTATTATAAAAAAATTCTCATAAAAAAAACAGAAATAAAAAAAAATCGTTGATGCTCGTATTAAACAGAGATCGAGTAACAAATTCTCACATTGTTTCACACTACCAAATAACAGTAGCCTAAATTATCATACACATATATAAACATATATACATATATACACACACATGTGTGTGTTTGTGTGTGTGCTAAGAATGGACTAAATATAAATTACATTATAAGTCGCATGAACGAAAAGCCCGCAATAAGCGCTGTCCCGTTTATATATTTTATTATATTGGCTATTGCAGCTAGATTCAAAGTCGAGAGAAATGGTGAATTTTCACTTTACTTTCAAATGTATGTAGGTTCCTTTTTTTAAGTACATTTTTGTAATAAACTCTGTCTGTATGTATTTGTGAACTGTAAGTTAAATGAGTAATAAAAATTATACACGCGATGGTTATGAGTTCTATTCCTGATATTAGGTATTTACGTTTATTTAAGTTTTTATTTTTCAGCTTTATGCTATATCCAGCTTATAGCAGGGTAGGAAGAGGGAACCTCGTGTTAAGTCAATCCGATCGCCACTTTTCGCTTTTACGGAACAAAACGCGCTTGTCTTGTAACCAGAGCGAAAAAAAAATCATTCTCTACTAGTAGATATCGAACCCACGACCGTCACGTGTACATCAGATACTGACGCTGAGCCACAACGGTGACGCCAGTTTCGTAAAGGTTAACAGTTTAGTATATATTATAAAAGCCAAACTACTTTATTGGCATCACATCTATCGGTCTATTCAGTTTAGGTTAAAGTGTTTAAACACTAACTAAAATTTGTGACAGCTTTGATAGGATAGATAACTTTTTGTTTTTGTTTTATATTTAAAAGCTTGCTACGACATATATGTTAATTTGTATATAATATAAAAGGTTGAAAAAAGTTAATAGAAAGGCATTCTGATTTCTATTTTTCACCTATGTTGGGAAACTGGGATTCGTACTTCATATGCATTTTTTCAAATAAATAAACACCCTCGAAGTGGCACATCTTTAATAATTTCAAATATATATATATATATATATATATATATATATATATATATATATATATATATATATATATATATATATATATATATATATATATATATATATATATATATATATATATTATATATATATATACAAAATATTTCAAAAGCTTGTCTCAAAATAAAGAGTAAACATACAAACATAGTTACTGTATTCGTTAAATGAGTTTTAGAGTTATTTGCAACTGTGACAGCTGAAAATTCAAACGTGCAAACAAATAACTATTTTCATATGACATTTCCCGAACTTCTGTAATTTATAACTTATTAATATAACTTTGAATATGACAACGAAGTTCATTGAGAGGCATGGCAACGTAGCGTTTTAAATAGGCTACAGGGTACATTCAATTGTGATTAAAACCATCATTATATAGAAAAGGAATTTACATTTCTTTTTAAACAATTTTAAATTACTTTACGTATATTTAGAGGCAGATATAGTGGAATGCAGGTTTAATTTTATTTACACAATTTCATGTATAACCGGTTCCATTTTAAAATAATACATATATCTTCATCAATTTAAACCAGCACCCTATTGTGCCTCTCAAAACCTAATTTCTCCACAAACATAATAAACTTGACAATACGACTTATTTAATTTTCCTAAAAGTTCTTATCAAAGGCGTGGCACATAAATTTATGTTTCATTGTAAACTATTACTGTTGCTGTTATTATTACTACACTATTGATTTATTTCATAATATGAAAACGAAGAGAAGATATAAGCTTCTTTACTGTCCATTACTTGATATAATAGAACAAATGTTCAACAACAAATCTAAGGTTTTTATTTGTCTATACGGCTTCGCTTCGCGTATGTCGTGGTTCAGCGTCTGATTATACAGGTGATGCTTGTGATATTTTTATGAGCTTTCGAGAGTTATTCTACACTGGGGAAAAAAAAATGTTCTTACGAAAACCATATAAAGACCGTCCAAGCTTCCATTATATCTAAAGTAGACCGAGAGTAGAATGGAATATTTTGTTATCTACAATACATAAAGGGAGATACGTCGAAATGTAGATGAAACATTATTTACATCTTAAAATAAGTAATTGTTTCTACGGTTTTCAATTCAATTTGAGTTATAATTGAATGGCGCAACTCAGCAAAATGAAAATAATTGAACCTCTAACTGAAAATCGAACCCATATCTATCGCATGCCAGACTCTGTCCTACAAAACTATGATAATTTTTTGATTGTAATGATTGATAATGAAACATTAAACAAAATATCATTAAGTATCACTTTTGTTTCAGTTTTCAAAGTAGCCTACCTTTAATGTATTACTGTGAAAGTTGCTAGCGTGTTTAATTATCTGTAATCGATCTTGTTTGCTACTTTCAGGCACTTTGAATTCAGATATCAGATTTAAAGGCCATCTAATTATAAGTTAAATATGGTATCGAGATAATATGAACGCAATGATTGCCTAGTGATTGCTGACAGTTGTACTATCTTTTAAAATTTAAATCGAAAAAGGAAAACGGAGTGAATTTTCACTAACTTTTAAAAAAAACGAAAATCGACTTAAAATTTTTCCTATATATAAATTTGTATAAACTTTTACATTAAACAAAAACTATACTGTAGAATATAATATTTTGATCATTTTAAAAGTAAAGATAATTATAGAGCAATTAACGTTACTATTAATACTTTTGTAAAAATTTGTTTATAAAAATTATTGGATTTTATTTGGCGTATTGATTTAATAAGTCAGACTTTTGCTTTGAATGGCACCGATTCCATAGTTTATATGGAAACTTGACCTGCCATACAAAGAATTAATCATGTAAATCTGATAAACTCATGATTATTGGATAATCGCATGAATCGTGAATATATACTCGATTACTTAGAGAAAACATAAAAATTTAACACAATGGGATTTGAACCTGCGCCTCATTGAAAGTGCCCAAGCGTTTTGACATCTTAAATCGAAAATCTTAAATCGATTTGATAACTACTTCATTTTCAAAGTCGGTTAACAACATACACATTTACAGTACAAAACAAATAAAATACTGTCGAGACGAAGTAAATCGTAGCTAAACGCTCAGGTATAAACAGAAACATCTATCTTGCTTTATAAATATCCGCTAAATAGGCGGATAGAGCCACCTCGTTTGTCTTTGAACCTGGATTAATCTGGCAAGAAATCCCGGCTTAGTGATGGCGATAAGGTCATAAGTCTTACAATTAACAGATTGTGATGGATCACAAGTAATAATGTTTATTTGTGTTTAAATTGTTGTTTAATAATTTTGTTTTAAATTTCCTTTTTGCAATTGTTTGACATTTAATAAGATTTATGCATACATTTTGTCGAATTTCCTTAATTGTATGATAAAGCCAGAATGAAGAAAAGGGATACATATATACAGCCTTCTTTTCAAACACGTGAGTGTTATTCTTTTGTTTTGTATACAGGAAAAACGTAAAACTTTCACAAACTTTATTTATTCTTTATGTATTATCATTTATTTATTATTATGGATAAAATAAACAATTAATTATTTATTTTATTTAGCTATTTTATTTTATTAATTTATTATGCTATTATTGCTATGCTTATTTATTTTATTATGCTATTTTATTTAGCTTCATAGATCCAGGCTACTGTATATTACTTATCTAACTCAACAAAAGTACCAAAAAAAAGGAAATCCATATGTGATATAAACAAATAATATATTTAACACAATTGCACAAAAAATATGTATTTTAAATGTAAGCAAAAATATATAACTTGTATACAAAGCGTATAGCGGAAATTTTATGCTACACGAGTTTCGGACAGCGATATATAAAAAGGGTCGACCCTTTGTCGAGACTCATATTATTGGGTGTATCTTTTTTTTTTTTTCTTGTTTTTGTTATCTGTCAGTGAGAACACATGTAGCGTTCATTGCTCTAAAGAATTTCCTTTTTGGAAGTATTTTTTATTATGAAAATTAATTCTGCGTAACTTCATTGATCGTTGATGTTTCACATATTTTTGTAGAGTCAAGAGACGTTTCATTCAAGCTATTAGCTTTTTTACTATGGAGTATATGGGTATTAAAAATAATACTGTGACAATTCTGGGGTAAATATCTTTTTGTTTTAAATGTATATATTATGTATTGTTTTTTTCTTTGCTAATTTCTCATGATCCAATGTGTTTTTAGTGATAGAGTAGCCTTCGTTATGCTAATTAAATTGAGCTTTTGTGCATTTTACCACTAAGGACTCACAATACCGTAAACATACAAACATAGCATTATGTTTTATAGGGGAATAGCCAGAGAACTTAATATATGTACATTTTTTCTCAACGTTCCCACACTATCAGAGCACGTCCTTCTTCATCCTAGCTAGTACCTGCCATGATGTCAATTTCTTCGTTGTGAATTCGTTCAGCTAAACTGACTTAGCATATCCTGCACACAGACTGAGTTTCCATGACATGCATATTACTTTATGCATTGTGTACAGCCAAACGTGCTGACGCAGACAAAGAGAGACGGCGTTAATACTTAAACTGGTAGTAATGCACATATATGCATGTTAATTATACGTAATAGGCACAATTTATTTTCAACATTATTGTGCGAAATTTCCTAATAACAAGTGATTAGATTATAGATGGAAATTATTTCACTCTACTTTCTTTTTTCTTTATGCTATAATTTTACTAAATTTTTTAAACTATATATTTTTTATTGTTACAACGTTGTTTTTTGGTATTTTATATTTTTTAGCTAGACTGTGTAAGATCCCAGTCAGCAGAAGGCTAAATTTAATAAAATTTACAGAAAAATTTGATAATTCTATTAATTATTGTAAATGAATCTAAAATTAAGTAATATAAATATTTTTTAACATTTAAAATATTCATACATACTTTCTATATTTTTAAGCTTTAAGCTGAATTCCGTATATAGCAGGGTCAGTAGATAGAGCCTAGTGTTAAGACACCCCTTTCTCATTCTGTGTCAGAGCGAGAAGAATCAAAACAATTCATATCCTCGTATGGAAATTGATGATTCAATTTTAAAGCAATCATTTTTTTTTTAAATATATATCATCTTCATTTTATAATCCATATTAATAACTTGATTGTGAAAATATTACACTATAAAATATTCACACGAATACTACGTTAGGTTAACGTTTCATGTTAATTGTAATTTGCAATGAATATATTTTCTTAAAAAAATAAATACATGTAACTTTATTAAAGAAATTACCCAAAATTAGCAAAATCTCAGCATTATAATTTTTATTATCACTCAGCGCTAAATGTATGAAACCGAGGGAACAATAACTTTCCTCCAGGGGAGGGCTAATAGCTGTAGGCGTCGTGAATGTGCCGTTATACAAACGTTCACTCTTTCACAAGTAAGTCTACAAAACATATACAATATGAAAGTAAGTTTAAAAGCCACGTGCAATGGATATTTTATATTTTGAATTTTATACTTGTATTATAAAGGGTGGAATTTCAAAATTACATATGAGATTTTACTTTAAATGCTATATTGTTGTGCTTATCGATGGTTTTTGGTTCAAATCGCGTTTGATATAATTTTGCAAGAAAAAAGTGTATAGTATAAAATAATATTTTGCTTCATTTTAGTAGATTTTTTTAGGGATTATTATTATTCTATTTGGAAACTTCTTAATATTAGTACTGAAATAAAATGTACATTTAAATAATATCTTAATTACATAAATAAACAATTATCTTAACAATACTGTTATATAATTTATATGATGAAATTTCATATATAACATTACTCTTTCATCTTCACTGTATCCCGCATATACCATGGTAGGGAGAAGGACCCTAGAAGACTCTCCGCTCCCAACTTTCCATTCAATCTTCGAGAGAGGAAATACAAATAAATCAGTCCCCCAATGATATTAGAACCCACAACCGTCACGTTTAGTGTTAGACGCCGTGCCACTGCGCGAAGACTGACTCTATTCCCTATTACAGTCTTGGAAATATATTCTAGCTAGCCTTGAAATTTATACAAGCAATATTCACGTAGACACTCGCACTAAATTCGGTTTCATGGTGTTGCGTGTGAACACTCAACATAAAATAAAAGCGGTATATAGCCCACATATAAAAAATAAAACGCCACTATAAAAGAACTGTTATCCATTTATAATATACAAACATAAAGAAGAATATTAATTTCTGTACAGAAAGTTCTATCGAAGTTTTCAACGTGGCGACGACTTTGTCGTAGATATTTGGAAAACACACATTATTTCTAGATCCCTTTCTATGACAGCTTTCTATTTGTTATTAAGATTAAATCCTATTCTTATAGCTGTTTCAGAATATCACAGTAAACATCGTTCAGGACGGACAAAAGTCCATTATTTTTTCTTCACTCGCAGAGCTTAGAAAGCTTTACCTAGCTATTTATATCGTCATTGTCTTCTACAGACGTTACCACTTACCGTTTTATTATACGAGATCCCTCTGTATTAAAATACAAAAGTTTTTAAGCGAGGCAACGGCAAGATTAATGTTTCATAGAAATTAAGTTCTTTCTCGAATAAAATTCTAGACTGTGATATCTGTTTAAATCTTGAAGGATGATTTCAGAATTAAAGGAGCGCGAGTATTTTTAAATGTAACGCTCTAAGAGATTCTCTTAAACGGCTAGTTCTCTTATTGTATCTTTTCAAGCGAAGTTTTAAGCGTTCATTTTTGTTTTGATTGTAGAAATGTTATTATTTTCGAAGTAGCCAACTTTGAGAATTTACTTAAATACAAGAATATTTTTTTTATAAAAAAATACAATTTTTATGGTATTACTGAAACTTTGCGATAATTGAGAACTTAGCTTCAATCACCATTAACTGAGTTAGACCATATGACATAATTATAAGTTAATATTATATATATTTATCTCTATTAATTTTGTATGACTGTAACAAAAGAAAGAATCATAAAAATGTCCTTTTACGACTATTAGGCTTAAACATAGTACGTTTGAGCCCAGTATAGAATACACCAACCGTAGTGATCTATTATATATTTCCCTTGTTAAAATATGAACACAAATCACTTTTCTTGGTCATATTTATTTATTTTCTATGTATGATATAATGTTTGTAATAACATGGAGCACTCGTAAATCTATAAAATTACTAGAAAAAATTGCTACACACTGTGTCGGGACAGCGTACAATAAAAATATTATCAATTTTTTTTTGTTGTGTAGGCCGACAGCACAGTATTTGACTGAAACGTGATGGTTGTCGGTTCAATTCCCATTTGGAGAAATTTATTATTTCATTTTCTCGCTTCATTTCTATTGTATAGCATTGACATAGAGTATAATTTATGTTAGATACTAGAATACCTGTGTTATAACCGCAATAGACCAGTTAACTTAAGTAAATGATACCATATTAAAAATTGTAAATTATTTTGACGTACACATTTTAAATAAACTACACTAAAGAAAACAAATGTACTATAAACTCTACATACCTATATACAGGGTTGTCATCTCTATACCACACGACGAGTAGTAAGCTGTCGTTTCGTTGTGGCGGTCGAGAATCGCAGGGTAAATCCGCTTCGCCGCCTACTACTGATGATACCCGAGTCACAGTACCCGTAACTGTTGATAGAGGGATACCTGGTGGATTAAAGAAATAAGATATATATATGTATATATATATATATATATATATATATATATATATATATATATATATATATATATATATATATATATATATATATATATATATATATATCTTCTTGAGGTAGTCAGTCATTGCACACTGTGTTGCTGGAAATAAGACGATCGAGTTTTGTTTCTTACTCAGTGGAATGAGATTTTTTCACTTCCTTTGAGCGTTGAGCGGCGAGAGCTCAACACGTAATGTGTCGGGTGAATTGGGGGAAATACTGCGGATTGTCTTAAGCACTAGTTTTTCTGCCTACATAATACTAATTATAATATTAATACTATTGTAGAATAGAATAATGAATGCTTCAAATACGAAGGAACACAATTTCAATACATTTAATTCTATATCAAAATAAATTACTTAAAAAATATCTATATAATCACCGCTAACGAGTACAAACGTTAAATGACTTTTAAAATCCCTTTTATCGTATTCTGGTAATAATAGAGCGTATAAGCTACTTCCATTTACACGTAAGCTTACGCCAATCATAGCACATTGCTACTTTTATCGTAAAACTGTTCATTTCATTTTGTTCTGTGACCTACAATGTTTTATTTCCAATGTTGATGGCAATAGCTAAGATCGTGTTTTATGATATTCTTTAAAGTTTTATTCAGTTTTTAGAATATAAAAATATTAAGTAAGATAGAAAAATGTAATGTGATTCGAACCCGCGTCTTTAGAAAACCGTCCAAGTATGTATAATAATAAGTATTATTATATAAATAGTAAAATTGAATGATGTTATAAATAGTAAAATTGATTGAATAGTATAATTGTAAATCTGGTTTGACTTTGTAATTCATTTTCAACGCAATTTCTAAGCATTAAGGGCAGTGGTATCTTATATTTCACATGAATTTACTTAACAGAACTATAAAATAAAAATAATTAATATAACATTAAAAAAAAAACTATTCTTTTTAAATAAAAAAAATATAATTTTCATAATATCCTAATTCCTGAACAAATGAACATACGGTGAACTTTATCATATTATAAAATTACTAAAAATTTAAACATCAATAACGGCGCAAGTACGAAAAGGCGCTTACACAATTATAATAAACGTTACTAAGCTATGTTTGTTCGTACGTACGTACAGTCAATAAAATTCTTTTACGATTCAGACGGTAAGGAGAGTTAATAAAAGCAAAACGCTTTATGATGGACGAGTAATATTTTTAAATCATATTTGAATGATGATACGTGACTCGAGTACCATAGTTAACAATTTGATAATATTTACGTGCCTATTACATTTTTGTATGCATACAAAATATTCAAAATTTAATAAAACAAATAAAGAAATGATTTGGTTTTTTATCGATCTAGCAGGGAGTGAAAACACGGCGTTGAGTTCCGCAACTCACTGTGCGATCTCGAAAATGAGATGAAAAATTAAAAAAACTAAGTGTTTTAGCACTAGGTTTTCTCTACCAATCCTTCTACAATCGACATACAAGCATATCTTATATTTTCAAATATAATAACAATTTCACCTGTTTCAATTAAGAGATAAATACTACTCATAAAAAAAAACATCTACTACAACTACTAGTGTATTTTAAATTAACATTAATTCACATAAAAATCGAACCTCTAACTACCGGACTCATACAGCCAGTATAATTTACGAGAAAATCAATAATTTCTTACTAAAACATACATTCCAATTACATCTACCTTTCCATGTTATTTACGATTACATTCAATCATAATTAACCGTCCAGTTAAGCTGACATAGAAAATTTGAAGCTGTTTAACATTCGTTTAAGCGTTGTTTATGAAAAACGTTGATGTAGGATTCATGAAGTACAGTATGTAGGTATGTTAGTACATAGCTTACACGCTGCCGCATAATCTCCATGTGGGGACCGACGGACGATATTACGGCAATTATTTTAATACTAGCATTTTATAGTGGTTTTGGTAGATTATTTTGTATTTATTATATAGTATTTTGTACTCTTAGGCTTCTTATATGAATGTGAAAAACGAAAAAAAAATTCTGTGTACACATGTTTCTATTCCTATATAATATTTTCTTTATTTTTTGTTATGTGGTACATAAATAACATAAGAAAATCAAGAAAGTTATATCATCACTGGCTGATCTTCTGTCATCCGTCATCCGTCATTTGTCGTATTATAATCCGTGTTGTCTGTAATACGTTAATTGTCTAATATAGGATTGATTTGTTCTGTCTATCCATGAATTAGATTAGTATATTGATAATAGAAGTTATAACAAACATTTTCGTATATAAATATATGCATATTTTTGTTATATTTGAATTTGAGCAGAAAACAGAGAGAGAGATAGAGAGAGAGAAATAGTGTTCTCAACATTGCGATGCTTGTAATTTTTCTCAAAGTAAGCCGGAGCCGATATAATCATAAAAAAAAATTCAATCAGGATCATATACGTAAAAGTTGAGCGTGGTTTACGAAGTATATTTACTCAGTAAATATTTTATGTGTTGAATTGCGTGAAGTAAAATTTATTTATAGTAAGAATTTTGATACTTAATTATTAATTTGTATAAATTTATTAAGTTTTACAAAAGGTTATTTGATGGGAATCGTGTTATATGGACACGCCGACACTACTCAAACCCTTCTTTACGCTGATAATTAGCCTATTAAATATATTATAACTCACTCGTACCTACGTCTTAAATCAAGGTACAAGACAGACATGATTTATATCTTCGTATATAACTGAAGTTACGGAATAATTTGAAGCAATATATCATCAATATAATTTCTGAATCTAGACCATTCGATAGGCGCTGGAATATTTCGATAACTTTTCTAGGTCGTGCCACGAATCGTGTAATGGATCTCTTTTGATGAATTTATAATATGAATAATAAATCTTTTATAAATGTTTATGGAGTAGATATGTAATGTGATAAATGATCAGAATATTATTTTTGCTTTTGTAGCGCGGTTTGACTTATTTTACTAATGTTGCGATTTACATGCAATAGATGCATTAAGTTAGCCCCACTTTACGTTTTCTTTCTTTCCTTTTATTTCTTTTTCTGCTGAAATGACGTTATAATTAACAGTTTGACAGAAATAAGGTATTTACTATTCTATTGTTAGCACTAGGAACATGTTAGATTTAATATAAATTAAAATATATCTCCTGCTTATAACAGGGTGGCCTAGGAGAGTTTAGTGTCAGGACACTATATTTTCGACTAGGTAGCGTAGAAGCAAAATCTAACGCAAGTTGATTTTCAATAAAAGTCTTATTTAAATTTCCTCGATTTGGTAACAAGATAAGTGCAGCGTTCAGTTCCGCTACTCAACGCGAAGCGTCTCAAATATTGGGCGAAACCTTAACACTTATCGCCTGTGCCTTTCCTGCTGTATGCGGGAAATAGCGTGAAACTTTTTTTTTTAAATTAAAATTATACAAATTTATGAAACCCCCATGGGATTCAAACTGACGACCATTGCGTGAACAGTCCACCAAACACCATTCTACTGCGTTTTAATGTCATTGATGTTTAATATTGCAATATAATTAGATCATGTTTGCTAGACACAAGTGCATACCACATATTGATACGAGCGAGCACAAAATACCGCAGGAATCCTAACTATAGAGATTAGATGACTAATGCAAAGCGTTAGTGCGGTTTTATGCAATATTATGTTCACAAGGCTTAAGTTTATGTACGTATATGTTGTAGAATGTTATAATAAGCATATCAATATATGCTGTTATCACTGAAGCTTATATATATATATATATATATATATATATATATTATATATATATATATATATATATATATATATATATATATATATATATATATATATACATATGTTTACAAAATAACGGGAATGATGCCATATTATATCTTGGAAATTTAATTGTATGAGGATATTATTGTGTTTTATTTTATTATTCAATATTTTTGACTGTGAGCTTCTGTCGGTTACAAGATTCCTATACATATTTAATATAATAGCTTTAAAATTAGGGCTAAGTAATGCCAAAACCAGTTTTATTTTTAAAATTTCTTTTATGTTGCACGTATGTTATTCTAATTCATTTATACAGTTAGTTAGTAGCATGCAATGTTTTAAATGGGTGTAATTATAAACACATTTGAAATATTCTAGAAAGCCTTTTTATAACTATAAAAGTTTGACACTAAGTTCTTTTGATGTTTTATTATAAGAGTTTCTGGGATAAAATGTTCAAAATGCAATTTAATCTGATACTAAAATCAACTAAATTATTTATCTTAGTCAACTCGTAGTTAAATCTAAATTTCCCCATCATTTGTATTTCAAAAGTTACCCAGAACGTTCCACTATAAGTTTTAACGCGATAGTAATCCAGAAGTGAATTCAAAGATTTAACCGGCAAATGGTGCATTGCAGAATAAAGACGGTTTTAATTAATTTTCTGCGACTAATACGTCTGTTTCCAACTAAAAAAGTGAAACATTCAAATTTAGACTTATTTATAACGCCTTAGAGATGATTTTAGAGTGTTAAAACTCAGTTTAATGGAAGGTAACGTTGGTGTGAAACATAGAATGTAGATTAACATGGAAATAGTTTATGCGCAGATATATATGATGAGCATGATATAAAATAAATAAATATCATACTTTTTAATTATGACAGTCAAAATATATAGTAAAAAATCAAATTTTAAATGTACTTTTCCCTCTCAATTATATAATTTCACATTTTATCTTATATATAGTGTACGCTGCGTAATTTCGCTACTCTATTTTAAATAAAAATGTATCAAAATACAACCGCTATTAATATTACGTAGCTCGATATTTTTAAAAAACAAAATATTTATTAAAAAAAAAACAGGGTGGTATAGAAAAAATAAAATAATAATTGGTTTGTTAAAAATATATTGTCCTATAGACTAAAAAAAATTCATTTTTATTAAATAAAAATTTTTATAGTCATGCTTCATTCCGCATATAACGGAGTAGGCGGAGATAAATTAGTATGAATAGATCATTACGTAATTTAACAATACCGTTCTTATATAATTAAATGTTTTAAAATAAGATCTTTCTCAAATCAATGAATATTAAATTGTAGATATAACTAATTTGAGTAAGTAAATAATAACTGGTACATTGTAATGTAGAATGACAGTAAAAAGGAATATTTTTTTAAAAATATACTACAGTAAATTATTTAATATATACTTTATAACAAAACTTTTAGATAGTCTCTTGTATTATATATTACTATCTTCTAAATAACTTACATTTTGAACCATTAACAGAACGCAGAATTTACACTATAAATTTAATTTATACTATCACATTATAATATGGTAGTCGGATCTCTCTCCTTATTCTTAAACTGCCACACTTATGGTGATGTAGTATAACATCTGAATTTAAATGCAATAGTAACAGGT
This sequence comes from Dione juno, assembly GCA_037127375.1. Classification (NCBI taxonomy): domain Eukaryota; kingdom Metazoa; phylum Arthropoda; class Insecta; order Lepidoptera; family Nymphalidae; genus Dione; species Dione juno. The sequence goes on along the minus strand of JAXRJS010000059.1, from coordinate 2,240,428 downwards.
TTGATTTCTATAATTTCTTAGACAAAATTAAAACAAAATGCGGCAAGCAAGCTTTTAGAGAAGATCATCGCCTTCCGTCTTATTCAACACCTAGAGAGGGTAGGTCCCGATCTTTCAGAGGCTCAGTTCGGGTTCAGGGCCGGTCGGTCAACCATTGATGCCCTGAACGCCTTGAAAACCCGGTCGTTGGCTGCTACAGCAGAGACAGATGTTCTTCTCGCCGTCTCGTTAGATGTGGTCAATGCCTTTAACAGTCTGCCGTTTGAGACGCTAAGAGAGGCACTGCGGTTCCATGGGGTGCCTCTCTATCTCCGGCGGCTGTTAGATGACTACCTCCAAGATAGAGTAGTCATATGGATTGGGGGAAATGGCCGGATCGGTCGACGAAGTGTTGGTTGTGGGGTTCCACAAGGGTCGGTTTTGGCCCGTTACTGTGGAACATCGGTTACGATTGGCTCCTGCGCTGTCGTCTTCCTCCTGGGATGAGTATCATCTGTTACGCGGATGACACTTTGGTCACGGCCCGAGGTCCATCCTACCAGGAGGCGGCACGCTTGGCTGAAACCGGCACGCGTCTTGTTATTGGCCGCATCGAAGCGCTGGGTCTGAAGATCTCTATGCCTAAAACTGAGGCCCTACTTTTTCATGGCCGTCGCAAAGGGCCCCCACGTAGGGCTACTTTGCGCATCCAGGGCCAAGAGGTGGAGGTACGGCCCCAGATGAAGTATCTGGGACTAACCCTGGATAGTCGATGGTTGTTTAAGTCGCACTTCGCTCAGCTTGCACCTAAGCTTGTGAACGCCGCCGGGGCCCTCGGTAGATTACTGCCAAATATCGATTACCGATTTTACGAAATACCGATTTTACATGTCGACGTTTGTACGTCGGTGTGTTGAAATCCATGGCACTTTACGGCGCTCCTGTGTGGGCCGATGCTCTCTCCGTTCATAACAAGACCCAATTGCGTAAAGCGCAGCGGGTCATAGCGGTTAGAGCTATTCGAGGATACCGGACAGTGTCGTGGACGGTGGCTACACTCCTGGCAGGCGATCCGCCTTGGGAGCTGCAGGCGGAATTGGTCGCCAGAGTTCACGCATTCCGTGCAAGTGAGCGGTCGCGAGGTGAGCAACCATCGAGTGAGGTTATCGGGCGGATCAGGAAGAGAGCAGACGAAGCCCTGATTCGGCGATGGAGGGAGGACCTGGGTTCACCGTCGGCAGGACTGGCGACGGTGGAGGCGGTTCGCCCCCACCTAGAGCGCTGGTTGACAAGGGAGTTTGGGGTCCTGACGTTCAGACTGGTGCAGGTATTGACGGGGCATGGTTGCTTCGGCAAATATTTGCATCAGATTGCGCGTCGGGAGATGTCACCAACGTGCCACGAGTGTGATGCCTCCGTTGATTCGGCGCATCACACTCTGGCTGAATGCCCCGCTTGGGCAACGCAACGCCACGCCTTGATGGCTGTGGTGGGTAGGGATCTCTCACTGTCTAGTATGATGGAAGCCATGCTGGAGAGTGAGAGGAACTGGTCTGTAGCAGTCTCCTTCTGTGAATCTGTTATCGCACAGAAGGAGGCCGCGGAGCGTGCGCGCGAGCTTAGCGTGGATGCAGATCTGCTCCGCCGTCGTAGACCGGGAGGTAGGAGAAGGCGGTACGCGCATCTCCAACCTCCCTAACCCTAGAGGAGCTACTGCAGGAAGGTCATAAAGATCTTCCCGCAAGTCATCGGGGCTGCGGGCGCCCTGGAAGATACACTGGGGCTCCCCGAAGGCGATAGTGGCCCACGTTAGGTGGGCCTCCCACCGAGGTGCTGTAGTGGCATGCGCAAGCGATCCTGCAGCATCTCATATAGGTGGAGAGGGTTTCCGCTGGGTTTTAGTGGGTAGTGTCGGGTTCGATGAGTCCCACAGTACTATTCCTCTGTATGACACAAGTGTCCTACTCAGAGATGGTCTGCGTAAAAGCATTTCCCAGCGAAAAAAAAAAAAAAAAAAAAAAAAAAAAAAAATGCTAATACTGGTTAAGCTTACATTTTAGTATGCTTTGCTGCAAGAAAGAAATCTGAAGAAATCTATATATTAAATCAATGTAGTTAATATATTAAACGCTATTAATAGTATAGCAAATCTAATCTCACTGTTCTACATCGCTAAGTCCTTGTGGTTGCACTGAATAAGCGCCAAAAGTTCGCTTCGTCCAAACCATTGCGTGTCACATTTGACAAAGCTGTATATATTTTATAGATGTAAAAGCAAAATTAATATGGACACCTAATGGACAGCTATTGATGAGTGAAGGGAACGTAGCTTCCAAAGGGGATGTTTTGCGAATATTTATTTTGATTATGATTGAATAATGCTTTGAATTTTTTGTGGTTTGGTTGTAAATGTGCTCGTAAGTGGTAGATTATGGTATTAGCCTTAAATACGGGTCGTAGGTATGTTTTTTTTTAAATTAGGTTAACTAAAAATTTGTCAGTACAATGCCATTGTTGTAATACTAGGCAACCTACATCAACTAAAATTTTTGTATATTTCAACAAAAGTTTCAAAATTTTTGTATAGTTAAATCAAACTCCCAAGTACGTGCAGTAAAAAAGGCCTCTATAACAGTGTTCAACACTCTCACTTTGAACATTCAAGCACATAATAGCTCTACTTTTGAGCAGAATAACTATTTGAAAATAACTAAGAAGTAGAGCACAGAACAATTTACAAGTCAGGAACAATTGTCAAATTAGTAATTATATTTAATATTTTAATATCAGAGTTTATTTTAAACAAAAACACGGTTCATACAACAAAAACAACTTGTGATTCAGTATATCGTGTCGAACGTTTTTTTAATCTCTGTGATTACGTGACATTTTTTTGGTAGTTGGCGAACTCATACTGTCTTTGAATTCTCATTTCAATAAAATTCCTTAACTCTACCGCTTTTCAGTTCCCTTAAAAATGTGATACTATGTGCGTATTTATGTAATATAATAGATGTCTAATTTTTTTTACTTTAAAACATTTTACGTGATATGTCATTTTAGCAGAAATGAAGTAGCCTAATTTTAAGTAGATACTACTATTCTAAATTTACTATTGTAAATATTCCGCCCCATTATCTATATTAAACTTATAACTTACTATATATATATATATATATATATATATATATATATATATATATATATATATATATATATATATATATATATATATATATATATATATATATATATATATATATATATATATATATATATATATATATATATATATATATATATATATATATATATATATATATATATATATATATATATATATATATATATATATATATATATATATATATATATATATATATATATATATATATATTATATATAATATATATATATATATATATATTATATATATATATATATATATATATATATATATATATATATATATACAGAACTTCATACTTTATCCATAGCAGGGTGTATCCTAGAATGGATCACCATTACCATCTTGTGTGACCTTCTAATATTTTCAATATATATAGATAGTAAGAGGAGCCTTACTATCTATATAGATGTAGATTACATTTTATGTTTAGATGTTGTTTTTATGTTTAGATTACATTTTATGTTTATGATGACGCTTTTGTCTACGCAGGACTGTGACTGTTTGAGCCTACAAATAACTAACATCATAAGGTATAAATAATAATTTACTAACACAAAAATAATAAACCAAACTATTTTTCATCTGTAATTTGTTTATACATTACAAAAAACATGTAACATAATAAAGTTGACGTTAACAGAGTACAGTGGTAATATTCATTCTTACACACGACTACGCCTCGTAGCACTCGTAGCGTGACTTCTCACCTGCTTCAAACACCGTAGAAATGCTACGCAATACACATTTCTACGGATACAATGCCATTTTAACCCTTAAACGAAGGTTAAAGGGCTGAGAATCCTGTGAAATATGAAAGTCGTAGCTAATTACTTTTTTCACTTGGCTACGCGAACTACATTTTTAATATATATGACGTATCGTAATTATGTAGTCGCAAATAACACCCATTTGAGTGGGAATGTTTAATAATGACCTACTATTATATTTTATATGTATGAAAGTTATCATTAGGCATATTTAAGAATAAAATATTTGTATTTCTTAGAAAAAGAAAATATACTGAGCTTTCTATATTATTTTTATTATTATTTTTATAAGGCATATAAAAGAAATTATCATACTAATGAATAACTACTATATACAAGAAGTTGCACATTTTTGGCACATATTTTCTGTTCTTAACTTTAATATAAAAAAATCAATTCTTGTATTAGGTCAAGTTGTCTATATACACTATAAAATATTTTATATATATATTGCACGTATTAAAAGTTTTTATACTTTGTCAAAAGATTGACTAATACTTTGAGACTATTACCTTACGTCCCAATAAGCAAAATTTTTATTGATAGAAAAAATACGTTTATAGTTTTATATATATAATTAGAAAATTGTCTATGAACTCTACCACAAAACGGCCGACGGGCCGCTAGTATTAATAAAGAAGAAACTTGACAAATGTAATGATGTTAAATCTAGATTAAATTTTTCAACTATAAAGATATAGAACGTAGAGGGCGTATTTGACTTAAATACGTAAAATAAGTCGTAAGAAAATATTTTATTTGATGACTGAAACGTCGATAGACTAGATATTGAAATCGCCAGTATCTATTCTTCGTTTCAAACGGTGACATTTCTAAAAATATAGAGAAAAAATATTGGGAATTGGCCTGAGCTGAGTTTTTCTATTGACCTGCCAGTCAGTCACCTGTATGTACCTATAAAATCTAGTATGGTCATCTATTATAATCTAGTATGTCATATAATGAGAATATGGTTATATATATATATATATATATATATATATATATATATATATATATATATATATATATATATATATATATATATATATATATATATATATATATATATATATATATAATATATATATATATATATATATATATATATATATATATATATATATATATATATATATATATATATATATATATATATATATATATATATATATATATATATATATATATATCAGCAAGCCAAACTAACTTAAGTAACTAAACTAATATGTGAATACATAAATTAATTATGAATATTAATCTTAACGTACTTTTGTACTAATTGACCTCCAAACATGCCATAAGTTAAGAGTCTAGCTTTTTCGCTTCAGTTCACCTAAGAATTTTTTTTTTCAAAGGAAAGTGTTTTCAAAGAATTTCATTCAATTAGTATTATGACATATCTGCTGGCTGCTGGCAACTAGAATGGCTTAACGAGCCTCATTATATATTTTCTCTGAAATTTTTATTTTTACAATAAATTTAAAGAATATAGTCGAGTTATTTACATAGGCAAATGTATACGGTTCCACTTCTAAAGAAAAACTTCCAGTGAAAAAATTGAAACAAAACTCTTCTACAAAACTCTTCTTCTATCATTAACTTTTATGTGTATTTGAACAGGCAGTCTTTCAATTGCTTAAGCTCACCGTAAACGAATGTTACATATATGTTTTGTCTCCTGAATTAATAAACAAAACGTAATATCGTCTTTTTATTATCAAAGTGGTATCATCATGGTGCAGTGGGACAGTTTTTGACTATAACCACGATTGTGAGTTCAATCTCACTCTAGTCATAGTGATTTATGCTAATCGATGCACAGAATCTGAAATCAGGATGGAAAGCAAAAAACGAAAAGTCGTAACGCTACATTGCCTATAGCTACTCTGGTATATCCATAATAATGTGCAAAAGACCCAAGGACTCTTTAGACCTGGTAACAGATGCGTAGATCTGATCATGTCCCTCCGCATGATCACAAAGAAGTGGCAGATTAAAATACATCTTGGCTGTCAATTTAAAAGTGGTATATGCTTTTGTAGACTTGGAAAAGGCTTTTGACACGCTTGTAATAAAAGATTTTACTAGCCTGGTACAAAATGAATGGACCATTGCTGCAGACTGAAAATTATATTTATAGAGATCACTCAGCCTGTGTTCGAATAGGAGGTAGCATGTTGCCCTAGTTTCATATCCAATTAGGTATCAAACAAAGATGCCCCATGTCATCTTGGCCAAAGAGTCACATGGAAAGGAAAGTCGCTGACCTGAAGGTACATTTCTTGTTACATGCAGGAAATGTAGAGCTCATTTCATTAACACAATACGATGTACAAATATCGGCCATCATTCTGAAAGATGGGTGTGAAAATATTTTTATGATATGTTCTTGTATTTGAAAAATATAAAAAAGGACGAAACGTAAGATGAGTGTAAATCACCAGAAGAAACAAAATGTATGTAGAAGGGGGTATTGCTGCCGGTAACAATATTAAGGGTACTATTATACTGGATGAAAGTAACGTAAAAAATATTATTCAGAGGGCTTGTCCGAAGAAATTAATGACAGTGGACGAGCTGAAAGAGATATGTTGGGACCAAAGCGTTTGGCTCTCAGTTCTCTTTGGCCAGAAAAGGAACCATCGAGTAAAAAAATAATAACCCATACTATATAATTATAATATAATCTTTAGTAAATTCTCTGGCTAATTTTATTACGAATTATAACAATTTGACTTTTATTATTTAAGTGCTTCACATGAAACGAGTACTAACATGTGAAAGTTGAAACGACAAGACGCTTAAAATAAAAAAAAATAGTTCCCTCCTACCTCATTAGAAAAATAATCACAAAAAATAATAATACGCTCTACGTGGATAATTACACAGTAGTCGTATAAGGGTGTAAAATAATTATAGTTATTTAAAACCGAAATTGAGCATATGGAACGCTTTTGTTTTGTTTCTAGGCATTGATTTCATTTTGTGAGGTAGAAAAAGAAAATTAACTTTTTACATCAATCTATACTATATATATATATATATATATATATATATATATATATATATATATATATATATATATATATATATATATATATATATATATATATATATATATATATATATATATATATATATATATATATATATATATATATATATATATATATATATATATATATATATATATATATATATATATATATATATATATATATATATATTTGAATAGTGTTACTACTCTATTATTTATATGTTGAAATATAAAAAAAACTATGTTAAAATCGTTAGTAATTATAGAAAGTTACAAACTGTTAACGAACAAGTAAGTGATTTAAACTTAAAGCTACGATATTACAATTGATTATTTCTTTTGAAAGTCGTTAACAATCTAAAATTACCTTTTAAGCTTTTAACAAGGTTGGGTATAATTAGTGTAGTTAATCAATATGCATATTTTATACCACTTTTATTGTAATAATTTTTTACCTATATATTGTATAAACTCTGTATTAGGATTTTGAACATATTTTAAGTCATTTGTATAATATATTTAGAGCGACTAAAACTGAGATTTTGATTTTATAATATTTTTTGATAGGCCAGAGTAAGGTTATTTTATAGCTATCTATTTGCATGCCTTACCAACATTGGCTTTTACTTAATATTATAAAACTGAAGAGTTTGTATGCGCTTATTTCAAAGACTACTTATTTCACTTGAATAAAAAAAATATATTGCATACTTAACTAATTTAGAAAGGCTATATGTTATATATAAAGTATATAACATTTGTCAGTCATTTCAATTTAGTACTTTAATTATGGCATTCTAAGCGTGCCAGTTGAACACAATTCATTTTGCCAATGTCACGTTGCATGGAGAACACTCAATCGGTTCATTGTAACCAACTGTGTCTGCGGTCAGTGTAACCCCGGGCACTTTGCATGTGTCATATGTCACATATAGCGTTTTATTGTTATTTGTTATTTTCATTTGTGTACGAGGGCGAAGCCGCGAGTAAAAACTAGTTATAATATATTTTAATAGGGGTTTTTTTTAAAAAAGCATATTTTATTCGGATCTAACTAAATAAAATTTCTTATAATCTAAAACATTAATATATATACATATTATCATTATCTTTTTATATATTAGTATATTATATTATTTATATCACATTGTACATTATATTATTATATGTACATTTTATTTTTTATATCTAGATAAGGATAAATTGGATTTCAGTCAAAACTACAAGATTATAAATGCATAATTATTCTATTTTATTAAGAATACATTGGCATTCTACAAAAAGTTTTTATCAAATATGTATATTAATGAATTTATAAAAAAAATTATTACATTATAATCGTACTTGGTAATAAAACACCTTGTCCCCGACCACAAGAATGTCCCCGACCTAAGTAACCTTCAGGAAAGTACAACAAAAAAATTAATAAAGAACTCTAGATTATTCATAATAATACAGAATTTTCAGCAAGAAACGTTTAGTACGAGACTACGCACGCAATTTTCGCATTTACATCTACATGATACCGGTCATAACCGTCAAAAAGATTCTAACGCCGCGCCGTTATAACGGAATTACCAACGTCGTTATAATAAGCATCTATTTCAGATAAAAGCTTTGAGTGCACTGGAGTAAAGTAGCTCTTTGCTCTTATAGCAGAGGCGAATATCCCATGTTAGCTCAATTGTTAGCAATATTTTAAAATTAAATTTGATTATATTGTGTTTTAAATTAGTTTGTTTGAATGTTGTTTATATTAACATAAACTTTGTGTGTACTTGGATATATTTTTGGGTATTAATTATTGTTGGGGAATATTCCACTTGTATTTTACTCACACACGTGCCTCTTGTGTTTGAAGTAAAAACCTCTCCAAACAAAATTTCAACCCCTTTCTCTTAAAATCACTTTAAATCTCTACACGAATTCTGCAAACAAATGCGTTTCGTTTGAATATAACGAAGCTTCGACTCTTGTCCTCTTGGATGACATATTTGACATGACACGTAAGGCACTTGTCCGATAAAAGCTACAGAAGGATAAATTTGAATGTACGCGACAATTGCGGTTGCTTTTTATTTACGGGATTGGATTTAGATATATTATTATTATTTGACTGGTCTGATTACAAAAATTTGGCGTATGATTTAATTGCTCTTAAAAAATGGAGTGCAGACAAAGGATGTAATAGATGGAACATACGTATAGTAGATTTTCTATCTATACAACTTTTTTATAATTAAAAAGTATAGAAATATGTAAGTAACTGATTTTACATACAGACAGACTTTGCCTACCCTGCTATATACAGGGTGAAACGTGAAGATGAAAAAATCTTAACTATATAAAAAAAATACATATTATTTTAAACTTGTTCTTACTAAGTATTAAGGCTTGCATTCTTCTACTTTAAAATAAAGTACTTGAAACTTTATGAATTGGCATACCCCTAGCAAAGTATGGTAATTATATAAACAGAAACAACCCCTATCCAGCGAGGGTGTCTACCTGTTTCATATGATTCAACGAATGATTCACCAACGTTAGTGTTTCGAGACACCCCTAATTCACAGTGAACGTGTTTTTGTTACTTAGGTGATTGAAAATGACAATACTCGACGTAATAACAATAGCTCGACAGTAAAGCGTAGTATACGTACATTTTTGTATTGATAGCAGACTCTTTTGAAAATCGTTTGCAAAACAAGATAGAGATAATATATGGAAGTAGAATTTTTTTTGTGGCAAATCCCTTGATGTATGTATACAGACGTTTTGTATGAAGAAAATATCTCAATAATTTTAAACAAACATCCTTGTTTTCTTTTTACTATGAAAAATCGGTAGTCATTCATTTATTTTAAGGAAGATGGTGTATATATACATATATATACACATATATGTACATATTAGTATTCGTATTATGCTCTCTCTATTTTAGATAATTTATAGGCTTGAGAAATTGTTTTTAAATTTCTTTTATACATGTAATTCACAACGAAATTCGATACTTCTACGTAAATTTGTAAAATTGTGACGAATTTGTATAATATATACAAATTTTAATAATGTAATTTCGGTTTATAAAGGAACTCTCATATAAATTTTATATATCCATAAACTATACTATTATAAAGAGGAAATATTTGTATGTTTGTTTGTTTGTTTGTATTGAATAAACTCAAAAACTACTTGACAGATATTAACGATATTAGAAGTAGACCATAAGAAGTAACATAAGACTACTTTTTATTGTGTAAATGATGAATGAAGGGGGTAAAATGGACCCTGAAATTTTGTATATAGAAAAATAGTTATTATTCAAGTGAGGGGTTATTTTTCAACGTACCTTAACCTATACTGTCTAAGCTGATTTTTTTGGGAAAACGTCAAAATCACTATACTTATGCTTGTCATTATTTAAGGAGTTCCTAAGTATTCTTCTATATATGCTTATGTATATCCCAAAATAATTTCAAAAATTAATGTCTATCCGTGTGAAGCCGGGACGAGCCACTAGTGTTAATATATTTTAATATTCTCAACTTAAAAAACCAATATAATATAAGAGGATATTTATAAAACATATTATTACAAAGTTCTCCTCGATAAGGACTGCCTATTAATCGAAATGAACTGGAAAGAAAATTACAGTAAAGTACGAAACTTGCACTTAAATTATATAGCTTTTATAAGAGATTGCACGATTCTGCCATCGTAACAATGGAGCGAAACCATAATTTTACCTATATGCTCACCTGGGACCTATATATATATATATATATATATATATATATATTATATATATATATATATATATATATATATATATATATATATATATATATATATATATATATATATATATATATCTATATATATATATATATATATATATATATATATATATATATATATATATATATATATATATATATATATATATATAAGAGAATAGTGTTGTTTTTTGTTATATACAAGTAATTTTTTAACCAACATATCAAGTTTTTATCCGGCATTAATGGGACAGGATTTCGAATTACTATACATACAAAACTTAACTTATATTGTGTCACAAAAATTAATAAGAAATAATAATACATTTTTTATCAATGGAAGTTTGACTTTGAATTTGACATTAGTGTATTAGTTGGCGTAACACAATACCGCGTGAACTAAGCTGATTTTTATGTATATCGCTCGGGAATCGAATCTGTAACCAAAATTTTTATATAGGTTCCAACTACTCACTAATGTCTTCATTTAATTCTAATAAAGGAACCACTTATCAGAAATATAGAGCATATTTTTACACGTAGTTCAGCTAATAATATTACAATAATTTTTTTGCTATAATACGTTATCACGCAATCACCCAATAAGGTGCTATTATTAAGATAAGCTGCTTACCGACGTTGATATTGTATTATCTGGTTTTACTACTATTCTAATTTGCTGTATTCAAATTACTAGTAAATATGTATTAATATATTTTATATATTTCACACAATTTTATGTTTGTGTAGTAAAATCTAGTCGACGTCCACAACTTCGTTGGTGTACTGTACATTATGATCATTGCCACCCGTTTTTTTTTTTTTTTTAGAAGGGAAACGAGCAGAAGGGCCACCTAATGTTAAGTGGACACCCTCGCCCATAGACATCTACAACCTGAAAGTAGAGGATTCGTTGCCAACCTTACAGATCCTACGGACTGCTATCCTTTTTCATTGTCATTCCTGGGAATATATTCCTCATTTTAGTTTTTCCCATAATAACGAAAACTAATCATTACGCTCTATAATGATTACTAAATATTCTATAATCTATAATGGTACAATTTTGTTTGTATGGACTATAAAGTATAAAATCATATTTTACCAATTCCCTAGAAACTCTTCTCTATAGTCTACCTTTAATAATACTGCCCTTGGAGGTCTTAACGACCCCACATTGCAAATTCAATTTATTGCGACGAGCAGTTGACATATCTGTTTGACAGAGAAAGTAAAGAACCACCTCAAAGTTTTATATATAGAGGATATTACTATATCAAATTATTATATGTCAATTAAAATCTTATGAGATTTAATATTTTATATCGAGCTATAGTAAACAATGTATGAAATTATGCACATCATGAAAATTGGTACAAGGAATTAGTCCCCAGTGGCTAGGATTTCATACGGACAATCTCATAATATATGTTTCAGACAATACCGCTTTCTGCATTCAGTACTTGACCAAGCGGTTAAGCGATAGCCTCTTGAGCTGAGGTCAAGGATTTTTGCTAGTAACCGGGATGAAAATCTGTAAAATATTTAGGTCTTGAATCTGTGTCTGTATAGTATAGTGTCTGCTTGTAACCTCGACGGTTATCAGTTCGATTCCCACTCGTTCATTACGTCGGTCTGCTATCAAGACGAATTGCGGCGTTTAGATCTGCCATTGAACATGCAACGTCTTGAATTGATAAATTAATAAAATAATACTATCATAAAAAAAATACCGGAATAGACTAGAGATTGTACAATACTCAGTTTATTACGATTCTACTAAAGAATTCATTAACTTCACGTTTTAAAAGTTATTTCTTTATTTCAAAGTGAACAAGTTTTCTATTATAACAATTTTTCTATAGCATTTTTTGGTATAACACGAACTAGATTTCTATGATACAATTGTCAATAAACATTGTTTCTAAGAAACTGTACGACAAAGTTCACAATCCAATACTCTTGACACATAACTGAACTCCGTTTGCGGCAAACCGCAGCTATTTCTGGCGATACAAGTTAGCAAGGCGAGATATTCCATTGTTAATATTTTTATTTTGTTGCTTTTACGCCATGTTAGATTTATATGTTTAAATGCAGGTTTTTTTTTTGTAAACTTCTGTCTACGATATATTTTATTTGAGTGGAGCTTATTAGCTTATAATAATAAGTAACAGGTACGTATCATATATTTGTTTAAAAGTGTATTAATGGCCATATTGTACGATTTATGCTGTCTAAGGTCTAATTAATACTTTATTCTCCGTAAGTTTAAAAAAAAATTTACAAAATATACAGCTATTTTGATGGTTCGAAGCCTATGTAAATATGCAAATAAGATTGTTACTGGTAAACCGAGGTAGGCTCGCCAAGGGATGATTCGCCATTATAGTACAGTCTGTTGCTTCTAGACAATCCTATTGTATTCCGAAGCCATTGTAATTACAACTAAGCTATTTCAAATCTCACCGCACAGTGCTAGGAGGCTAGGCGCTATATTTTATTTTTTTATTTATATACAGAATCATTTCGGTCTCCACTAGGACAAGGTTAATATTTTATAATATTTTCTTTGATTTATTTTAGTTATATGTAATGTTCATTTTTGCTATTTACCATATTTCTTTTAAATAGGTAAAATCGATAAGTAAAAAACTAAATTACATTAAATGATTTTGTTTTTACCTAAAACATTATTATTTTCCGCCTTTCGAAGCATTGCGTTGAGTTCCGCCACTTAACACAAAATGTCTTCAAAGGCGGAATGCGGGGAACGGAGTGTTTTATAACACTAGGTTCCTTCTGCCTAAGGTTCCCTCTGCCTACCCTGTCATGTACGTGATACAGCGTGAAGCGAAAATTATGATTTTTAATGAAATTTGGGCTTTGGTTGTTGGCAAATGTAAAATAGACACGTCAATTAAGCTTATCCAACGTCGAACTATGCATATAATTCAACACCTGCCAATGAATGAAGCAATATATTACTTTAATATCTTCAAATTTTAACTATACAAGTTGAAATTTTAATTAACTTTAGTTGGCCTAGTACCATGGCAGAAAATCAATTGATATTACGTATTTTTTACAGATATTTGTTCTAGACGGATTTATCCTGCATTAAGTTTCATAGACAGAGAGAACCAAGTATCAAAACTCGCCGCTTTCCTAATGAATTCAAAACATTCTGTTTTAAGTGGCGTAACTCAACGCCGTGCTATAACCACCAGAATGAAAAAGGAAAATATTTCGCTATAAATATCCCCCACTAATGGAACCGAACTCATAACTAAGACAAAAATTGTGACAAATTATATAAAATACCCAAATTAAGTTGTTAATGGTCGAATATAAAGTAATAATAAATTCATTGCAATAGCTGCTATTATATAAAAAAATTTCGTCAGTACAATTAAATTTACACTATGAGTTATGAGTGAGTAATGTTTTGACTCAAACACGAAACGCTATTTTATATTAAGCAATCGACTTAAGGCCTTTTAAACTGTTTATAGCTTAATATTAAGGTAAAATGAGAATGTATATGTAAAATAGGTTCTAGTAGTATTATTCCAACAAAATAAAAACATGAAAAGTTTTCCGTTCTCAAAGTTTTGCTCAATTCTGCGAGACATTATAGGTTTGGTAGATTAATTATCTTATAATATTAATATTATAAATGTGAAAGCTTGTGAGTATGTGATTGAGTTTGTTTGTATGTTTTTTACTCAACCACGTCAAACCGGCTGAAGAGACCTGGATGAAATTTGGAACAGAGGTAGATTAAGATCTGGAATAACCCACTTTTATCCCACGGGAACAGGATAAACGGGATATATTATATACCTTAGTATTATTATAAGCAAATCATCACATTTGTTACTCAATCACGTAAAAACGGCCGAACGGTGTGGGATGAAATTTGAAATAAGGATAGATGGTAGTCGGGAATTTGAACATGACTATAAATATTGTTTTAATATCTTTTCATTGCCAGCTACACCTTTGTACAAAAAAAAATTAATAAAGCGAAACGAAGTTCGCGAGAAAAGCGAAGTATTTCAAGCAAAATCATTCCATTAGGACATAAAATGTTGTCATATGGTAATTTTTTTAGCTTCCTCCTTTATGTCGTATATGGCACAGAAGACAGAAAAAAACTAGCACACAACACTCGATTTTATGACAGAATTCAATACACTGTTTATTGAGTATCGATTATGTACATTATATTCTCACTTTTATCACATTACAGATGTCTTGGAGGCATTTGCTAATGGCGGATCTTAACCGCGCGGTCACCTTACGTGGAAATTTCATATATAACATTTTCTGTTTTAGAATTAGAACCCTGAACTATTGCGTGTATAATACAATTATCGACATACACGTCTCAATCGGTCAATTACAGTGTCAGTGCGATAGCTTATGAATATCGTATTCACTTTGGATCAATATAAACTGTAGAATGAACATAAGTTACAAAAATTAAGCTGTTAACGGCAAACTGTGAAGTATATAGCTATTATAAATTGGATTTTCTTGCCTCAATATGATTTAAATTAAGTAATATTAACATCGAGACCCATTGTTATTATATTACAATTTTATTATAAAATCTGCTTATATTGGCAATTTTATGATCTAAATAAAAGCGTTGTTAAATAAAAAAAAAGTTAAACAGATTCTGTAAGTTATGGAATTAAATTATTTACATGCTTACATAATTTCAGCTAAGATTAAAACTGTTTCAACCCAAAAATAATAAATTCTAATTTTGTATGACAAATGACATATTGCAATTTCAATTAATAAGCACCGTTACTAGAATTTGGACATCGCGTGTGAAATATCCCATCAGGGAGTACGACAAGTGAAAATATAACATGACACGCCACACTAATGGCCGACACACGGTACACCGCTAGAAATGCTCCATGTAATAAATTTTATAAAGTGCCTAACACACGAGCGATAGGTGACCATTTCTTTTACAATATTAGTGCTTGGAGGTTATATAAATAACTTTGAAAATAAAGTATATAACGTTATTGACTCGGGCCATGGTCTTATAAATTGTAGGAAAACGGCTGAATAAAGCATTGGTTACCTTTACTTAATTCTATATGTCGGATATATTTCTAGCTATGTAGTATACGGAATCAAACTACATTTTATCAACCTTTATCAGATGAACCCAAAATATTTTATGTTAATATTTTATTTTTACCAAAAAATGCACAAAAAGTATAACATACTTTATACAACCGCTTAAAATGGAGCGAAAGTCTCTAAGTTAAATTTAATTGCCGCTAAGTTAAAAGGAAAAAACGCCATTATTTTTCTGAAGTACTACTGTTACTTGTTATAAATGATCCCATGAAAATTATTCTAATTAGAATACAGGCTGTAATAACAGCCTAATATGTAATAACATATGTATATTACAGCCTATGTAATAACATATGTATATTACATATGATTTTATTAAGCTTTAGGCGGTATCCTCGCATATAACAAGGTAGGCAGAGGGAATCCAGAAGTTATGACATCGCCACTTCCTTACATGCTTCTTTAGTAGCGCAAGTCAAGTCCACGCTTAATTTTGATACTAAAAAGTGAAGAATAATATAAATTTATTCTGACCAAATAGAAATTAAGCCCACAATAGTCGCGTAAACAGACGCTGTGCCAATACGTTACGACTCGAGTATTTTACGTTATAAATTATGTATACATATATTTATACGTAGCCCGTATTAGTTCAAATAATATAATTGTTAAAGCATCTTCTTGGGACCGAATTTGAGAGAGTAATAACGTTTGATTTACATGTTTCTTTGATGAGATGCTGAAGAAAAAACGCTGCATTGATATTTATACAGTAAAAAATAATAATGAAATAAAAATAATTCTATGTTTAATATGTATAAAATATTCTTATATACCTAATGATACATATTTATACATTATCATTTTTTTTTAAATATACAATTTAACTTACTTACAATAATATATCTAGTAATATTGAAATAATGTTAAAACTTTAAATACATATATACAATTTAAAGCTTACTAATATAATTGACAAACTGTTGTGTCGCCCGTATAAAATCGCGGGAGCATTCCAAAGAGAAAGAAGGAGCGGGAGAAAAAAAAAAGAAGATATATACAGTGGAAAACGGAGTGACTTGGGCGAACGGCTTAGTGATTCATACTGAAAGTTTTTCCTATTCAATATTTACAGATGACAAACAGATTGGTATACTAGTTTAATAACAATAATAATAAATCAATTTACTAGTAAACGTCATGTAAGCGATATATAAGTAATATATTTTTAAATATAATATATTTTGTTTATATTTAGAAATGTAAAAAAAATTACATTATGGGACTCGTACTCGCACCTTTTGGAATCTAAGCCGGTTCTTACTGAGCTACACCGAAATATTTTTACATTTGTTACAATATGTTATTACTGTAATGCTAATAGAGAATTTTATAAATTTACACTATCTAAAGATTATTCCTAAGAATTGTCATTTGGTAAAACATTGACAAGAAATATAATTTTTTATATAAAATTAAAATATTTTGAAACGTATAAGAATTTGTAAAATATTTTTTTTTCTTGCTACATCCAAATGTATAACTTTTTCATAATTATTCTAATAATTGAAGTATTAATTTACAACTATTTTTACTATATTATGTACAAAATCAAAAACATATAAGCAACTTAAGTTAATAATTTATAAAACACACAGTAAGCTACTATAATAGTTTAGTAAGTGATACATCATTTATTTAATAGAAATAAGGGGAAAGCTTGCCAAGTTAAACTTAAGTAATTGGACTTGCCAAACTTTGAACGGACCTACGAAACAAATTTTAATATATACTGTCATTAGAGTTTTTGTATAAAGACCATTTATCTATATAATATATACCATACGTATTCTTTTTTTTGAATAAATTTACTTTGTTCAATTTCGCCAAAAGAAAGGATTTTTATAATATTGCTTAGACATATGAATCGTCTAAGTGCAGTTTTCAAAGGATTGAAATTAGTGGCGTATTCATAATCAACTCTATTAACTTAAAATAGACTCTTTTCCTTATTTACATCAGGTTACGTATTTAAGGTTGTCTACAATGATTGTTCAAAGAACCAGTTCCAAAAAAGGTAAAAAAATATTAATCAAACTTCGTACAAAAGATACCTTAATATTAAGAGGTAAATATTTATACGAAAAGCTTGATTTAAATTTCCATTAATACTCTATAGAACTTTCTCACTCTATCTACGTAATTTAATCAAAAACTCATCATACTATTAAATATTAAATAGAAAAAAAAAACTTTGTATCACTAATTGTGTTATTTCACGATATAACAAACCTTGCTGAAAAACGGTTGTTATTTCACGACATAGCAAACCTTGCAAAATGGAGTGTCGTAGCACTAGGTTGAAAATGGGGAACTTAGTGCTAGGACACTCCGTTCCCCATTTTTCGCTTTTTGAGACATTGCGTCTTGAGTGGCCGAACTTTGACGCGAGAGGGATGAGGCTATATATATATATATATATATATATATATATATATATATATATATATATATATATATATATATATATATATATATATATATATATATAAATGTAAAAAAATAATTCAATTCAAGAAAACAACGTAACGAGATTTGAACCCACGCAGCTTAGAAACCGTAAACAAAATAATAGTTCAAGGGCACGTTACATACGTTTTCAAAAAATATTTTCCTTCCCTAATGTAGAAAAACATTTTAAAATTAATGAAAAACTAGAATTAATTTATATAAAGTAAATAGTTTTAATATAATTACACTAAAATCATGTACAGCCTGACCTCTATGAGAACACATTTTATATTTACGTACATGTTGATTTTTATAATGAAAAGCTCTAACATCATCTGCTTCATTGCACTGTAGAATATTAAAATCCAGATCAAAATGCTCCTTTACCTTTGAGGCGATGAATGTTTTAGGTTGCTTTATTAAAATTCAAAATACCATTGCCGTTGAGTTCTCTATGGCGTAGTTCGAAAAAGGGGGTTTCTATGTAAATATTATGGTACGTTTTTAATTTTTTTTTATATGTTTACAAATGTTTCGCGTATTTTTGAGTAAGTAAGGATAAAAATCTATTGCATAGTTAGATATTTTTTTTGTTGTGTGCGGTTGTTGCACAGTAACAGGTTGGACACATATAGTCGTGGGTTCATTTACCGAAATTATAATATGTTAAGTATACTCCCATCTAGATATAAGTGTAGAATTGAATTCTTTATTACTTTTTTTCAATTTTTTTTGTTTAAACCTGATGACATTATTGGTTTTTTTTTCTATTTATTATTTATTCTATGTTGTAATATTAGTACTCATTTTATATAATGTTATTTTTTGTAACTTTTGAATAAAGTAATTTTTTTTTATATAGAAGATTACAATACTTTACTAGTCTATCTTTCTCTGCCAACTTAATAAAATAATTAGATTTTTTGACACGCCTTTATTTGCTTGCTTGGTATATACGTGCTTATGGAAACTTTGCACGTGATTTTGACCGACTCTGAATTTTTTTTTATTTTTTTATTTTATTTTATTTTATTTTTAAGGGAAACATACAGTACAGTAAAATATTTTCAATATAAAACATAAAAAAAAACAAAGACCAATTAAGTTTCCACAAATTATGTGTATAATGTCGGATTCATTTGAAATTTTCCATACACATACATTGTGAGAAAAAAAATTTATAACAAGTTAGTGTCGATAGATTATTAAAAAGCACCCCACGTTTTTTACATGACTATAATAATTATTTTTGAATTTAATTCTAATTTAAAAAAATATTATATATTTGTTAATTTGTAATTGATTATCCTACAAAAGCGTGTTTGTTAGGTTTTTTTGTAACTTTGCTTTCACCAAACTCCATCTTAATTCAAGACATTATGCATTTTGATTTGCACACCTAAGATGGAAAATGATTAATCATCCATTCCCCCAAATGTAATTGAACCCACAACAATTACGTTTACAACCAAACGCAGCACACTACACCACGATAGCCTTTTTTATAAGAGAAATACTGAGAATAAAATGAATTAAATTTATAAATTCTCATATGATAAAATTACGAATCGTAAATTATCCGCAATTTACATAATTTCATACAGTAATTTATATATTAAATATGACAAGGATATTTATTATAACTTTACCAAGGGGGGAAACCGTTTAAGTATTGTCCAATGTACATACAAAAGTGTTTACTCAACATGTCAATATATTCGCTTCACGTAACAAATTTATGTGGTCAATCGCACCAGAAATCATTGACTATGAAGCTTATAAAAGGGTGTCTATATTAATATACTAGGGTACATATTATACTATAAGTGATTGTCAAATGGTTTACTAAGGATGTTGGCTAATTGGAATTTTCACATGGTGATGATGATGAATTTTCAGTAATATTTAAGCTTCATTTACTATTTTGGTATCCAAGAGGCGCAGGTTTGAGTCCCAATTTGTACAAAGTTTTTATATATATATATATATATATATATATATATATATATATATATATATATATATATATATATATATATATATATATATATATATATATATATATATATATTTATGTGTGTGTGTGTGTGTGTGATTATATTATTTAATCTTTTATTTTAATAATAATATAATACTAATTCTTTTTTAATTCTTAAGTTGAAATCACTTTAAATTTTAAAAAAATGTTAGTTAAGTTATGTCGTTGAAGAAAGCCATTTGAACACAAAATAAAATTAATCAGCCTTTAATATTATATTCGAACACTTTATAATATGTAAGTATCTAAAATAATAAAAGAATAATAATTCAAAACAAATGAATGTTTTTGTAATATGCTTTAAAATATTACACAATTATTAATTTAGTAGCAGTAAATATTAAAATTTAAACAAAACCTGATTTTATAATATTACAATCAAAAAATTAATACTTAAAATATATAAAAAAAAACCTTAATATTAAAAGACATGTGAATTTGATTTGTAAATGTATGAATTTGAAATTTAGAAACTAAAATTAATGCTTATAACGATATATTTAGTTCAAAATTCTATATAGTTAAAATTAATATTATATTAAAATATACAAAAGATGTATTAAAAAATCACATTCACAAAGATAGTTAATATATTATACGACTCTGTATATAATTATTGATTTCAAAGATGACTTAGCAATATCATATCTAGTTTTATTTTGATGATATGACAATGAACATCGAATTTAATCAAGACATACATACATCTTCAAATTAAAAACAATTTTTTTTTGTGTATTTTATTATAGAAGAAGCTAATTTGTAAGTCAATATTGATTTTGTTCTAATTTAAATCTACAAATAATATTGTTTCATAATCTCACGCTTTTCTTCATATAACGTCGCCACTTTGTAGGAAAATGAAATTAAATTGTCTTCCTCGATTAGGAATCAAATCCACATCCATTGAGTTAACAGTCAGATACTCACTGAACAACAATGGCATAACACTAGCAAAATCGATTTAATATCAATAATAAAAATCTATTATTCAGAAAATTGTATACAAAGCTATGGAGAATCGATATTGAACTCAGGTCATTGTGAAATCTATTGGCAATTTCCCTTTTAATATATAAAGATATGAAAGAAAATAATAAAAGGAAATTGTTCGCGAAATCTGAATTTCCGATAGCAATGTAAAAACGCGACAATCGAGATTAAGATAAAGCTGATGGTGGAATATATAAATTTAAGTTTGCCTGATTTTACTATTGGTGAAATATTATTTTTTTACGGAATTCTCGGTCTACCATATAGATATAATAAGGATGTTTATTCTAATAATAATAAAACAATATTTCTAAGGTTTCGTGTAAAACAATAATTGTAAATATTAATTATGAAGTCATACAGACACGTTAATATTATAAATTAGACGCATATTTCTTTGTTTAGACAGTAATGTTATCTATGAACGCACTTGATATATATATATATATATATATATATATATATATATATATATATATATATATATATATATATATATATATATATATATATATATATATATATATATATATGCCAACGCCCATACCACGTTGAACACACCGGTTCTCGTCCGATCACCGAAGTTAAGCAACGTCGGGCGCGTTCAGTACTTGGATGGGTGACCGCCTGGGAACACCGCGTGGCGTTGGCATCTCAGAGGGTGTCTAAGCCAATTATCTGTCCGATATTTGGTTTCCGGCATACGGGTACGCGACCCCGGGACCTCGAGCCACCACTTTCATAACCCGATCCAATCCATGTAAGTGGTGTCCCTCCCCTATATTCCAAGTCTTTCTGCCTCTTATTCCCTGTCCTTTCTTGGTTTCTCCCAGTAATGGGTTTGGAGGTCAGATGGCAATCGCTCCACAAAAACCACTTCGCCACTCATATGGACCGATTGGTCTTAGTCGGAAGGCAGACCCTGGCAAAAAGCCGGGACTAATGCCAGGAAGAAGAAGAAGATATATATATATATATATATATATATATATATATATATATATATATATATATATATATATTATATATATATATATATATATATATATATATATATATATATATATATATATATATATATATATATATATATATATATCTCTGCAGAAGTATAGAAGTACGGAAGTTATATAATATACAAAAGCATTCAATACAACTCCCTTAACAAGGCTATAAATTTCTAGCAGCTACAACTTATACAAATGTCCGTATCTGATGACCAGGAGTATTCATGCCGTTTGTCAAACACGCCACAGTTAAGGAAACGAGCGTACGGTCCATCATTCCCAAGTTTAATAGTTAACCTTAGAATAGTGGTCACAGTACTCTTCAAGCTAAGCATCATTCTATATAAATATATCAATTTTTAAGTTGTGTATTAGAACCTTTATTAGTATGTAATACGAGTACGTTGAGTTCGATTTGTGAACGCGATGGTCGAAGGTTCGATTTCCGCTCTTGATCTGATTTGAACCTGCAATCATTGTGACTAATCAGATGCTAATTCCGCAACTATAGCGTTCAATCGTTATTTTTTAATAGCTTCACCTTATTACCTGGTGTTACGATACTCCGTTCTCCACTTTACATCTTTCAAGACATTGCGTGTTGTGTGGCGGAAATCGACGCCACGCTTTGTCTTGTCAACGGGGTGACGAAAATTAAAATAATTCATTTTCCTCAAATAGGAATCGAACCCACTACCCAATGACCCAAAAATTACACATCATATATAGAATACATATATGTATATTTATATGTAATTTCCATAAATTTGAGAACCCTTATTACATAAGATATCTTGAAGTATAAAGAATTACATTCTACTATCATATATCCTATTGTGCTTGTAAACACTTATCTCTCCTTTTCTATAGAACAAAATACAAAAACTAAGGCAATTCAATTTGACAAGGGCCAGAATTTATATTCTCAGAGTATACTCAACTCGCTACGTTTTTAACTTTAAGTGTTTTAGGTAAGCAATATAACGACCTACGGTAGTATTGTTACTTATATAAATATTTATACATTTTTCACACAAAGTAAATAAATATATATGCCATAATATTTTAATGTATCGTATACACACAAAGTGTTATGGAGGGTATTTAAGCCCGATTATCTTGTATACAACGTCCAAGCGCTCAAGTAAATTATGCTAAATAAATGATGTAATATTATATATTTTCACGAATAATTATCTAATTTAGTATGTTATGTATTTAATTCTACGTTGGGATTGACTCATATTTTTTATTAGTTTTATTCCTTGCCAAATGATTGCGGAAATTTGTTAAAATCTCTCTACAGAGATGCTAATATTTAGACGTTGCTCGATGAGATCGTATGGCTTAGCGGACAAAACGCTCGGATGGTTTCCAAGAGGCGCGGGTTCGAATTCCGGTGCGCTCAAATTTTTATATATTTTTTTTAAATATTAAATATATCTTATCAACACTGTTCGCGTTTCTTTTACAAAAGCTTTGCATCTCAGAAAAGGAAATAAACCCAGTAATGCCTCACGTATGTAAATATAGATTACAATGAAAATCAAACCAATAACCATCACGTCAGTCAAAAATGCTCCAACAGCGCCACAACGGCGTCAGCTGCCCGTATATTTTTAATGAAATGTACTGTAACAACAGAGTTGAACAATTTTTCACAACGAATAGTCCATATTTGAAAATACTGGCTTGCGTAAATCATAACATGTGTTCAAATGTACGAAAAAATCCGAAATGACATTCGAAAGCGTAGTAAAAAAGCTCTGTGACATATGGCCTATACTTCCACGTCATAGCAGCATTAGCTTTTAGCATTAGGTACAGAAAGCAAGTTAAATAAAAGAGAGAAAGAGAGCTTAGTGATTTACTGCCAATTGTTTGTTACTCAGTTATTTTCATTCAGTTTAGTGTTTGGATACTCTGTTGTTTAAGAAAATAATTGTTTTTAATTTAAATGCTGTGGATTTTGTATTGTGCTACTTTAATTCTTATTTTAAATCAATATTTAATATACTCTTTATGCCTTTTTTTAAAAAAGCGATACCTTTCACGATTAACCTTGGACATAAATATACAGCAAGTTTTTTTTTAAGCTGTCCTTTAATAATACTTTGCCTAAACTTTCTTTAAAAAGAGGTTAAAATGCGTAATATCATTGTACAGGCACCATTAAGCCTTCACGCCTCATAACTAGCCTTGTATGAGTTTAGACACTAGCATCAAAACACTCCGTTATCCGAATAGTGACGTAACTGTACACTACACGTTTTTTTTTTATCAAAGTGAAGAGATCAAAATTATCGTATACTATACCCTGAGTATTCCTCGAACTGGCTACCTCGGCGTTTACGGCTGTTTGACTACACATTGCCCTACTGCACTATGCTAGCTTTCTACTTATAATGATGTATAAATAATAATTTCAGCTTTGAGTAATACCGAGTTATACGATTATAATATTTTAAATTAAAATAAAATTCTCGTTTAAATTTTAAAATCTTATGAATATTATTCATTTGAAATATCGTTATGGAGGAACAAATAAATAAACTTTTGCTTACGGAAATTTTATGATTCCTTTGAATTTTTATTTCAGTGAAATTCACATTATGACATTTAATAAAATTAAAAATTTCCTAATGCAGATTTCATTTTGAAAAAAAATTATAGAGCTTGTTAAAGTAAAAAGTTTTCACTTATATTTAAATGACACAAATATGTCTATATAGTGACACGTTTCGGCTTCTTAGAAATTCTCTTATTGACTATATAATATAATATCCATGTATTTTACATACGTACAAGTTATTTTGTATTGTACTTTTGGATCAAATTGTCCAAGAAAAGTTATGATAAATGTATAAACATATAAATGAAAACTATCTTTTTACCAAAAAAAATATATACTACGGCTTACATAAAAAAACATAAAAATCAATAATTTAATAATTTTAAAATATTAGTAGCAAAATATCAACACTAAGATACTAAAATTTTAATAATTTAATTCCACAAGGAGTAAGATAGATATATACAAAATTTCAAGTCAATTTTCTTTTAAATTATGGTTTTTCGAAGCAAATTGTCTGAAAATCAGGAAGAAAATCGCGAACGGAGTGTCATAACACTACCTTCTCTATCTACAAATGTATATCTGATAATCATCTTACAATCTAGAGTTAATTTTAAAAATATAACCAAAGCTGGTATCAAAACTCGCAATATGAACGAAATTAAACAAGTACTATAAATTAAAAAAATATAATTGAAAATCTTTAAAGCAATGATCTATAATAAAAATTGATTACAGCTTTCATTCAGTATATTTAGTAGTTATTATTTAATAATATTTTTACTTTAACTACCAATGAATCCAACTAGCATAAAATGTACATGAGACCATCTCTAACCTTTCATCAACTATAGAAGGAAATAATAAATAAAATCTATTTATAAATGGCTGAGTAATCGCGTAACATACATACACATTTACAAGAAACAACGGTCGGATTGATAACCTTGAGAAGTCTGTTAAAACTAGCACTATTGAAGTTAAAGAATGGAAATTTTCCTTTATTATGTGGAGCTTTTATTAAATGTTTTCCGCATGAAGGCGCGCTATTCTTTGAGATATAACTGTTGAGATCTGCTAGAATATTTAATTACAAAACGTGATTTGTGTAGTACAGATGTTATTTAATTTAATTTAGTGGGCTCGTCGTAGTCATATTATAGTTATTCTTTATCGGGTTCATATTTAAGCTGAAAATTTTAAATAAAAGTTTGTTTTATTAATAAATATAATCTAATATTTTAAGTAAGAAGGTAAAAGTGTGCCCTTAAAGTAATTTTTTCCTCTCTCCATATCAATAATTGTGATACATATTTTTTTTATATAATTTTATATATTAAAATGAAAAATAATAAAAAAATTGATGAACGATTTTTAAACGTTATTTATTTTAACAAGATTAGTTTCTACCCGCAGCCTCGTTTGCGTGGACCCAATCCCATTTTAATTCTACAGTCAGTCAGTATATCCATAACGCTCTAAACAAACCTATTGATCTTTTGTTTCCACATATTCCCGAACTTTGTATTTCAATAAAAAAATGCTCATTAGATTTAAAAACTTTTGATCAGGGTGTTCTTTTTTGTCTTAGATTTTACAAATCTATATTTATATACACACATAATTTACTGATAGCTGTCTGTACATGGAGGATACATTAAAAAAATATTATGGGTGGCATTTATAAATGTAATAGCCTAAACAATGACTTTTTAATTTTTTATCTGTTTGTCAGTGTAATAATGCGTTTGTGCAATCTCAGGAACGGTTCAACTGATTCTAACGCAGTCTGCACCATTCTATTCTGATAAGCTTCACTAAATATAAAAAGTTTAATGTCGATCGGTATATAAATAAAAAAAATATTATAATTCAAAGTTTTCTATGACGTAACTGCTGCAGTTAACTGCTGTATTAAAGTGGCTGTAACATTAAATTTAGTCAGCTAGTAAAAAATATATTTATATGAAATGATGTTTGAGACATTTTTTTTTTATTCTTTCAATATCCCCTTTTCCTTGAATAGCAAGTAGGCTATGCGAATTGATTGTGTGGAAAGACTGAAGAAGAAAGAAGTTAAAAAAATAAATAAATCAAATTAATTATAAAAAAATCAATTGTAGCGAAACTCAACGCCGCGCTTTGTCTTACCGAAGCGGAGAAGTAAAAAAATCATTCCCACGAATGAATATCGAACCCAAAAACATCAATTTATATCTAGAGGCTTAGTTTTCCACTAGTCTTAACCAAGATACAGATAAACCATAAAGAAATAATATAGATGTAATAATAGATAATATATAAGAAATAACTCGAATGTCGAAACCTAAAAAATGCAGCATAAATTAAATGAAATCTTTCCACTGATTACATTATCAGTGGAAAAAAAACACAATTAAGCAAGCATATTGCGTCAATGTTGAAAGCCTCCTGCCTTTTAATTAAAGCGGTTATTTTTAAGGGTTCCATGAAGGTGGTGGTATTCGGTATATTTTCATATTTTATATAAATTGTTCAGTTAGATATTTACCTTTTACAAACCGGTGAAATTTGCATACACGGGTTAAAATTGCTTGGATACAATTGTATATATGAATTGCAGTATATGTACATAATTGCTCAATATAATTTTGACAGCGGACATAGTACTATATGTTATGTACATTTAAAAACAGCAGGTTAAAAACCTAAATAGCGTTATTTTTTTTATTTCACTTGTAATTTAATAAAAAAATAATTTAAAATTAATTTAAAACAAAATTTACTCATATATTATTACAAATTTTAACTCGATCTTTTTTATAACATATAGATTAATATAATATTTCATATAATATATTATATTCTCATTTGTGTTTTTCATAAAAGTGGACGTTGATGAAGTGGTTTACACTAACACGGTCGAAATTAACTAAGGAACTAATATAACATATTGTAACTACAAAAGCATATTAGTATGTAGTAAAATAGCATATTAGTATGATAATATATATGTTAAAAATAATAATTTTTACTTTTAATACAATTTAAATTAAGCGCAAAAAAAATATACTGAACCAGATAAAAATTTAATGTTCTCCCTTGACATATTTCTTTTAATACTTGCACAAAACCGAGGCTGTCCAAAAAATGTACGCTATTATTAATAATTTAATGCTAATGAACGGAATTCATTGCGAACGAGGAAAGTAGCAGACGTTTTTTATAGATACCTATCTGAGATCAAGAGAGGGTTTAATTTGTAGCTACAATTTTTAATATAAAATCATCGTGGCATAGTGTGAGCACGAAGAATTTAAGTTCGATTCTCGGTAGAATAAAATCAATTATCGATCTATCTATCAAGCCTTTTTAAATATTAGTATGATGCAATTAACAATCTAAATAGGTACTGGTTTTCAGCATCCGTTATGAAACTTTGCTGATAGAAGTTTGCTTGATCTTTGGGTTCTCTCTCTCCATACCCCACATGATTGATGACGATAAAAGTAGTGTTTAAAATAAACTCTGTGATTCAATTTTATTTATTTCTGTAGATTATGGTGTTCCTAGTTTGCCTATTGACCACATATTACCAACGTCACCTTGTCTGGAGAACACACGAGATTATACGATAATTTTTTTTTTTACACAGTAAGAGAAAGCATGCTAAAAATAAATCCAGTTAAAATACAGCTTTCATCTAAAAGAAAAAAACAAACACGTTTAAACATGACTTTTATTTCGAAAATACAACTTTATTTCTTGTTAAAAAGGTCAACACTTGACACTTAGATGAGCTTAACAATAAAGCTGTTCAGATTTATAATGACTTTTTAATGTACATATTAGCCATGCTCGTATTTTTTTTTTGTAATTTAAATATCTACATATTAAAATAGGTAAGTTAATATAAATTTTATTGCGTAGAGTCAGTGTGATAAAAATTCAGTTTTTTTAAAAATGAACGTTTAATTTTTTAACGTTTTAGTACAATTTGTGGGTGCGCCTCAAATTATCTTTTTGCATATCCAAAAAAGCCACAATCTGAAAAATATTGCACCAAACCAGACTTTGGCAATAACATAAAGTATCGAGAATATTCGAAAATATATTTTAGGTTATACGTAACTAAACTAGAATATAATTGATATCTAAAAATAAAATTTTCATAGAGATTTATGTAACTGTAACTACTGTTACTATAGTACATATCGGTTTAGTGTATTAGTGGTTTTTGTAAATGATACATTAATTTGCACAGGTTGTTCTAATATAAACTATACTTTCTAATCGATGCACATTAGATGCAATGCAGATTATGCATTAAGTTAAACATATATATTGTTTGTCTTTTAAGTAAAAATTAAGGTTTATAGTCATACATACATATATATATATATATATATATATATATATATATAATATATATATAATATATATATATATATATATTATATATATATATATATGATATATATATATATATATATTTGCCATCCACGTAGTCATGCCTGCTTTGGAAAAAAAAACCTTTTTGATATATTTTGGTACCTATATTGGTTTATATTTTTTGATTTTTATTCAACTTACACAACAATAAAAACTTTGACTGACTTTTGAACCTTATTTATATAGAAGAGCTTTTTTCTTTTTACTTAATTTAATTTAAAATTTTATTAATTATTAATTTTTAATAAATGCTCTTGAAGTAAGACGTGACGGTTGTGGGTTCACTTCCCAACTGAGTATCTTAATCTTGACATGATGTGATTTATTTATTTTACACATACCGCATACATTATCTTATAAATCTAATGGGGACAATACATAGTGTATTATCGACATATAGTCATTTGAGACTGGTAAAAGCTATTCAACAAGGTTTCCCCATTTCGTTGCCGAAACCGAAACCACAATTAATCGTATCGTATTTATAAAATGTATTTCTATGTTTTCGGTTAGTAGTTTAGTTAGATGGTAAGTATTTTTAAGGTATTGCTTAAATTCATTTTTATTACCCATTTACCCCCGTACAAATATAGCAAGGTTGATAATTTTTTAAAGATATTTCATGTTGAGTGGCGGCGGAGCTTAACGCTGAGCTTTATCTTACCAAGTTAGAAAATCAAAAATAATTTATATTTAATCATTCGCCCGAGTGTCGAGCTTCTAACTTTGAACTGTAACGTTGTCAGTCAGACGCTATTCCTATTACGTCACGAAGATCGCGTGAGAGTCTTGTACTCTCTTGTACTCGCATAACTTCCGAAATTATCACAATATCAGATATAAGAATTTATATGTTCAACTCAACTTGTATATCTATATATTTTATATCTATATATAAGGGTTTTATACTTAAAAAAGTGGAACTCTTATAAGGTCACTTTGTTATCCGTTCTGTCTGTCTGTCAAGTTCATTTTCTTACAATGAAGTGCGATCAAACTGAACTAAATAAGAAATAACCAGATCGGTGGTACTGTAGAGCATAATAACGTAAGTTAAGCCAACGCAGAGAAAAGATATGAGCTTATGCTTCTTTTTTTTTCATTTTGTATGAAACCGCTGCATAATCAAAACCTACTGGTTACTTATCGTTGACTTAGAGATGTTAAATTATAATGGAAACGAAGGAAAAAAATCGAAAATTGAATGTATATAAGTATATCTCAAAATAAGTTCCTTGCATACAACGAGTGCGTGTATATGACGGCAAATTTAAGTTTATCATCTCTTAAAAGTTGTACTTCATTAACTTAGACTTACAAAATTTGACAAGAAGTGAAAAACTACAGTATAAATAAAGGAAAAGTCTGAAAATTGGTAAGTTATAAGCTTAACTCAGAAATAAACTATTACAAACTTATATCTGTAGGTAATTTTGTATTTCCTCAGCGGAAAACTTACAGTCAAAAAATTGGTACGGAACCCTCTTTGCGCGAGTACTACTCGAACTTGACCGATATTTTTAAGTACTGATTTCAATATTTCCTTTGACACTGAAATATTCATTTTTTCTCAATGAAATATTCATTGTTATTTGTTTTTATGAGTGCTACTTCAATTTAATTGAAATGTTGTCAACTTTTCTTATTAATCAAAATTCGATTATTGATGATCAAGATACATAAGGGTCCAATTCATAACTATAATAAGAGAAAATATAGGCAGAGAAAATCTAGTGTTAAGACAGTCTTAACTGCTTTCCGTTCTCCGCTGGATTTGGAGCCCCACAGCGCCACAGTGGACGAAATGTTGACTTAATGTATTATTATGTCTTGATAATATTTCTATTTGGTTCTAATCGTGAACAATAGCAACAATATACGTAAGCTTACAATTAAATCTGAAGCCATACTCACTCACCCGTTTTGTGTCTACCGCTACACGGATTATGTGTATTTGATACATTCGCTTAGGGTTGCCACATATATTTTTTTTCATCATTTTTTAAGTTTACGTACTTTCCGTTAATGAGTGCTACGTGCCGTTTTTAGATTATGTAAAGATATTTTTTTGTATATTTTAGGGGAATTTACAATCTGTTTTTAGGAATTCCTTACTTACAACAGATTATTTTGTTGTATGTCTGTCTGTCCATCTATCAAGACCATTTTTTAAGATCAACGGTCCCTTGGACCACTGAAAGGATCAAATTTCTAAGTCAATGCAATCTAAAGAATATAGAATAATACGGAATGTGGAAATTGTCGCGTAACCAAAATCTATAGAGTGTGCCCTGTTGACCTACAATTGTGAAATTTGGCACGAAATGAAATATTACTATACAAAAAAAAACTTCCAAAGTTGTTGGTATATCTTAAAAAAAAAACGATTACAAGCTTATGTCTGTAGCTTGTTGTATACAAAATAAAATTCCGTATAGTAATAGAATAAACTAGAAAAATATATATAACGATAACTTATTGTTGATTTTTTACTATTTTAGTATACTAATAAATACTAGTAAAAGTATTTCCAATTAATCCATTCAAAAATTCAGAAATCACTTGCAAACACCGTATTGTTTGGTACTTGAATTGCGCCCTCGATAGTTATTTGACAACCCTGAGCCTAGAATACTGAACAAAATATATTTTCATTATACACATATTTCGAGAAGAGAAATTAGATTATTATATGGAATACCGAATAGTTATAACAATAGTGAATGTAATATAACTAAGACCACTAAATGTGATCATAGGATGGCAGACATCCTTGACTAAAACTAATATGTAAGTAATAAATTTGAGTTGTTTCTTTATTCGAGTCTAGTATTAACTAGAGGAAGTATGTAATAAGTAAAATATCAAGTAATATTTTATGATATTATAATTTATTAAAAAGTTTCCTTAGAAACATTAGTCAAGTACTAAAATATAGTAAAAAAAGGTTAACCTATATAATATGTGGGATATTTCGTGTCGAGAGGCGTAGTTCAACACCGCACTGTAGAAAAGGAAAAACTAAAGCATTCTCTTGAGTGTTATTTCTGTTATATTTCTATATATTTTAGTAGTTATATTAGTAGTAGTATATTTCTATATATTTTAGTAGTTATATTAGTAGTAGTTATATTTCTATATATTTTAGTAGTTATATTTCTTAGTAGATGAAATGAATAAATAAAAAAAGACCCATTTTTCAAAAATATATAAATCTTTAACAAGCAATTGTACTATGGTCATGAACATTTAACAAATAAAAGTAAATAAATAGGTTCACGCTATTTCTCGCATATAGCAAGGTAGACAGAAGGAAACTAGTGTTAAGACACTCCGTTTCTCACTTTCTGCCCAATAAGTTCCACTACTGAACACGCAATGTGTTAAACATTGCGTGTTCAGTAGTGGAACTTAACGCCGCGACTTGTCTTGTTACCAGAGCAAGGAAATTTCCTCCCCGAGTGTGAATCAAACCGACAACAATCGCGTTCACAGTCAGACGCTGTCCCACTAAGCCACAACGACCATTTAACAACATGAGCCATGAACATTTAACAACAAGCTTTGCAAATAACTTCCAAATTTTCCAGATTATAATCAGAACGGACTCTGTACGTCGCGACGTATTGCTAAATTGTAACTACTCGTACCGAATTCGCTAACTTTGCCAACTTTGCCGTGGACTGGTACCGATTGCGCTTTGCGCCAAATTTTAACTACATTTGTGTTTTATGATATTATATAAACATATATTTGTAGTGTACTTTTCAAATGAGGTCCTACAGGTACAGGACCTACTTATGAAAAATATATTATTAAGAAAACAATAAATACATCACACTAGCTGCATAATGCATATAGTTCTTTTAAATAACAATAGTATTACTTTACAAATAATTTACTATAAAAATTATATATACGTATAGTGTTAAATTGCATTTTATTTATTATTATATTACTTAGCTTTTTATCAAATTATTACATTATTTTGTCTTTCCAGAGTCTGGAAGCGAAAATTTTCGTTTTCCCGAGTTACGATTGAACCTATATATAGATAGAGAGATAATCATCGCTTTTACAGTCAGAGCTCCCCCCATGCAGTTCCCATGTGTCGTAATGGTACACTAATTTCCAAGTAATACAAAATTTATATATTACAAAATTAACACAAAACAATTTAGAAGTTTCGTACATTCTATTAAAATAATATTGTAATTGTGATCTATTATAATTCATTAAATTTCTCATTGACCACTCAGTTTTAATCACCGCCAGCTGTTATTAACCAACAATTATATACCTATATTTTATAATGAGCTACGTTTAATAAAAATCTGTGGAAATCAACGAAATATCTTTATATTTTATGTAAATTGAAGCCATTTTGTGGCATAATTTGAGTGTAATCTGACCGTAGTAAATGGAGGTACATCCATGTTAAAAAAACAACGATGTTAAAAAAAAACAATTGTTTAGACAGTGTGACATTAGGTTCCAGAATTCAAAAAAAAATGAATATCATATTTTATTATAAGAAATTTGCAATTAAATATTAGTTTTGATTGAATTTAATGTGAAAATAAACCTAATTAAATAAATTTTCTTGACCTTAATGGTCAATTAATTTCGCTAACGGATATCTTAACACAAATTATTCTCAGCCGTCGTAGCGCAAAGGTACAGCGTCTGCGTGTAAATGCAACGGTTTGTGGGTTCGGTTTCCACTTCCACTCCCACTGGGGATAATGAATTATTTTAATTGTCTTCATTCTGGTAACAAGGCTAAGTACGGCGTTGAGCTCCGCCACTCGACACGCAATACCTCAAAAGGATGAAAGTGGGAAACGGAGTGTCTTAACACTAGGTGCCTACGGTTCCTACGATTGCCTCTGCCTACTCTGCCATGTGCGGGATACAGCGTGATTAATTTTCTCTATTTTTCCCGCAATATGCGAAGTATGCGTGTAGTACGTGTACCAAAATTACAATAATTGAGAAATATACTTCAACATTGAGATTTTTTATTATGATCTTTCCTTCAATTTCTGACATAATTTTGCAAATAGCAGAATAATCCAATAGAACTTAGTGTCGAATCACTCCGTTTCGGAGCTTTGAGACATTGTGTATTAAGTGTTGAAAGTAATCACTGCTGTTTATGTTTTATTCTCCACTGTGCCAAAAGCTAATAATTGACACAGAAATTTGATTTAATTTTCATTTATTGTATAATAAATAACAAAGGAATTGTTGGTATTTTATTTCATTACGAAAGTAGGAAGTGGTAATACAATAATAGAAAAATGTTTCTTCATTTCTATTTCACATTGCTCCTTAAATCTAGCCCTTATCTTTTGAAAGATTTATCTCTTGCTGTGAGTTTTACAATGTACAACACTTTTGTTTCGAAAAATAAGTTCAGTCGGAGCTAAGTAAAAGGAGCGCGTTTAAACATAAAATGTGCAAGCGTTTAAAAAAAGCAATACAAAGATGCTTTATTGTATTCTAGTTGAGGCACAAGTGATTGTTACCAGTTCCGTTCTTAGTTGGTGAAATATTTAAATTTTAATTTCTCTACATTTTATTTGACATTTTATATAAACGTTTGATAAAGCGCGTTGTTGATTTTCGTCATGTAAAATGGAACGTAAAAATTAGCAGACGAGTATTCTACTAAATGTCTTTAAACTAGAGCCCCTTTGCCTACCACGATCTATGAGGGAAGAACCGAAAAACTGTAGCTGTTGGTATATTTACAAAATAAAAAAAAATATTGAATACGATACGAGCAATCTATCAGGATCTCCAAATTTATCATCCAACTATAAAGCATAATATTGAAGAGGTCTTAGACCGTTTCAGAACCTTTCAGCGTACACTCATTTAGTAGATTATACAAGTCTGAAATAC
Organism: Dione juno; assembly: GCA_037127375.1. Lineage (NCBI taxonomy): Eukaryota > Metazoa > Arthropoda > Insecta > Lepidoptera > Nymphalidae > Dione > Dione juno. The sequence goes on along the minus strand of JAXRJS010000059.1, from coordinate 2,205,099 downwards.
GTTATTTGAACTTGCAAGAAAAGTGTTTATAAGAAATTTCTTTTAGTGAGAATCAAGCTTAATGTTTTCTATTGAGAAGTGTTTGTAGAGCAGTTTATGTTTCGCTGAAATACTATATAATTCCAGATGTATGTAAGAAATAATGTATATAATAATGTATAAAATATATTTTATTTTAATTTACCTTCTTAGCTTCACGCTTTATCCTGCATATAGCAGAGTAGGCAAAAGTAATATAGTGTTAAGACACTACATTTCCCACTTTTCCCCTTTCGAGATATGACGGCGGAACTCAACGCCGAATTTTTCTTCTTACTTACTTTCTATTTGTCTTTTTAATTTTTTGTTTCCTTGTTTTATTGCAATTATCGTGCACCTGTAGGAATATTGACATCATTGAGAATACTGTAAATGTGTTCATGAATGATCAAACCACACTATAGAACTAAAACTGGACCGCTATAGAACTAAAACTGGACCGCTATAGAACTAAAACTGGACCGCTATAGAACTAAAACTGGACCGCTATAGAACTAAAACTGGACCGCTATAGAACTAAAACTGGACCGTCGTTGCGCAGAGACACGTGTACGCGTGTACGCGACAATTTGTGGGTTCAATTCACACTCAGTGAGAATTAATATTTTCATATTCTTTACTCTGGTAACAAGGCAAAACGCGCATTGAGTTCGTCCACTCAACACGCGATGCCCCCAATGGTGGAAAGTGGGGAATGGAATGTCTCAACACTAGGTTCCTCCTGCCTACGGTTACCTCTACCTACCCTGCTATAAGCAAAATACAGCGTGAAGATAAAAAATACTGTATGTAAATAAGCATATAGCATAAAATGACTATAAACCTTATAAATATTTCTATTTTTCTCAAGATAACTGGTAATATAGGCCAAAAGGCATACAATGTTACCAATAGCCTTCCTAAATAGAATGCTCAACACAAAAATATTCTTTAATTTCGAACTGGTAGTTCCCGAGATTATTGACCAAGCAAGCACTTTATCTTTACAATATAACGTGTAACTGGTATAGCGTGCCACTGTGCCACTATTCCAGTAGACTGATAAATAATCTTATTACCGTTTATGTAGCTTCATGCACTTTGTAACTGGTCCCTGTCTATCATATAATAAAATTAAATATATTAGTTTGCATCGTGATTCGTGATACACATAGTGGCTTCGGCTCTATATAATTGTGGAGTAAGATGTTCTTTGTGCTGAGTTCTTTTAGGGATTCAGAGGTTAAATTTGTACTAAAACTTAATATATAACAGATAGCTAAAATATTATAAAGTAAGTGAGTTTGTCTTTCTGTTCTAACATATATCGACACTTCTAATAGCCGAAGGTGTCCCACTGTCTTCTTCATTATCATGTTTATTAATATAAAGCACAAGCAAACCTACAATCACGTGTACTAAAAATTTTGTTATCTGCGCCAAGACATTAAAATATATGACACTTTCCCAAACGAGATTTTTACAAATCCGAATTATACTAAAACATATACAGAGTTACACTTCAAATGCCACAATATCAAAAATCTAATCAGATAGGCCCATATTACCCTCAAGGGATGCAGGGGCTTCCGATTCGTGACGTCCGATAGTTATTCCCAAAGTTCATTTCTTCAGCAGTTATGCGTGGTTTCTAAATCCGTCTAATCCCTTGTAGGTACCCACAAGATATGAGACGACCTTGCCTAATAGAGATTTTTCTTGCCCGAGATTTCTTTTGCTCCAAATAAATCTACCTTTTCCTGCACAAATTGGATTATTATCCACTGTGCGGTTAAATACTGAATGACCTATTGGTATATTTTTTAGACGTCTTTTTATTGATGCCCTCAAGATTTTGTTGGCCTCAACTCCCTGAAAAACATATTTTACAGTGGCCTCGACTTTCTCGGATGAATATTGATTCGTGTCTAGTAATGGCGAAAATGGGTATCGGAAAGATAATCTCGCTGACAAATGAATTTGGCTTTATTATTCGAAGTACTTTCATTTTCAATTTTGAAATAGCAAATTTTTATCTGAACTTTTACAATTGAGAATTGAAACATTGAGAAATATAGTATCTAGACATTACCGTACTTCAATACTTATTCCTAATAAATGCTGTATACATTTCGTTTCTGTAAATTCATAAGCGTATTATAGGATAAAATATTATTCAGTCCACTCTTTTATGAGTAGGATCTGCTCGATTCTGGGTGGACTGAGATGTGGATCTATGTATAGTAATTTTAATGTTAATTTAGAAATACTGTTTAAAATATTATTTTTTTCCACATAGACCTACCTACCCGGTAGAAAGAAAAATGTATTAAAACATTGCATTATCATCTTCCTATCTAAATATGTCATGTATAGATATGCATGTTGGGTGGTAGAATTCAACGCCACACTTGGTATTACCATCCGAGACCCCAGTAGTGAACGAACACTATCCACCATTGAACCAAAAAGGGCACAAAATTTAATGTAAACTTATTTATTTTATATAGCAAACATCAAGATAATATCTTAAACACACTCAAATAATTCACTAACGATACTCAAAGTCATTTTCTTTTTCCAATTCCCCAATTCGACTCAACGACTGCCAGTAGGTACGTTAACTAGATCTGGCAGGTTTCCCGTTTTTATGCAAGAGCCTGACCTCAGCGGGCACTAATGAGAAAATCAGAACCAATTAGTTTACTATATTTTTTGTTATTTTTACTGACAATTTTTGGTTTTATTTCAAAAAAGTTTATCGTACGTTGAAACATTTCCGGGCTTGAGGTATAATTCATATGGTAGAATATGATACTTGACTAATACTAGACTAAAAAGTCTATTATGTGTATATCATTAAATATGATCAATTAAATATGATAATAAATTCTATACTTTAATTGGATTTTTATAACTTCACGCTGTATCTCGCATATAGTAGGGTAGGCAGAGAGGAATTAGTATTAAAAGACTGCGTTCCCTGCTTACCATCTTTCGATATATTGTGTATTGAGTAGTGGAACTCAATGCTGGGATTTGTTACCAAAGGGAGAAAATGAAATAATTCATTCTCCCCGAGTGGGAATCGAACCAGCAACCATCGCGTTTACAGTCAAACGAAAAACTTATTTTAGCCATTCCCTTTCTAGTTTTCTCTTATTTTCCGTTACTTATCTGTAATATACTAGAAATGAGCAAGTGTAGACTGAATGACTGATTTAAATTGTATATCTATTATTACAGAAGTTGGTGAGATAAGCACCGCTAGTTGATGGGTGCACTGAAGACAAGCAATCTAGCTTCCTTCGCTTCGATATGTTGTCGACTTTACGCCAATAACAGTCGTTATAACGATTAGTCTAACCCCATTTTATCAATGATCGCATTATTTTATGTATCAGAATTCAGATGCTATATTTCCAATGAATTTACATGATATATTAACTTGAAAAACATCATATGCTTTTGTTATATTTCAAAAAATTATTCGTATAGATAGAGAATTGTATAATATATATATATATATATATATATATATATATATATATATATATATATATATATATATATATATATATATATATATATATATATATATATATATATATATATATATATATAATACCAAAACAGAGTTTCTATGAAATATTATATAATAAACTATGAAAAAAGAAGGCCATATAATAATGGTTCCATTCTCCATATAACCGGTCATTACGTTGGTATTTCGCGTGTCAGGACCTAATATACGTTATCGCACTACAGCTATCTGACTAAGGCATAAAAGTCACACTCGTTCCTGGAAAAAGGCAGCATAATTTCAAAATTACTTCAACTCTACCGTCTGTTCCATTACTTCGAAACCATTGTAAAAAGACTGAGAAAATGGGTTAATATTATTTACATTGATTATATTGTTCTACTGTGTATTTTCATTTGTACGGATCTTTCTGTTGTGGAAAAGCTCTTTGAGTAATTAAGAATATTTTATGTTTTTTTTTTAAATACGCTGCTGGCGCCGTATAGCGTCTTGTTTTAAGCACGAGGATTGTAGGTTTGATTCTGATTCGGGAATTATTTGCTGTAACAAGACAAAGTGCGACGTTAAGTTCTGCCATTGAGACCTTTCAAAAAATATTATCTGGAAAAATGGAAAGCGAGGAACAGAGTGTATAAGGTCTACCTACACTGCTTTATGCGGGATACAGTGAGAAGCAATAAAGCTGAAATAAAAGAAATTTTTATTATCTTTATATTTAACTTGGCTAGAACTTTGTTAAATACTTATTATAAAAATATATCAACAAGGAATTGCGTTTATTTTACATTAACATTTGTTTATCAATTTACATAATATCTCAAATATTCCCAAATTTAAACTCAAAGAATTTTATATATTGAAATGCTTTCCCAATTTGTATTATATATATATATATATATATATATATATATATATATATATATATATATATATATATATATATATATATATATATATATATATATATATACATATTTAATGAAATAATAACATATTATATTTTATATGAACAATTTTTTGTCTACTTACATATCTCCAATATTTAGGCAAAAGTAATATTGCATATTAATTTGATTATCCAATTTATATATAATATTTAAGTTAAAAATAAATTGTTCTCAAGAGATTAGAACCCGCACTCATCGTGTACAAAAGTCAGTATTTGTTATATACGCCAACAGTCTAATAGCGTGACGATATTACAACTGATCATCACATATTAAAGAAATAATATTGAATATTGTATAGAAATTGTGATTAATATGCGACTGGTCCTGAATAAAATATTATCTTTAGCCAATTTGACCTTTGGGTACATATTTTGTTACTTGTTGTCAATCAACCTATTCAATTTATATTATTGTAATTGTTTACTGGTTCTTATAATAGTGTAAATGTGTTTTTTTAGTAACTTAGTGTTTGAATAGAACTAATAGCATTAACCACAAAAACAAAAAAGGGAACGTATGGCTCAGTGGTCAGAACTCTTGCATGGCTTCCATAATGCACGGGTACAAATCCGCTATAGCAAGCCGAGTCAAGTCGAGAATAAATTATTTTAACATCAGATTCTCTCTATCATCTATTATATGCGGAATATTGGGAAAAGCTAAAACACAAAAAATATTTGAAATATCAAATTTATAAGCGCGGTGTTGAGTTCCGCCACTCAACACGCAATGCCTTGAAAGTAGGAAAGCAGGGAACGGAATGTCTTAACACTAGGTTCCTTCCGCCTACGGTTCCCTCTGCCTACCCTGCTATGTGCGGAACACAGCGTGAAGCTAAATAATAATAATAGTAATAATAAATTTATAATTATATAATAAATAAATATATACTTAATAATACTTTAATAATAATACTTTAAAATATTTTCATAACAACTTTCTTATCTATACATATCTAACTGAGGTCTCTCTAAACGTCCCACAACTACAGATCGTTTGAGAACACATACCAATAAATTGAACAAAAGCGTGCACGTGTCATTTCAAAGTACTTTACATTCTCTGCGGATAAAATATGTACATTTAATACAGAACCAACACGCCTTTAATAGATTTTGTTTGAAAGACAGAATGCATTTTAGAGACTACAAATACTCGTGCGAATTCGTTTTGGTAATATGGAGAATATTAGCTGGATATTATTATTGGAATATGCCATCAAGCCACAGTTGAAAATTTCGACCGTACACGATGACTATGCGTTCGATTCCGAGTCGAGGATTTTTTTTAATTGTAAATCTACCTCTGTAGGTAGGTAAGTCATAGTAGTTTACGTCTTCGTGGTCAAATAGTTATAGTCTAGATCCGTATTCGATGTTCTATAAATAAATAGAAAGATTTTTTCCTTCCTAACGAGTAGTTCATGAGATTAAGGCAAACAAACAAATAATCTCAGCAATTGTGTTCCATAAAGGAACCTGAAATATCTGTCAAGTTTAACGGAAATTGGAGAACGTGTGAGTGTCGTATCACTATCTTATCTTTGCCTAGTATGCTATATGCAGTACTCCGCAGTACTGCGTAATTAAAAAGGCCGTATTTCTTTATCTTAGTACGAGTAATTACGTTACTTTATGGATTGTTGAAATAGGTACAGTTTATATTATATTCTTTTGAATTTACAAATATTATGTATAGTTATGTTTATTTTCCTATATATATTTTTATTTTAAAAAAAAAATAAGGTTTGAAGAGAACCTCTATGAACAATAAATTATAGGTAAGAATCTATAAGTTATTCCAACGAGTTGTCATTAAAATAAAATCGGATTTTTTCTATGATTGATTTTAAGTTCTATTTTATGGAACATAAGATTGGAAATGATTATTTAGTAAAACAAGTCCAACATTTTTTATTAAAATCTCAATATTACTTGAAATCTTAATATTATGCAAGCATATTTAGAAACTTTTAAGATTGGCACAGATAACTCAAAAAGGGGTTTGTTGAATTCTAGATAAATTGGATTCATCTAAAATTCAAGGCGTAATGTCTACATTATCGTATTAATGTCTACCTTACCGTATGTGATATATGAATTATTAAAGGAAAAGCATTACTTATAGTTTTTATGTTTAGAACTTAGACAAATTTCAAGATTTTTTGAAATGTCAATTCTTTAATTGACAGAACTTGTTAATTTGTTATAGAAACTTTTTTCTATAAATTTTTCAAAGTTTACATATACCCTTGTTGTCAGTCTTAACAGAATATTAAAAAAAAACAATATGTAACTTAAATTTCTGTATAATCTTTAGCTAAATCAAGAACAAATATGTTTGATTGAAGACACAATTGTTCTGGGTTCAATTTCCATTAATAAGACATTTATATTATTAGAAAATATATATTTTCTGAATCTCAATCTAGCTGACCCAATTAAAATCATAAAATTCCTCATAAAAAGTCAAAACAAAGCGATGTATAACTATGTTTTGCTTCTTGGCCTATCTAAGGGGTATAAAAATGTCGGTTAAGTGCTCGTATCTTATGATTGCGTTGATTTAGAAGCTTGATTTTTTGCACTCCTAGGGACTACCGACTTAGATATTTTATATTTATTTCAGCTTGATAACTACACGTGGTTTTAAGGAAACTGTTTTGATAAGACAGATTGGTATACAAAAAGACAGACAGACAGATGGACAGATAGACGATCAACAAATTGATCTTATAAGGTTTCCGTATTTTTACTTTTGCGATATGGAACTCTAAAAATTAATAAGTATAACACATTTGATACAGTACAAAATATTCAATTGTATTCATTCGAAACGAGGCGTTCACAAATCAATTCACACAACATATAAAATATCAAAGATAGAAAGTATATTATATTATACGAAACCTTTATTGTCGACGAAAATGAGATAGATATAATATACATAAAATCTTTTTGATGATCATTATTTATATTCCGACATTGACACAAAGTTTAATGGCACTCGTGCTTGGAGGAAAGCCAGAATATTCGAAAGCATTTCAAGATTGCGGCTACACTTGCCCCTACTAATGATTCTGTTATTATTTATCGTGGACAAAAGATGTGATTAAAAGTGTGCTTTAGGTAGAAATGAAACAATTAGACACCTTTGTTGGCCTACTTTAGTTTTAGGTCATGGGCTTTCTTGATAGATATATGTGGATGTAAGGAAATGGCGTTAGACCAACTAGATAATTAACAGTCAATATTATTGATTGTTATGTGAATTATTAAATAAAACTAGAAAAATTATAAGTTGTATAATTTACAAATAATAAAATAGGATCAAAATAAATAAAATAGAATGAATAAGTTATATAATTCAAGGAGATTTCGTCTAGCTTAATGCTATTTTGACGTGCTGAAATAAAACAGCGGGATATAAAGTATAAATAAACTTTAGTGTCAAGACACTCTGTTCTTTATTTATCACTTGAATTCGACACCTTTGCATATATAGTGACGGAACTCAACGTTTGTAACGGCGATTATCTCTAGAGGGAATGGATTAATTTTTTTCCTCGCTCTTGTAAGAATTACAACACACAATGTTTCGAAAATTGGGCGGAAGCTATTTATTTCAAATAATAAGTATGTACGCGAAATATTTGATACAATGCTAAAATCATCTCTAATATTCATGTACCATAAATGGTAATTTATTGTATTTTTAGCTTCATTTACATCGGCATATACCTACCAGGGTAGGAAAACTTAACAACTTAACATAACACTCCATTCCACTCTTTCTGACTTTTTCAGAAATTGTGATTTGAGTGGAGTATTTCAGCGCCACACTTTGTATTGTTACTAGTATAGAAAAATAAAAATAATTTACTATCCCCGAGTGGGAATCGAACTCACAACCATCGAAATCGTCGAAATCGTCGAAATCGTCAAATTTTATTTCCACATTTATTTCAATCGCTTAAACGATATCTATTTAACAAAATAATGACCTACATCATCGTTTAAAATTTTATTTAATATTCATTTGTATAGCATTCATACATTTTAATATTGGAATATTAAAAAGTAGTCAAAGAGACTAAATATGACATCAAACGATTTGACATGAAACGTTCTATATATACATGACTCTTCAAGTTCTGACGAATCTAATTAAAGCGTAGACGTTTAAATGCCTTGTGTAATTTTTACTTTGCTACGAGCTACGGGTCCAGTCATTTCATATGTGCCGCTGAATTGATATCAACACTAGGAAAATATATATTATGGATATACATATAGATGCGTGTAGCACGAACATGTAAGCCTTCGTAGCGCAGCGGGGCAGCGCTTGTCTGTAAACGCGGCGGTTGTAGATTCGATTCCCACTCGTGTATATAGTAGTGAATGTTTTCGTTTTCCACGTTCTAGTAATAGTAATAGTTATTAGTTGGTCTTGTTGGTACAGAACCAGGGTAACGGAGTGTCTTAGCACCAAGTTCCCCCTCTGTCTACCCTGCTATATTCGGGATGCAGCGAGAAACTAGACATATATAAAAACCGAACGAACAGGAATAAAATGGCAGATATTACCGTAGTTACTTTTATAGCTAATAGCTAGGTACTTTTCTAACATGTAAGGATTCCTTTGAATGAAAATCAAACTCGCAATCATCATTTCATACAATAAATAGGTATTATACTTATCACAACTCTTTATATTATCGTCCGTTTTCATTATCGTGGCTTGAAATATGATCTGTGCAATAGTTTAACTTAAGTACTTTAGAGAAAAATGTAACTTAAGCACTATAGAGAAATGCTATTGCACGTTATTATAGCGTTTCTATATATATATATATATATATATATATATATATATATATATATATATATATATATATATATATATATATATATATATATATATATATATATATATATATATATATATATATATATATATTATATATATATATATATATATATATATATATATATATATATATATATATATATATAATATATATATATATATATATATATATATATATATATATAAACCACAAACGATTTAGATAGATTTAAAGATGTTAACTAAAATAGCATCTCGTATAAGATAAGAATTAGAATTTAGACCTTACTTATTGATCAACTCCTCTACTTTTCGCCCGTTTAAGAAATTCGAGTACCTATATTCTCTTAGTTAGCAAATATCAAATCCTTGCTTCAGTTAATTATAATATATAAACAAAAATATTTTGACTATAAGCCTATACCTACTCAACTACCAGGATAGCATGAACCAATATATTGTTTACCTGAAATAACAGTATTTTGAGTGGCAGACGGCGATGGCGATACGACGATCACAACAAAAGCCAATAGAGTCCGACGCAAACACCGCACTGGGCACATTTCGTTTACTTTCATCTAAGAATTAATTTCAATTCCACTCTTTGAAACTTGAACTTCGGGGGTATCTCAGCCGTCCTGAGTTTGTTATCGTCCAGATCTGAAACAAATGAGAGACGAATATAAGTTATGATTAATCGTAATATAATTGTAGATTCTTTGAAGGTAAAGATAAGTGCCTATAAAGGTAATAATGCCATATAAAAGCAAATTAAAAATAATATTTCTGACAAGAGAACAATGAAGAAATTTTACAGCTAATATTTTAAACATTTTTAAAAAAAAAAGACGTCTAATACAGTACTTCATTATCAATTTAAGTAAAAAAGTAAAATTGTCGTACTGAGTTTCATCCGGCTCTTCTCATGTCTTGTCGGCCTTAATTTTAGTCAACCGGTAGTAAACTATTTGACGTTCAGAAAATAAATAGAAACTATATACTCATTAATTATAATTGTTATCTGTATATTTCATCCGTGTCCGTATATATGTATGTATGTGTCATAGAGTAGACAATGAATGCTTGTATACATTTTTTATTTTGAATAAAACTATTTGAATTTGACATTTGGATATGGATATTATGTACAGGATTGTGACATATCTGACTGCATTTGAAGAGAAAGAAAAGAAAAAAAGAAAGAAAGAAAGGCTTCTTATTTTACTAATGTCAAGACACACCGTTCTCTGCTTTCTGCTTGGATTCGTACAAACATCGTATTTACAATTTAACGCTGTTCCACTGTGATATGTTGGCAAGGGATAGTTAAGGATTCAAATCGTACTTTAGTTTTTATTTTATATTTGACCTCAATATCCAAAACAGAATATATTTAAGTAATCTATTCTGAAAATATAATTTAATATGTTTCAATTAAAACAAATCTTCTTTAAAAAAAACAGTAGATTGTTACCCTTATATATATATATACATACATATATAATATTATATGTTACTATTTGCCTCTATCTTTAACAACTAGAATGAAACTATCGTACTTATAACTTGCAAATTGCGACCATTACAGCTCTTTGTGCCTAATTAGTAAAATTAAAAGCTTAAAACTTTCTCATCATACTATAAAACTTTCTCATAGTTAATAATGAATATTACAACATTATTTATCAAATACAAGGGAGGCGCAAATATCTGTCTCATCTTGTTTAGTTGATTTTTAATCAAATTTAAAAAGGAAGGCTTTATCATTGTTTTTACCAATCTCACAAGACAAAGCACGTACTTCGTTGAGCTTCGTCATCCAAAACTTATGCTAAAATTTACGTGAAAGCGGAGAGCGGAATATCTCGACACTAGGTTACCTCTACCTACCCTGAACACAGGATACAGAGTGAAAGAAAAAAAAAACCATGCCATGATATTTAATGGAATATAAAAATGACAATACAAAAGCTTAAACTTACAAAGCTTACTAGCCAAAGTCCTTGTAGGTCATTTCGGAATACATCACAAATCCCCTAAAATTCATAAATTCTATCAGGTTGTTAATTAATATTTATGACAGTCCCGGATTAATTGGAATCAATTTTGATCAAACAAGCTTCACGTCACCTAATGGATAGAAGGCATGGTTAACTTAGTTTTGATATGCTTTTAGATTAATAGAAGTTACTATGACAAGAATTACTGAGAAAGTAATAATATAAAATAGATTTTTATGTTTATGTGTATACAATTATGTGATTGAATGTAAATCGAATGGGATTTGAAGAGAAAAAGTTTAATAGGTGTCGTTCGCGTAGATAAGGCGGTTAGAGCTATTTCATTATTTTTAATTTTGGCGGGTAATACATTCAAAAATCAAAATATTCTTTGTTCAATAAGGCCATTACAAGAATCATCGAATCGTCAATAGTGTTAGTCCTACAGGAAACTACTACAAGCGCAGAAGGCAGGTTCTGCTGAGTAAACCCAGCGAAAAACTCAACAGTTGCTCCTTGGAAATAGCATTTACAAATAATTTTTAATAATAATAGGCTTCCGGAAAGATCATCAACAGCATTTTATTTCACGCACATCGGTAAAAATATTCTTGGATAGAATAATACATTTTATAATTTTTACTTCAAATTGTTCAATTGAAGATATGAATTTACTTGATCTAGGATGAAGATCTGGTATTTTGTTATACAAACGTATACAATGTGTCATAAATGACGTCTTAACCTTTTGAAGGGAAACTAGGAGTTACCAGCTTATTTTGATTTCTTGTATTTATTTTGTATGTTTTGACTTAATTAAGAACACATATGTAGATATATACTATACATTAATTATATTATATACATTTGTAGCTTCATGCTGTAGCCTGCATATAGCAGGGTAAGCGGAGGAATTTTAGTGTTAAGACACTCCGTTCCCCGCTAACATTGCGTGTTCATTCGACTTAGTGCCGGGTTTTGTCTTGTTACTAGATAGAAGTAATGAATATACTTCGTTCCCCGAATGGGAATCAAACCCAAAACCATCGCCATTAGTGAAATTCGCATTTAAAGTACATTAATATAAGTTGTTAATAAATACAGTACATATATATATATATATATATATATATATATATATATATATATATATATATATATATATAGATATATATATATATATATATATATATATATATATATATATATATATATATATATATATATATATATACAGCCATACAATTCGGCATCAATATAAGTATAAAGTATCGGCATAAAAGAAGGGATCAAATTAACTTAATATTTCTCACCATATCTCAAGGGACATGACAACAAGGTTAATTCAGTTTCACTCGAGGAAATATGTATTTTTAAATATTTTTGCTTCCTCATCGTTGTTAAAATTATAAGTATATATATAATATATATATATATATATATATATATATATATATATATATATATATATATATATATATATATATATATATATATATATATATATATATATATATATATATACTATATATATATATACATATATATAAATGAAAATAAAGTGACTTATTACATGAACAAGTGCTGTTGATGTTGTTGCTCCATCGGGAGACTTATAATTATTATAAATCAATAGTAAAGTATATTTCAAAGGAGAAACTTTGGGTTGGGTTTCTCGCCAGCTCTTCTCAGCAGAACTTGCCTAGCCGGGGGTAATAAACAATATTTCGATTTTGATATTGATTGAAACAATTAAATAAAAAAACCTTTTTGTACGTACGGGTAAGAGAAAGCTAGGAAGAGAATGTTAAAGGGTCCAGTACCCGTAACGCCGGACAACGAGATTTAAAATAATACAACATAATTTTCGGATTAAGTATTGTAAGGCACTTTTACCACGATATATTAATAATAATATAAAATAAGCTAGGCAACGTAAATATTAAGCGGGCATAAAATGCTCGTATATATCAATTACGTAAGTAAAGACGCTGAGTAGGCTTAAGCACCTGACTCACAATTTATCACATCGCGCAGACATGCCAGTCACCAGAATACTTCATTCTGAATATAACAAGGTGTAAATGTAACTTTGTAACATTTACATTCAATTTAATGGAAATATTGTTTAATTTAAAGTCATAGACGCGCAGTGGGAATGGGATAGCGCGATGATCGTGTATTCAATTCCCACTTCAGGAATATAAAAGCGGCGTTGAACTCCGCTACTCATTGCAATGGCAGCAATGGCGGAAAGTCAAGAAGAAAGTGTAAAGTTTTATATAACATGTTACTTTAATTATAGCTTAGGAATATATTGCAGATTACAGTGTACGGGTAGGACAATATAATAACTAACTATAATAACTAACAATATAATATATTAGAATTTAACAAAGTGTAAACGATTATAACAATTCTCAGTGAAACAGTTGTTGGCCATAAAATGGTTTTAGAATTATGGTTTTTTATAGTTTCTCGCTGTGTGCACATAGCAGGGTAGGCAGAGGGAACCGTAGGCAGAAGGAACCTTTCGCCTCTCGAGACATTACGCGTTGAGTGGCGGAACACAACGCTGCGCTCTTTCTTGTTGCCAGAGCGAAGATGCTGTGTCTCTGCGCCACGACGGCAGTCTTTTTTTTTATTACTCTGTGCAAATGACAAATAATTTAATAAGAATTTTATTGGACAAAAACCTTAGTTCGCTATAATTGAGACATATTTAATAATTTAAACTGTTCAAAAGGATGCGGTATTTAAGTTTGTCATAATAAGTACTAGATTCACCGAATAAACTCGCATACAATATTTGTTTAGAATAAGTATAACTTTAAATACTAAATTCGGAATTTAATTTACTCTGTATTTTTTTTACATAATTAAATAGCTTCACACTTTGCCGTTTGTAGCCAGATAGACAATATCCCGACCAATTTTTGAGATACTCCATGGCGGAATTCATCACCGTGCAACAAAACGAAATAATTAAATAATTTATGTACCCGAGTTAAAATCGAACCCAAAACTGTATTGGTGTTCTCGGTTCCCGTTAAAAATAATTGTTGTAATATGTACTATAACATTAAATAATAAATAAATAATATATATAAATAAAGTTTACGTAACATCAGGATACTGATATTTTTCATAATTCACACTAATTTTACACTGCCTTTTTCATTAATAATCTAAAAGACTGACGCTAGAAATGTAGTATTAAATATCAGAAGCTTTATATTTGGCTATATTTCATTTTATTTTTAAAGTTGGACAAAAAATTTCAAATGCATCTGAAAGGAAATTTTAAAATTAAAGCTTCAATGAAGATACAAATTTTTAAGCTTTCAAAATGTTTTAAATTTCTAGAAGTAGTTTTTATTTAGCTTGACGATTTATCACTGTATAGGGGATACAGTAAAGAGAAACCTTAGTATCTAAGCACTCCGTTCTCCGCTTTCCACCGGAATCCATCATATTATAAGTCAAGTGACGGAACTTACTCAAAGTAAGTTGTCAGTCAAATCAAAGTAAGGAAATGAAATTAATTTCTTTGAGTGAAAATAGTACTCATTATAGTTACATTGTTTACAGTCAGATACTGTCCCGTTGCGCTGTAATGGCCTCTTTTAGAATAATATCATATTTTCAAGAATTATTTCATAATTGAGTATATCTGAGTGACTAACTGATATGGGTTCAAATTTTATTTAAAGGTTTCATACCAAATTCATGATTGTAGGTCAATAACTTATAAATGTTGACAAATTTAAATTTGCGGTGATACTTTATAAGGCTCGCAAATTTAAGTTTGTATATAAATACATATAGATAGTAATCTAATCTGTCTATCTAAAAAGAGGGTATGGAAGCAATGAAATTATGTCAATCGAGGCTGTTTCTTGTAGGCCACTGCACTTATTGGAAGGGAATTGGAACTCTGAAATATTGTTAATTAAGTAATGCCTTTTAATGCAATTACGTAGAATCTTTTTCCGAATACGCTCGAAACTTAGGGTCTAAGAAAACTCTAGGTACTTCTGATTTCTAACAATATATATAATGCCGTGCCTTATTCGCCTATTCCTGTATCAACTAGTCCTGCATTTGTCAAAGGTCTGTAAGAGATTGCTTGAAGCAATAAGTCTTTGCATATACATGTTATATGTCCTATTCTTCTATTCTTCTTTTTGTGTGTTTTCTGTTTTTATGTGTGTATTTAAGAATAAATAAATAAATAATGCTTGTTTTTGATTACACGGCGAATGTACGAAATAACGCAAAAATGAAACTCTTATCTTTTGATTGCGTTGACTTACTAGTTTGATGTTTTATGTACTCCCATGGAATTACAAACTCGGATATTTATTTCAATTTGATTTCTCTACTTGAAAATAGTCTTCACAGACGGACATACAGACGTACAAAAAGTGATCTTATAATGGTATAGTTTGCTTGTGAGATTATCCCTTTTTAGGATTCTAGTTATGATCTACTTCATATCAGATTTGACTAAAAATATACAGACCGTTACTAAAAATCCAATAGATTCTTAATGCTTACATTACTTTTGTAGCTCATCAATATTATATTTTTCGTTGACAAATCTGAAATTTAAATGAAATTTCAAAGAAACCTTTGCCAAATATTGACTAACAGTGGCGACAAAACGATTTCCTATCCAGTCAAAAATAATGATCGATCATTTTACGCAATAGCGATAGGTAATTAGATCATCCTGAACTCGTCGGCGGAATCACGTTGTGTGAAATTTGAATAATTTTGCATCGAGGTACGCGGACAGAGAAAATAGGCTCCGTAATACCCCTATTTCGAATCATATCGGATTATACCATAATCGGACACTTACTACGATATATCAAGATATGTTAGTTGATATATACATAAATATATATAATATTTAGAATTTAGAATATATTAAGTTTATACTGTCTTGGCGTAGTGACACAGTAGTTGATTGTAAGGTCGACTGTAACCGCAATGGTTGTGGATTCGGTTACCATTAGGGGAGAATGAATAATTTAATTTTCTCACTCGGGCAAGAAGACAAACGGCGGCGTTGAGCTCCACCAGTCAATGCGCATTATTTTCAAATTGGGTGGAAAGTGGAGAACGGTTCCTTCTGTCTATCCTTCTATATGAGGTCTGGTCCATAAGTACCTTATACCCCGTCCAAGCAATCTGGTAGCATGAGAATATTTTGAAACCTTTTTACAAGTGTAAAAGGGTAAAAAGTCCACACATTAAAAAAAAGGTTCTCTCTGATAGATTGCTATATGCGAGATTTGATTTGATTTTGAAACGTTTTCAAGCATTCTATATAAATAAGTATTAGCGTTTTACTATATATATATATATATATATATATATATATATATATATATATATATATATATATATATATATATATATATATATATATATATATATCTATATATATATCTATATATATCTAGTACTAATCACCAGTGATTACGGCGTGTAAACATTTTGCTAGGTTTTTGAACACGTACGTGGTTTACTAACGAATGAAAAAAAACAAGTTCAATAATTACAGTAATTGAAATCGACTGTAGTGAACTATAGCTCTTTAAAACTTAGTGTCGGCCTTTCCTATAGCTTGTAAACATAGATAAATATCATATCCATTTTTCAAATGAATATATGAAATTACTATACAGTTATCACAACAACAACATATAAACATATTCTGTTCGTACAGGTGAAATATAAAATTCACGTTTCATATATTATGAATCGCTCAAGGACCCGAAAGGCTGGGTAGAAGAAAAAGCATCCCAATTGAATTATGTGTCCCCATCAGTATGTATAAGATTGATATTGGAGAATAAATTGTTTCCACCGCTTCACTCATGAAGACGGTAGCATAAAAATTGCACACTAAAAATATTTTCATCGTGATAAAATATATAACATTCGCCTAAGTAACGCAAACATTTACGAGTCTACTGTAATGTATGTAAAAAATTATGTAATAAGTAAATTAGCTTTGACGCTGTCGTAGCTAGTAGTTAGCTGATAATGGACAATAAATTTACATATATACATATCTAGCTCCACGCTTTATCCCTAGCGGGGTAACCAGAGAGAATGGAGCGCCGATTGCTACAGTCCTTACATACCTCTTTCGCCTCGTCTAATATCATTAACCTCTTCCTCCGCGGGATTCTCATGATTTTTACTTGACCTGTACTATGTTCTCGAAGGTCAACAGAGATCTCCCTTTATGTTTATTACAGTAAGTTGAAGCTTTAAATACAACTTGAGTAAAGTTTTATAATAAGGTACCCTACTTAAAGACAGAAAGTATCCAGTCACATTGAACGTGGACGCCTAGTACCCTACGACGACATCAACTTGAATGAATATGTAATATATACAATAATTTTTTGGGTTAATATCTACTACTTGGAAAATTATTTTAATCCCATTATAAGGTTTACTTTTATTATTTACTTATTCGTAGTTACTTTTTACTATCAATTAAGTGATACAATTCCTATTCCTAAGAATTCGGATAAAATGAAAAGAAGTTTACCTAAACGTATCCGAAAAGCTTTTATTATAAATTGAAATCTATATCTATATATTTAATAAAAGGATAGAGAAGTCAATTCTGTACATTAAATATTTAAAAAAAAAGATTGATTGGGTCTGTTAATATATCGATAGTAGAAGCCATAAATTCTTGTCTGTCTGTCTGTCTGTCTGTCTGTCTGTCTCTCTGTCTGTTTATTTGGCCTCCAATCACGCAAAAACTACTGGGTAGAAATGAATGAATTTTTGTATATGCTTATAGTCCCGACTTGCATAAATTTAAGTTTTTATCCCGGTATTCCATGTTATTCCTGGAATATAAATGAAAAAGTAATAAAATTAAAATACTTAAATAAATGAAGAGAAGAGAAGAAGTAATAGTTCATAGCCATTTTTATCCTGATATGCAATGCAAACCTCGAATATCTCGAATAAATTACGTCGATCACTTGCAAGTAAAGGTAGTTCTATTCCAATCTCACTTAGTAACAGTGGCAAATAGTATAAGTTTTTGTTATTTAAAATATAAAAACTTTTGAAAATTATTTCCACAGTAGACTAGAGTCTACAGTAATAGTTACAAATCATATAATTTAAAATTACTATAGTGACATTTAGCAATCAGAAAGTAACTTAGTAGTTTTTGATAGAATTTCATCTATCGTTAGGTAACTTCAAATAATTATAAATAAATAAAATAAATATAATGTGTTTAAAAATCTATAGCAATATTTTATTATATTTGTAAGAAAATGTTGTTATTCATTGAAATAAAATTTCCGCATCAGGCTGGCGGGATTTTTTTATTTCTATTAATGTCGATATATCTTTAATAAGCCTACATACCATAGATGAAATTGACGTAGTACTAAAGTATTAAAAAGTCAAAGTCAGAAAAGAAACTATGTTCATAAAAGATTTTAAAATGTATTAATGGTCGTCTATCGTTATAGTTATTATAAATATAAGCTAAACTAATCATTTCATTTTTTGTCCGTATATTTGTTTATTTATTCGCGAATCACGTAAAAGCTACTGGCCAAAAAAATGGGAATTGATTAATTTCAGTATTTCAACAGTTTCCTTAAAAAAGAAGTACTTTCATTACTGCTCTCTACTACAGAATGAATAAATTTTGACAGCTTAAAACCTAAATCAACATATAGAATAGTTGTCATCCTGGCGTTCAATGGGAAAAAATAAGGCATATTTTAATTACGTCAATTACTAGTAAGTGAAGCTAAATTATATTATAAATTTTGTCAAAAAAATTACTTAATAATAATATTAATATTATTTAAACACTGACAATTTTAAAAATTTTATATATTAGTAGGACATTTGTCAGGACTAGAATAATGAACGCCATGGAAGGGGGGTGTATTTAAAAATAAAAATATCGGTCCAGTGCGAGTAGTACTCGCGCACCGAGGGATCCGTACCTATTTCAAGATTGAACTCATATCTACATATAATATAGAGATAATTTAAAAAATCCAATTAATCTCAAACAAGCCTAGATAACGGCTACAGTCCAAAAAAATCCACACACCTATATCATCCTATTTCAAACTTCACTACAACGGTTACAGTATAACTATAGTAATATTACGAGAGTGACTTTTGGAACACATATTTGGGGTATTATTCGTAAACTTTGAAGTATTCGATGACCCGGATTTACTGTACTGTACCCCCGTTTACTCTGTATGACACTTCAACATCCCTTCTCATATAGAAACAACGCTGATGTGTTTGACGGTTCCACGCTACCCTTCTTTGTGAAATTTCACATTTATATGTGTATCATAATATAGTTATATAATTATTTGATATTGTCTAGATTTATTTTAAATATATTATTACATCATCACTACAGGCCATCGCGGCGCAGCGGCGTAGTGTGTGACTGTAAACAATCGTTGTGAGTTCAATTCCCACTTGAGGGAATGAATAATTTTAATTTTAAAATTACTCCTTAAATTCTTCTGACTCAAAAATTGACGAACGGAGTCTCTTTACACCAGGCTCACTCTGTCTGTACTGGAAAAGGATGAGAAGTAACTTGATTACTTTGAAACATTAAAATCATATTTTTTTTAAGATTTGAACCAGTACCAATGTGGAAATCGTTTTCTAGCAGATTGAGATTTTATATAACACAATTTTAAGTAATGTTAATGGTGTCATTATACAGATTATAAAAACAAAAACATACCTCGTTTATTTTGACATTCTGTATATATTTATTCGGAACCTTGTCCGATACTTGTCAGGTACACTCTTATCCAATTTATTTGGGTACACTCGAGTCGAAATTTAAAAGGATTTGGGCGATTTTGGTTTTGTTTGTAAGGTCCTAATTCAGATTTGATGGCGTATATTGAAAAATTATTTACATAAAGTCCTATATAAATTTGCTAAGGATTAGACTTTTAAATGTATGCCGCGAAATTACTTATTGAATTTTTCACTTGGCAAATAGTATCAAAGAATAGCAATTTAATAATTTAATTCTAACCATACATAGCTAACAAAATCTGTATTAATGAGTTTATTTTGTAATTCTAATATATATATATATATATATATATATATATATATATATATATATATATATATATATATATATATATATATATATATATATATATATATATATATATATATATATATAAGAGCTATTGGCTATTGGCCATTGGCTTGGCTATTATTCTTGCATATGATATTCCCTCAACTGTTATTAGAATCTGCAATAATAGCGTTAAGTCAGACACATTCCTAAATTTTAGTTTTAAATATTTTAAATATTAAATTGAAAATGTATACAATTAACTAATGCATTACCCATTACGTAATCAAAAAATAAAAAAGCCATTATTGACCTTTATAATCTTTATGCGGAACCGTTGTGGCGTAGATGCACAGCGTCTGCCTGTAAACGCGATGGTCTGTGGGTTCGATTCTCACCGGGGGGGACAGAATATATAATCAATTCATTTTCTTTGCTCTGGCAACAAGGTAAAAAGTCCGGCGGAAAACGGGGAACGGAGTATCTTAACACTAGGTTCCTTCAGCCTACGGTTTCCTCTGCGTACCCTGCTATATGCGGGATACAGCGTGAAGCTAAAAAAATAATTAAAAAAGAACTTTATGGTCACAAAATTGTAGCTTATTTTGTTTAACTTGTTATATCTAATCATACAAAGATCCAGCTAAGAACTGAATGATTGTACCTATGGAGACATGATAGTGGACAAGGCGAAACAAGTATGCAGGAACCTTTGCGGGTGCTTCGTTCTCCCTGGCTAGACCGCTAGAAGTAACTAGGTGTAACTACTTAAATATTACTACTAAATATTTATGTTTTTATACATCTATCTATACATCTATTTAATTGTGTACCGGAACAAACTCTGATATATAACTAGCAGGTAGGTCAATTATAAAGCAATTTAATTGGATTCCACACAGCCCGATATATGTCCCTCGCCATATTATGAGTATTTGGTAAACAAACCCATCACAAATAATATCGTTGCGCCCATTAATTTAATGAACGTTATTTAGCGATTTACACCTAAATTTATTTTGTTAGCTCATCCACTAATAGATAGATTTAATATTATACACTACACTGCTATACAATATTTAAGTTATTTTGGTATTATCTAATTATGGATCAAAATTTAAAAGTCTATAAGACATGTGCCTTATAGACTTCTAAATTATTAATATGTTGGGTTGAAAATGGTGCAAGCAAAGTACAAATGACGTAGAATATCTCTTAATAAGATTTATATGAGAAGTGTGAGTAAAATCAAATTTTATATATAATATTGCAACAAAATAAATCTGTTTTTACAGTAACAGATACATAATATATTAGATGCTATTTTATACTAAATCAACGTTATTATTTAGAACTTTTAATCTTAAGTAAGGAGTTTCATTGTATCTTATAAATATAAGCAATCATCATCATAATGATCATATCAGCGTCCAGTCCAGCAATGGGGGAGGCCAGCAGTGGACGTCTCCAGAGACGTCCACTGCTGGCCTCCCCATTAAGCACCATAAACACCGGTTCTGGGCCCCAACTTATCCATGGGATTCCGGCGACCTTAACCAGGTTGTCGGTCCACCTCGTGGGGGGCCTGCCTACGCTACGTCTCTCGGTTTGTGGTCACCACTCCAGAACCTTTGTGCCCCGATAGCCATCGGTTCTGCGAGTTATGTGCCCTGCCTACAGCCACTATATAAGCTAAATAATATTATCATTATTTGTAGGCTATTATAGCACTACTAAGAGTATGTCGTAATTTAACATGATGTAATCTAATAATTGTAATTACAATTTCTATTTATACGTACATAAATTGCTACTTTCTCTCCCGTTGAAATAATATGCTCAAAGAACTTTTTCGTAGCTTGAATTAGATTTAGTGCTTAAACGTAGACATGGGTAATAGCAGAATCTCAAAAGCGTTATATTGATCTAATATCCGAACAAGTTTTACTTGAAAAGAAACATAAAAAGTTTTAGTTACGTAACCTGTAGTAAGATTTATGTATTTTTTATTAAATACTGAATGTGACTATCGTGGCACAGTGGTTTACTGTTACCACGACAGTTGTGGGTTCAATTCCAATTAAAAGTAATGAAGCTTTGGCACGACAAAATGCGTCGTTGAATCACACAATATCTAGAACTTAGTTGAAAATTGTCTGTACGCTCATAATAGAGAATGCCGCGATAAAGCATGTAAAAATAATTATTAACTAAAATGTCTGTATTCAATTTCAGAACATGTTAGTCGATCCTTATTACTCACTATACTAATAAATTAGTAAGTAAAAAAAGTCGATAGAAATTTGAGCTTCATTACTTCATTAAGTAATAATGAAGCCTGACTAATGCCTTGGGGCTGTGGGGACACGTTAAAAGCTGTACGCGACTATTGTAAGGTGGATTCCCATATGTGAAAATGTTTGGTATTAAGATAAAAAAGAAAAAAATATATATATCAAAATATATATATATAAAAAAAAGATTTATTTGCCAACTTAAAAAGGATAGACTGCTGCTGTTTCAAAAATATACACACGTTTTAATAATCTACTAGTGTTACCGTAATTTTTTTGTTTTGCACATAATGGTAACATAAGAGTAAAATATATTTTTTTTATACGTTATAAGTGAAGATCATTCCTAGCGATAATTCATCATTACCTCCCTGTTTTGCCTAAAATATAGCGTCAGCGTCAATTCACTACACCAGAGTCCAAAGACCAGAGTCCAAACCAGACCTTGTTACCAGAATAAAGAATATAAAATATTTCAGATAAAAATTTACCTCAAGCAAGCAAAGATCTACAAACCACATTGTAATAATAAATGTATTCACTACCTAAGCTAATCTAAGAATTTTCAAAAAAAATTTTCAGGTCTTTTTTCATTTACACATGAAGTTAATTCCACAAAGTCAACAGTCGGGTCTCATCAAGATTAACGGGTGTCCTCAACGCTGCAAACTAACAGCTGCACTAAAACGGATTATAAATGGTCTATCCAGATAACTTTGACTCCGTCGCATTTATCTTTTTAAAGATTTAAGGCCGGTCTTTCTGGACTCTTAAGTTCTACTATCGCTGTTACATGAAGGAAAATCTACAGTAAAATGGCTTTTTATATTTTCTCTTGCGTTATATATTTTTTTACGCTCTATCCATCATATAGTACCTAGTGATAAGACATTCCGTCTTTCGAGGCATTGCGTGATGTGTGGGGGATCTCAACGCCGCGCTTTGTATTGTTACCGGAGCGTGGAATATTAAAACCTTAATTATCCCCTGGTGGTAATCGTATCCACAATAATCGCGTTGCGGATATGGCTACCACTTGATTAACACCCGGCCACAATATTATTTAACACTTTAGTTATAATACACATATACATATATATATATATACATATATAATATTAAATATGAAAATAAATGAAAATATATATATATATATATATATATATATACATATATAATATTAAATATGAAAATAAATGAAAATGAATATTATATGAAAGCTATTTTTTTATACATTTATTTAAATCTCTTACGTACTGAGTGACTGATTGAAAAACACACCTGAAATTACTAGCCGTAGGAAACTGAAATTCGTTATGTTGGTTACTGAAGCAATTTGAAGGTAGATTTTCTCAAAAGTATTTGTTTTCTTTTCAAAAGATTTTTCGTAATACGTTCTATGCAGACACAATTGCGGGCTACAATTTGTATATAAAAATCTCAATTTTATTTACTTTACAATATATTTTAGTTCACATATATAAAACAAAGGATTCCTCCAATGTCCCTAGGTGTAATATTTCAGTCACGCAATATCATAAGCGATATCCTTTCTGGGTCAAATACAGGCCAAATTGCGTTATTCTAGATCAGCGCTGATTTATTTATAATCTATAGAGATAGGCTGGGCCTTTTTGTTAGTTTTCAAGAAGATAAATATCTAGAGATTGATTTGAGCATATTATACAATTTTTTTTAAGCGTAGATAAATTTCATAAAAACTTCGATAAAAAATGAGTATAGTAGTATAGTAAGTTAACTTATAAAAATATACTTTATATGTGTACGTGCGTAGGATGTGTTTGTTTATACGTAAGTATGTATGTCTATGTGTGTATTATATAAAACATAAAAAGAATTTATGGTATCAAGATTGGAAGCCCAGACCAAAGTTTTAAGCTCTATGGTACAGCTATAGACATTGAGTCTTGCGTAACAAATTTCAAAAATCATATACTAACCAAAGCAGTAAATGTAGTGAGTATATTTTAAAATATTTTATAATATTAGAAATAAAATAATACAAACAATCTTAAATATAAAAATAAAATAACGTTCATTCTGTAAAGAATTTTAATAGCCGCTTGCCTACAACGTTGCCGAGACGGTATAAATTGCTTAACTCGGTGCATACGATCACCAATTTAGAAGAATGCGGGTCAAGAGCTTCAATTTTGTTTTGAGGTTATTAATATTACTTTTGTTTCATTCTTTCTTTTGAAGTAACCGAACGTGGGCTATTTATTTTAAAATTATTGCTATATGTATTTTTATAGTAAAATTAATTACGAGTTCTACATAAGTTGGTAAAATAATAAGGCTATCGATGGTCAGTGAGGTTTCATAATACTTAATATGTACTTGGAGCAATGGGTTATTTTAATTTTGATATAGAGTGGCGTTGGGTTCCGCTACTTTACGTGAAATGTCGCGAATTTAGATGAAAAATGGATAAACGGAGGGTCTGATACTAAGCTTACCCTGCTATAGAGTTTGAAGGCGTAAAGCAGAAAAACACATGCAGAAGAAAGAAGAGGAAGACAGAGAGCAAATGACTAGTTGATGAACATCTAGTAAATGTGTTATAAGCATACTACCCTTAAGTTAACTATAATAAATAAAAAAGCTCTACACTAGTTTAAGCTACTATATATCAAATTTTTCTAAACTTTTCCCCGTCCCACAAATTCTCAAAATATTTTTATTTTTACTTGTTTCATCAAGTAAAGAATCACTTGCGTCAAGTAATTTCCGTCTTTAAATATATACATATATTTGCAGTTATAGATGGTGGTGGTGATGGTCACATTTTGCTTAATTCAAATAGTACCTATATACATACATAATTATTTATACTAAGTGAAATTAGAACTCACCCACACTAAATCAGATATTATTCTGTGCTACGCTAATACATAATATTTTACATAATTATCATAGCTGCATTCATGTACAATTCAAGCTTAATTCCATCTATAGCAGTACGAGGAAAGAGAATTTAGTGCTAAGACAGAGGTTCTCGGCTTTTCTCCTTAATAGCGTATGAATAGTGGTACTTTATTTACCATACTAATATTAATGGTATTTTATTTACCATTTTTATTTACCATAGTACAAAAATGAGAATATAAATGACTGACTCGGGGTATGAACCTATAACCTATAACCTTTACAATTAGATCTCTCATAAATATTTCAAAATTAAACTTAAAATTAACATATTCTAATGAACTTAGCCAGCCCTATTCCATGTAACAAAAGCTATATCAATTCGA
Source organism: Dione juno (assembly GCA_037127375.1). Taxonomy (NCBI): domain Eukaryota; kingdom Metazoa; phylum Arthropoda; class Insecta; order Lepidoptera; family Nymphalidae; genus Dione; species Dione juno. The sequence goes on along the minus strand of JAXRJS010000059.1, from coordinate 2,179,022 downwards.
CATCAATATCTTGTTAGTGAACACTAAACAATTCTAACGCATGGTAAGATTGCGTTGATGACATCTGTCATGAGAATGGAATTTATATTGAATAGACTAGCTTTATGTAACAAAATAATACTTTAATTTTCACTTAGAATTTTATTTATTACATAAAATATTTGTTTGTGACGAACTAATATTGATGTACTATAGTCACGGAGCCGACAGTTTATGACCCATGCCATGCTACTTCTGCACTTTTTCTTATCAGCGCGAAGCAAAGAAAATAATTTAATATTTATAACTCCCCCGAATGGGGATTGAACCCACTACTATTGCGATTACAGGTTGTCCCAATGCGATATTATGGCCTAGTAAAATTAGATTTTTCTTAATTAGCACCTATTAACAGCATCTTATGAAGCATCTTATACTACACAAGTACATATATATTTATTTTGTTGATATATACTTGGTATTAATTGATCATTTATCATATAAAAAACTGCAATGTTTGAAGTTGTTTATTCATATTTTTTTTTTGTATTTTAAATGATACCCGTTATATAAGACGTAAACCCACAGGATTTAGTAAAGTCTTATAAAAACTATTTGTTTTTTTTATATATAAAAATTCAAACGATAAATTAAAACAAAAAAATGTAAACAAATAGTTAAATAATATAAAGTTAAAATGCTCTCATTTTAACTCATAAACCTACAGATCTCGACCTATGCTGCACTTTAATAGGGTCACGGTCGTATCAATATTCTTAAGCGGACCAACATTCGTGATTAAATTCATTAAAAGCAAAGCGAACGTACCATTGAGAACATGTACAAAAGATAACATTTTAAGTAAAATCTGAATTACTTTTATAAGAAATTGAGATTTTTTTACTGAATTAACATAAACATGCTAAAGCTTACATAAAAAAAGTAACTTAATTAATAATAATAATAATAATAGTAAAGTAATTGTAAGGGTATTATCATTATTGTCGAGATTCTTCTTCTAATTACAGTAAGAATGTGAAAGTAAATAATTCTCCTGCGTTAGTATTCAAATCAAATCAATAAAAATATTCTTTATTCAAATAGGCTATTTCAAGCACTTTCGAATCTTCAATTAACATAAGTGTCACTATTGTCAGTCCTACAAGAAGCTACCACCAGCTCGGAGGGCAGTTCTGCTGAAAAGAGCTGGTGAGAAGCTCAACAATTGCTCTTTTTTTAATGTAAATTTACAATATATTTACAACTGTGGTTGGCCTCACGAATGAGCATCAACAGTACTTAACTCCACACACTAACATCCGTATAATATTCTTGGAGTGAATATTAATAATATGTTTTTTATCTTGACTTTAAATTGCTCAAAGGGTTAGTTCCACTTTCCTTTTGCGCTATAAAAGCCTCAACTATTCTGACTATGATTACGATAAAGTGAGATTTACATACAAGAAGATAGAATATTGTCATGGTTATTGATTCAAACATATTTAAAAAAAAGTGAAACGTTAACGTGACTGACCTCGAACCCGCGCCTCTTGGAAACCGTCCAAGCGATAACTACCATTGTAATATTTAAGAAATAGCATTGTCGCTTGCCAAATAATTATACCAAACTACCATCCTTGGATAGCGGATATTTGGTGAAAACCTCCTTATAGAATGCATTAATAAAAGAAAAAAACCCTGAAACAGGCGTAAAGAAATAATTATGATGTAGCGTCCAAGAACCTATGGCTCAGTTAGCTAGAGCACTTTGACGGTTATCAAGAGGCACGGGTTCGAGTCTTACTTCGTTCAAATATTTATACGTCTCTAAACACATTAGATGCACAGTACAAACAACGTATAAAAATCCAGTATTTAATTCAGTTTCTGATTTGAAGCGTGTGCATATTACATAAACAAATATGTGATAAAGCTTCTATTTCAAAATTCCAATAATTTATCAGCTAATAAGCGTTTTAGAAATGTGTACGGATATTTCATTTTAAAATGGAAATATTTTAGATTAATTGAAATTTGATTATTAAAATACGAACACGTACCTATACCTACCGTATATATGTATGTGTGTGTAAAATCAATTAATTCACAAGTGGGTATCGGCAAAGTAGAATCGCGAACCTCATACAATTTTTTACATGATCGGGTGAGAAATGAACGAACGGGACGAACGATATGTACTTTTAATAAAAATATTTATATATAATACTAGTTTAATTTCCAATGATTTGTGATTTAATTTACATATTCTTTATAGTAGATAAGCAAATTTTTAAACTAATAATTTTAGATATTTCTTATTTAGAATAAACAAAGCTTTTTAGTAAGATTTGAACCCACTTCTTCTATATTTAACTAACTTTTTCCTCCGGCATCGATCGTCCCTGTAGACAAATTTCAAATGCCCGATAAAGCTCTAACGGCTAGTAGAGTGCGTTACATAGAAACAAATAAGGTTATATACATATTATAGCCTCGATTAATGTAGCATTCAATATATAAAGAATATTTCATTTGAACTAGTCGTTCTTGAGATTGACGTGATAAACAAAATAAACTTATCAGCTTTATTATATTAATAAAAAAGTTAAAGAATTAAACTTAATAAGTACTTGTATTAAAATAATAAAATAATATAGTATATACAAATTATAGGCTATACAAATATGTAATAGTATATCTAAAGTAAAGTAAATTGCAAGAAAGTTAAAAATAATATAAAAAAACCACCAAGACAGATATATAAGCAAAACGCCATTTATATCTCATTTCTCTAAAAAGGTTCTTTTGTCATACACGTTTTGTTTTATACTTCTTCTTCTCTTTGGACAAAATTCTAATCTCGAGATCGTTTATTGCGTAGAAACCTTGCAGTATAAAAAGCTCAAACTTTACTTTGTGCAATCGCCTAAGGTTCGTACTTTTTGCATTATTTGTATAAACGTTGCAAATTCACTTTAAAGTATTTTCATTTTAATTTAAAGTGGGTCAAAGTTAGGGATCTCCTGAAAGCTTAATATAAAAATATAAAAACCATCGTACGATTTTACTATACGATGCATTAATTGTGGGTTTAAACCTTAATTATGGGAATTAATGATATGTGTTTAAATACATACTGCTTAATATTTTATTCTGCATATAGCAGAGAGGCTTTGATCTCTCTCGATGAATCTGGTGTTCAGGACACTAAAACGAGACACTTACTATATTCTCAATATTCAGCAAGATTGCTAAACATTGAGTGGCACAACATAGCGCTAAGCTTTATCTTGACTAAAAGTTATGCCACATAAAAAAATAATTTAAAAAGAAAATGAAAAAAGAACTTTACTATATACTATTAATTATTAATACAAATTATTAAAAACAAACCTTTAAAGCTTTACAAAGACTCAAATTTGTTTTAAAATATTAATATTAAAACTATTTTAATGCAGCTTTTTAATTAAAACTCGATTTTATACATACAAGGCAATTTAAATGGAAATACGGAAAGATTATAATCACACGTTTTATCTGATATTTATTCACACAGCGTAATACAAATACGACATTGCCTATAATTAGTCAGAGAACATACACCGAGAGCTCAACTAAAAAAATATAAATATCGTAAATCCGTTGAATCGTTTATAAAATTTTATGAAAACAGTTCCCAAACTTTGAAAATTAAAAATCTAATAAAACTCTTAGGAATACTTTAAGAAATTTTTGGCAGCTTTATTTATTATTTTTCCCGTCTCACGAGGAAAAAATATCTAAGAGAATTTTATATAGGAACGTTTAGTCCGAGCTGAAATGATTTAAAGTGTTGCTTTTTACTTAAGATAATTAAATTATTTTACAAAAAATTGGTCAATTATTGTAATAAATATGTATATTATAATAAAATATTATTTAAATTTGCATCACCAAGTAAACATACTCTTGTCCAATGAAAAACAAAATTTAATAAACTATCAAAACAATACTCGTGCGACCAAAACAAACACTGACGACTAACTTTCTAAATTAAATGCCTGTTCAAAAAAAAAACAGAAAACATTAATAGCTTCCAATACAAGATCCATAAATCATAAATCATCAAATGGATTCAAATTTAAAAAAATCAACTCACCGTTAACTGAGATAAACTTTTCTCGTCCATCATCCAGCACATAACACGAACACTGTACGACACAACGTGAACGTAACTAACTTTTAAAGTTAAAAACCACTAAAAATTTTTTTATATTAAACTTATTCTGAAAAAACTCAACTACATTACGCTAAAGTCACCGAATCAACACTTCGCCACAGTATCCAGACTTCGATTTTTTGTTTAGGGGGAAATCAAACATCGCACTTTCGGTAGCGTCGTCCTACTTCGTGCGTTATACCCGACTGTCGAGTGCACACTACTAAAGGGCGTATGGCAGACTTACATTGCGCTTGCGTAGACCAGTGACTTCGTCGTGGACTTATTCACTAGTTAATTAATATATCAACTTTTCTACCCTCCTGTATTAGTCCGAGACTCCTAATAAAATATTTGGCTTGGTCTCTTCGATGTCGCCCGAGTTGACTTGGATCGCAAAATGTAAACTTTGCTTGTAACTAAACAAATTTTGTAACGGACCTTGTGCTTTGCTTTGTGAAATATCTATTTAATTCATTTGGAATTTTAACCAAAATTTTATGTTGTTTGTATATATATATTTTTATAAAATATATGAAGTTATTGTATTAAAGGATTTATATTGGGTTCATTTAAGTTTTTTTCTTACTTACTGAGAAATATTTCAGTTTCTCACAGTCCAGTAAGTTTTACCTTTATTAATATTATATATGTATAGTCTCCAATGTTCTTTAAATAACACATGTGTGATGAAACACTCACAATGAAAAGTATATGTTATACATATTTGCATCTATTAAATATATCCTGATTCGGGAACAAAATATATATAACTATATACATATAAAAAGTAATTTAAAGCTAAAAAATTTTATAACCTTTTCGTAGATTACTTATCATAAATGGAACCTTAATGGCATTAAATTCAATTGAATATGTTTACATTTTAAGATGATTTAGCTATATCCCGTATTTGCTGACGTAGTATGGCAAGGTCTGATAGAAGAATCTAGTTTCAAGACTCCTTCTTTTATCTATTTTCTACCTGACTTTGTCCCTTAAATTTAGGATTAAACCCTTGATCATCGTGCTTACAAGCAAACGCAGTCTTATTTTAACAGCCTGGAAACTACAATGCTTATGTGTATTAATAGCTATGTTGAAAACTTTATAAGCGATTGCCAATAAAAAATGCAACATACTATTTAGTCATACATTTCGTTCCTAATTGTAAAGAATATATCGATCGGACTTTCTGCCACTAAATCATATCTTTGTCTATTATAATCTATGTATTCCAAATAGACATGAATTGACATATGAATATAAAATTAATATTTGAATAGTATATCTTCTTCCACTTAGCATTATCCCAGCCTATTGCCAGGGTCTGCTTTCCTACTCAGTCTACTCCACTTTGCACGGTCTTGAGCATCCTCAGTGGTTAGTCCATTGGCTCTCATGTCGTGCGTCACGACGTCCAGCCATCGCTTCCTTGGGCGTCCGGGGGGTCTTACTCCAGGGACAGACATATCAAGGCATTTTCTTCCGACGTAGTTCTTAGGCCGGCGCAAAACGTGGCCATACCATCTCAGACGACGCTCTTGGAGCTTATCCGCTACGTCACGGACCCCAAGACTACCTCGAATGAATGTGTTGCGTATGCGGTCAGCCCGAGTAACGCCACACATCCACCTCAGCATCTTCATCTCCGTTACGTGAAGCTCCTGAGTGTGCCGAGATAATGCTGGCCAACATTCGCTGCCGTATAGAAGAACTGGTCGGATCATGCTCTTGTATATCAGTCCCTTGAGTTTGGGCGGTATTCTGCGATCGCAGACCACACCAGTGACCTCCCGCCATTTGGCCCAAGCAGCGCTAACCCGGGCGTGGACATCGTAGTCGATGCATCCGGACTCGTGCATAATGGATCCAAGGTACCTGAACTTCTCCGACTTAACGGCTGGCTCAGGCCTAATATGGATGGTGCTCGAGTCTGGGTTCCCGCAAGCCATGTACTCGGTCTTTGACACATTCAGTTTAAGACCACCGTTCTCAAGCGCACCCTTCCAGGCATTCACTTTACGCTCCAGCATCAGTCGGTTCTCGTCAATGAGTACTATGTCATCGGCTTACATCATCAGCCATGGAGGCTGGTCCTGGATGTGAGCCGTGACAGTATCTAGCACTACATTAAACAAAAGTGGACTAAGAGCTGAGCCTTGGTGAACCCCTACTGTAATTGGGAAGGGTTTGGTATCGCCAACAGCGGTCCTAACTGTAGAAACAGAGTCGTTGTACATGTCTCTGATAATAGCAACATAGGATTCAGGGATCCCTTTGGATCGCAGTGCCCACCAGATACACTGACGTGGCACACAGTCAAAGGCCTTCTGCAGGTCTAAGAATGCCACATGCAGAGCTCTCCTCTTTTCCCTGTGTGCCTCCATCAAAATTCTGAGGGCAAAAATGGCGTCCGTAGTGCCTGATCCTGGCTGAAATCCATATTGACACTCAGAGACAGTACATTCTCGGCGGAGCCTGAGGGCGATCACGCGCTCGAAAAGCTTCATGGTGTGACTCATAATCTTAATGCCCCTATAACTACCGCAATCCTGAACACTGCCCCTTCCTTTGTAAATAGGGGTAATAAAACTGTGCCGCCATTGATGTGGCATCGTCCCAGTGTTCAAAATGCGGTTAAAAAGATCAGTAAGCATGAGCACACCACGAGAGCCCAATGATTTCCACGCTTCGATCGGGATATTATCAGGTCCCACCGCCTTGCCGTTCTTCATGCGTCGAAGACAATTTCGAGTTTCATCAAGGGTTATTGGAGCAATAAGTCCCAGGTTAGGAGGTGGTTCAGACGGAATACTACCCGGGTGCTGAGTATTCAGCAGCTCCAAGAAGTAACTTCTCCACCTCTCCTTCACAGAAGCATGACTACAGAGCAGCTTGCCCTGGGAATCTCTGACGCAAAGACATTTTGTGATATCTTGCGTCGCTTTATCCCGAGCACGTGCCACTTTGTAGATGAGCTTCTGCCCCTCCACAGTTTCAAGTTTATCATATAGAGGTAATAAACTTTCACTGCGGGCTCTGGCTACAGCTTTTTTGCTGGCACGTTTTGCTGCTATGTACTCCAGCCTGTCTTCAGGAGAGTTGGAACGCTGCCACTCCTTAAATGCAGTCTTCTTATCATGAATCACCTCTTGTACCTTGTCATTCCACCACCATGTCTCCCTGTCCATAATACGTCCTCCCTTAGAAACGCCAAGAACATGCTTACCAGCCGTAATGATTGCTGACTGAGCTCGATCCCAAGCATCCTGAGCAGTTTCGGTGTTAGTTGATAAATTTTGACTGTTAACCTCTGCCAGAAAGTCGGTCTGCATCGGTCCATTCAGCAACCACCACTTGATCTTAGACTTACGCGTCTCGGCTAATTTCTTTAGCGGGGTAACGACATAATCCATGACAAGAAGACGATGTTGGGCCGTGAGGCTTTCGCCAGGAATGACTTTACAGTTAGTTACCTTGCCAACATGACACCGCCTGGTCAATTGGTAATCTATTTGGGTTGAATGGAGTCCACTCGCATACGTAATAAGATGCTGCGGACTCTTTTGGAAGAACGTATTCACGATGGCCAGATCAGATGCAATACAGGTTCTTAGGATATTTTCACCCTCTATATTGCGGCGACCGTGACCAAAACCACCGTGGACACGTTCATACGTATCCGCAGCCTTACCCACGTGACCGTTAAGGTCTCCCCCAACTATGATCACCTCGGTAGATGGTATAGCGAGTAGAACCTCTTCATATTGCTCCCAGAATGACTCCTTTTCGGCCCCGTTACAACCAGCCTGGGGAGCGTATGCACTAATTAAGTTAGCGATAGCCCCCTCAACCAGTACCTTCACCCGCATCAGGCGGTCACTGCGTCGGTCAACTTCGAGGAGACCATTCCGTAGCTCTTCAGATAAAACTACTGCTACACCAGTTTTACCGGAAGGAGACCCAGTGTATATGAGCTGGTAACCCTGTCCGATGTTACGAGACTTATTGCCCTTCCAGCGCGTTTCCTGAAGGAAAGCACACTGGACCCGACGCCTCATGAGTACATCTGTTAGTTCCCTGCATCGTCCGTAATATTTGAATAGTATATATATATTATATATATATATATATATATATATATATATATATATATATATATATATATATATATATATATATATATATATATATATATATATATATATATATATATATATATATATATATATATATAGATATATATATATATATATATATATATGTATATATATATATATATACACAAAAAACACTAATACAAAATTGAACGTAGCGGGACTTGAACACGTGGCTCTCAACATCCGAGCCAACAGTCAAACCGTACGGCTAAATCATACATTCTCAACAATAAAGTATAATATTCTATCTTTAGTATGGAATAACAATTTAAATACAACAATATATCTGAAACACTTGTTCTATCAACTATTCAAGTGCCATTGTGAATCTTACTTGAAAACTGAAATTCACATGTAAACACGATCTTGTTATTTCTGTGTGCTTGCTGAGCAAATAGCAGGCGCTAATATCATTAAGGTAGCGATACAAAGAGAATAACTCCATTTGCCATGTTTATTTTTGAATGAGTTGTATGTATTAATTTAGTTTATATTGGGAGGTTAAAATCTATGGTATATATAAATATATAAATATATATATATATATATATATATATATATATATATATATATATATATATATATATATATAATATATATATATATATATATATATATATATATATATATATATATATATATATATATATATATATATATATATATATATATATATATATATATATATATATATATATATATATATATATATATGTATGTGTATAACGCAAAATATATAGAAATAATAAACGTAAACGCTCTTTGCAAAAATTGAATACATGCAATTATTGTATAGTAATAACATTTTTTTTGTTTAACATTTTTTTGTACTAAAACTCTACTATTACGCATTAGTAAGCATAATAATAAATAATTTTTCTTTTTTTATATTAATACTAGAAGAAATTAACGAAATTCGAAAATCAATTATTTACCTATGAAAATTTACGTCTTGAAGACGTTTAAAAATAAAAAAAAACTGTTAATTAAACGACGCTGAGCGTGAGGTATAAATACAAAAACACAGCAAAACAATACATTTGAATAAAGAATAATATAACAAAGTTGCTAAGGATTAAACTATTTGCATTAGAATGCGATAAAAGAGAATGCTTACTGAACAATTTCTTAGTAGAGGAAAGAGGATTAAATGTGAAGGCCGTCGTTTGCCATAAGACATTTCTTAACAAAGCTACTTTAATAGTTACTCTATGCGTCAGTTTCTCGCTTTATTCCTTGTAACTTTCCACTTTTCGCCTGGATTTGAGATATTTATTGAGTAGCGGGCTTTAACGCCGTGGTTGATCTCGCAAAAAAGGAACTTTAAAAAGCTCGAATAGGGATCCATTGTCGTCTAGTTTACAATCAGACGTTGTTCCACTATGACATGATGACCTCAAACATTTAAATATTTAATTAATAATTATATTTAATTAATACTAACATTTTTTTTATATGTGCAATCATTTATTACACGTACATAGATAAAATATATAACAAACATACACACATATAACATGTGACGTCATATCGTCCTACACTTTCACATTTATTGGCTAATATAATATTGAGTGGCGGTCCTTACCAGACCGGAAGTAATGTCAATATGTCAGACACAGTTCACCCCACGTAGAACCAATCAAACTTTATTTGCTGTTTCACTCTTTATAATTAAACACTTTGATTATAGAAGCTTATTTTCTCTTTTTCTTTCACACTCTTGAGCTTTAGAGAATAATTTTTTTTCTCGTCGACTGTTTTTTATGTATATTAAAAATAACATATCGAAAGTTTCGGTTATTTAAACATTGTATGATTATATGTTTTTTTTAAGATACTACGGTTAAATATATAAAAATATAAGTGCCGAACTGTCTGATTATACACACGTTAGTAGCGGGTTTGATTCTCGGATGGGGAATTAATTTAGTATAAAAAACAAACTTCTATCCGATATAGTAAGACAACGTGCCTTAGAGTTCAGTCTAAATACACAATATCTGGAATTTGAACAAAAGATGGTGAAGTTGGTTACACTATAGGTGTTACGAGTTTTACTTATAATTTTTTGGTTTTAAAATTTTTTGAAAAGAATTTCATTCTATTGTATGACAATAGAAAATATAGATGTTGTAAAATTTAAAATATTCGAGTAAATTGTACTAGAGTTATGAAGCACATGAGCAAATTTTCAGTCAGGTCTTCTAGTCAAAGTAATCGAAGAATATATGATAAAGTTTATCCTGCCTAGCCTGGCAAAACTAAACGCTGCATCTTGTATGACCAGAATCGGAAACCTATATATATATATATATATATATATATATATATATATATATATATATATATATATATATATATATATATATATATATATATATATATATATATATATATATATATATATATATATATATATATATATATATATATATATATACATATATATATATATATATATATATATATATATATATATATATATATATATATATATATAATATATATATATATATATATATATATATATATATATATATATATATATATATATATATATATATATATACATATACATATATATACAACCATGTTTACAATCAGCTTATATTTCTGCTGTTGTGAATCATCAGTTCATTGTGGCCTTTGCACTCTCTGGCTGTGTGGAGATACAACACAGCCAGAACATTGTGAAGATATTTAAATAACCAGCTTTCTTAAAAATAAAATATTAAGCGTTTCGATAAAATCCATAATTAAAGGGTCGAAAGGCGAAGCAATTTCCTAGCTTCTAACATAAATTCGGTAAATTTGAGCTATCTAATAAATTAGGTAATTACCTAAGTTAGACATCAATCGCGTTTGATTATAGGTTAACACGTATAACTTATATTTGTATATACAAATATACAAGGTGTTATTCGATCGACAGGTCAACGACCCATAGGGGATCACAATATCTATCCATTCAACCACCATGTTTGTTCAGCTATTATTATTCGTTTAGAAGATATACTGTAATTTTTCATTTTTTTAAAGAATTTATTTACTTATTTTAGCCTTAAGTTGAAGGAACCTAGTGTTAAGACACTCCGTTCCCCACATTTCGCCATTCAAAACATTGCGTGTTGAGTGGTAGAACTCAATGCGGTGCTTTTACCTTGTTACAAAAGCGAAGGAAACGATAATAATTAATTCTTCCCGAATGGGAATCTAACCCACAAATCATTTAGAGGCTTACAGGTTGTGCTTCGGAGCCCTCACGAGTCTGATCCGTTTTTTACCTTTCTTTTATTTTTATTTAGAATATAGTGATAAGTCACTTAGTTGTAAGTCATTTTGTCACGTAATCCTTACAGCGTGCAATTAAGCTGGACTTTTAGTTAATTCTAGTTTAATCCCGTATATAGCAGCATAACGTGCTGAGTGGTGGCAATCAACGCCACACTTTGTGTTACCTGAGCCGGAAAAAGAAAATAATATACCCCCAAGTGGGGAACGCAACCACAACCTGTAACGGTTGACGTACAGTTAAATAATGACCCACTGCAGAACGTTTCGTTTCGAATGTTCGTTCATTTTTAGTTAACATTTTCCAATTTCTCAATGATAGCGTCCCATAGCAATACACTAGCTTTATATATCTTTGCGTATAGGATAACAATCTTAAGCCCTGACTACACTAATAATTGAGTGAAATTCGCTCGTAATTGTGATGACTTAACAATTATATTAAATGGTCATTCAGCGTGTGTAGAATACGTGAAAGCGTAATAATCTAAATTAAATTCAACATATATATATATATATATATATATATATATATATATATATATATATATATATATATATATATATATATATATATATATATATATATATAAACATTATTAATAATCTTAGCCTGTGAAAAACAATACCTTGGTCCTCTCTGTTTTCCCATATTTGATGCCACAAATGTAACATTCTAAGTGCTCGAGTTAAATTAAAGTTACTAACAATTTCATCGAAATTATTAACTCTTAGAAAGATAGCCTTCTTCCGTACCAGTAAGTCAGTTCATGTGATAGGCGCGTTCAAACAAACAAACTGAAACTTTTTTGTATTATTTAATAACATGAACATTGTATTGCTGCTAATAAGGTATTTTAAACATATATTATTGTATATATATATATATACATATATATATATATATATATATATATATATATATATATATATATATATATATATATATATATATATATATATATATATATATATATATATATATATATATATATATATATATATATATATATATATATATATATATATATATATATATATATATATATTATATATATATATATATATATATATATATATATATATATATATATATATATATATATATATATATATATATATATATATATATATATATATATATATATATATATTTAAAATCCTCGTATTAAATCAAACTTGACTTTAAGCCGTCTTCATAATATATAACAAAAAATATTAATATATGTAACATGAATAAAAAAAACAAAAAAATATCATTTTCTTCGTTAAAATTATTGTCTCATTTATATTTATATTATAAATTATTCTAGTTTCTTCTACTACATTACTTAAAGTATTTTATTTAAACTTTCAGCAAGCTCTATCAACTGTAATGCTTAGGTAGTAAAGAAAAATATTAAACTTTGACTTTCTTTGAAAATTTAAATGTTAATAAACAAAACTTAGCTGTAACATAATTTACAATAAGAAAACAGATAATAATAAAGATTTATATGAAAATGGCCTATTTAGAATGTACTTGCATTTCTTCATAGGACTAAAATAATATTTCTAATTACGTAGCAGTATTACGGAGGCGATTGCAATATTATATAGCTTTATATCAAAACATCGTGATTTTATATAATGTTTATCTGCCTGTTATTACGATTTGAACTCATATTGTGGGAAAACTTTGTTAACTAGTATTTTTATAATGTAATAATTATATATTTTTGCCAAATCGTTATTTAAATCAAGTTTTATCGAAAATCTACTGTAATTTTGTAATATATTTTTTTCTTTTTTTTAGCTAGACGCTGTATCCCGCACATATTGGGGTAGGCAGGGCAGAGCTCAAGCAAAAAAGCAACCAAGCTCAAGCAACCTAGTGTTAAGATACTCCGTTCTCCCCTTTCCGCCTTTTTACGCATTGCGTGTTGAATGGTTGAACTAAACGCTGAGCTTTTTGTCATGTTGCCAGAGTGAAGAAAATTTAAATATTTTCATTCTCCATGAGTGGGAATCGATCCCGCAACCGTCGCGTTTACAGGCAGAGACTATGGCTCTGTGCCACGACGGTCCTAGTTTGTTATTTAAATATCTTATATAGAGTCAACAGTAAAATTATTTTTTGTAGAGATTGACCCGCACGCGGTTTCGTCGCTTGTACTATATTTACTTATTAGTGAAATGAATTACATTCATTTATCATAAATTGTAGCCCATATGTTATTTTGATGTACTGATACGTTAAGTAGCTATTGCGAGAATAATAAGTGAGATATTTTATCAGAAGCAAATTTTCAACTAAATTTATAAAACGTATTGGCGGTGGTGAAGCTTACTAAATATTTTAATTTTAAATATCAATCGAATTGACATACTCTATAATAAAAGGTATACTATAAACCACTTCTTCACACTAAAATGTACATATTAACCTATACTAAATGACATTATGTTAATAATTATTTATTTACTACACATAAATTCACGATTATTACACGATAAAGCTAGCTATTATTACCGAATGATCTGTAAATAGACAAATAATAATTTCACTTGATATATTAATATCATGTCAACTTAAACCTAGGCTTGACCGGTCGAAAGAGCCGACGTTTTACAAAACGAAATAATTTATTAAGGAATAAACACACTCCCCCCGGAACGGTCACGCCTGTATGATAAATTGCCTATAATTAATTGTTCGTTCATTAGTAAAAATGTTTTATCCAACTGTAATTTTTGTTATAGAGGAATTTGTTTAGCGATGAATTTTTTATTACAATTTTTTTTTTAATTGAGACGGAGAATATTATCACTAGGTAATTCTATTCTCTCTATATTCTGTGAAACTTTTGACTCTACTAATATGAAAAAAGCTAATGAGAAGTAGCAATTAGAAAGTATGTCCGAATGTAAGATAGTTGTAAGTATGTTCATGCTTAAGGATTAATTATTATACTAAAATAGCTTTCGTTTTTTGGATTTGGTAGTATATGTAAATCATATAATTGGAATCCGCTACAAGCTCGAGGACCGTCGTGGCGCAGAAGCATAGCCTATGCCTGGAAGCGCGACGGTTTCTGGGTTCTACTCCCACTAAAGGAAAAGCTCTGGAAGCTCTTCGCTCTGGAAGCAAGGCAAAGTGCGGCGTTGTGTTCCGATACTCCACACGCAATGCCTCTAAAGGCGAAAAGTGGGGAACAGATTGTCTTAGCACTAGGTTCCATCTGCCTACGATTCCCTCTGCCTATCCTGCTATGTGCGGGATACACCGTGAAGCTAAACAACATACTATTAATACATATTGTATTTAAAGAATTTATACCTTTTTATCACTGAAATTCCATAAAAGCACTTCAACATGCTATTTTTATATTAAAACCAATAAACGCATATAGGCGCAATTGTAGGTGGAACTCACTCAAAATAGTTGATAATATAAGTATGGGTCTTCTGAAAACGAAAAATTATTCTTCTGTCAATTTACGAATTTCATTTAAAAAATATCTAAATATAAAAGCTTATTGCTTGATGAATATAGCTTTATTTTATTGCTCATCCACCATCCAATACGTCAATATGCCACATACATTTCCATTGCTCTGAAGTAGTCGAAATTTCATCTTTTTTACTTTATATATTATACTAAAAAGTAATATTTTTTTTATTTATCTATATGGTGAGCAATTTAAAGCAAGCTAAGATAATAAGAAAATGAAATTTAATATCTGCATGAACTCAAATTTATATGAAATTCAAACTTTAAATAATAAAAAAAATTACATAATCAAAAATAGTATAAAGAAACAAAATATAATAGACGTTGTTAAATACAACACGGCTTATTTAAGGGGTCACGTCAAATTATCCATGCTATATCTTTAGAAGGACGGGCACCAGGTGCGGTTTTGTATCGCATGACACTAAGTGACGACGACGGCTATGCTTTATTTCATTCTTTCCCTACTAACAGTATCAGGGAATGTGTATAAATAAAGTAATCGATACAATATTCCTTTAGGATTTAGAACAGCCTCTTGGTTGTTTTCGGCTAAATATAGGTATATGTTCTGTTCTATACTGCAAAATAATGGACTCCTAGAAATTACGACGAAAAAAATATATTTTATTAGGTAAATACTTTCCGCATATATTAGACTAGGCCAAAAGAAATTAGAACGTCATTCGGCTGACCTTCTCCATAAAATCTAACTTTTTTTAATCCCTCAATCTGATAGCAAAACAAAACACAGCGTTAAGTCCCGCCATTGAAAACGCAATGTATCAAAAATCGGGCTGAAAGTAAGGAACGGAGAGTCTTAACACTAGTTTCTCTCTGCTTACCCTGTTATATACTGGATACAACGTTAGGCATTAGAACATTCAATATAGTTGCTGAAGCCAGAATGAATTCTATGTCACAATTTGACGTTTATAATAGCATATATTCTGAAAATTAAAGTAAAAAGGTAGAAATGCTTTCACTTTTCGACAAACGGTTGGGTCATAATTGTTTTTTCATGCGGTGGTGAACATGAAGTAACTTTTACGTGTACTAAAAAAGCTCGGTACGGTCCGGCTGGAGCTTATTTTATCATGTTACTTAGTGGAATGTCAGCCACGTAGCTCGAAATTTATTTTGATATGCAGTATTTGCGAACAAGATTGTTAGATATATTACCTATGTATATCTTTTCTTTTTTCATTTAAATGGTTTTAGACGTTCATATTATTGTTTTTGTTTATATACGGTTGTTATTAGACATTCACACAACATTGTCACTTATAATATTATAATTTTTCATGTCAATTACTTTAATTTCGCTGAAAACATACAGAAAATATACTGATAATTTTATTTGAAATACAGATTACAAAACATTAATAATAGATGTCATGCCTTCAGACTAGATTCTCTCTGCCTACTTTAAAAATTGATAATAATAAGGTTACTTTCACATATATTTTCATAACGTCATCCCTTCTAAGAGAATAAAAGCAACGTCTTGTGTATTTATTATCTCTAAGAGAACTGTAAATTCTTAAATGTTGATTACATTAACAGATCTGCATATTATTTCGAAACCATAACTCAACGATAAAACTTATCAAACGGTCGAAGTCTTGTTAACAGCTCCAGGGGAATAAAGTTACACTCATTTACATACATTACCTTCTTTCTTTAGGAAAGTTAGGTATATTCCACTTAGTTCTT
This sequence comes from Dione juno, assembly GCA_037127375.1. Lineage (NCBI taxonomy): Eukaryota > Metazoa > Arthropoda > Insecta > Lepidoptera > Nymphalidae > Dione > Dione juno. The sequence goes on along the minus strand of JAXRJS010000059.1, from coordinate 2,162,179 downwards.
TTGCTACTATTACTTATTTAAAAACTTTCTAGTTCTACTTTTATTTTACGAACTACTTAATTTTTTTATGAACAGCGTTCATATACTTGGTTTTGTATAATATATAGATGAAATCGCTTAAAGTATTAAACGGAGGGAATTGCTTTAATATTTTTGTCCCTAAAAGTACAGACCCTCTGAAGTACAAGGAAGCAATGACGTGATGTGGTATATGGGATATGAGCCAATGGATTAACCACTGAGGATGCTGAAGACCGTGCAAAGTGGAGTAGGTTCAGTCGGAGGTAAATCCTGGCGAAGATATGCCGGGACTAATGCTAGGCAGAACAAGTTGAAATTGATAAAAAAAACAGTGAGTATAGTATTATACAAATCGTGATTCTTAAAACATTGAATCTTATACTAATCAAAATCGCTAAAACAGGCTCATAAGCAAAAAAAAAACAAATATTTGCTATTATATTTCACAAGTACTTTATATGATTTGAAAATTTTACACGATCTAACATAAAAAAGCTACCATAGAATATAGTATATCAAAATGAAATAAAAATGTATAAAATACAGAAGGTGATGGACTTTCAATCCTTTTATAAATTGAACAATAGAAAGAAACAATACAAACCATATTGTAAGCTTCATTTAATAACACTTTTAATTTCATAAATGTACTGTCTTCATCAAAATGGCTTTGAAAGTTGAATGCAAATTGAAAGTACCTTTCGCTCTCGTGGGGCAACAGCGTGAAAATTATAAATTTATGTGAAAAGTTTGTTTTATATTCTCTCTAATGTTGATGAGAGTCCATGTACTAATTAATGTTATGTAATATATGTATGTATGTTGAAATATCGTTCGATAATTGCGTATAGCTGGTGGAAATACATATGAAATTTATTGTGTTTTGTTATTATATGGGGGATGCGCTCAGGTTTTTGTAGTGAACGGTATTTTATAGACATTTATATTTTATAGTATATTTAATTTTGTTAATATTATAAAATGTAGCTTTTAAAATATTACACTTATAGTATCTTATATTAATTAACAAAAAATCATGAAATATTATAAAATGTAATATTATAAGAGGTGATGTGACTTATACGAAGACTCAGGGTCATGCAGCGGACAACAGAGAGAGGAATGTCGACTAAGATTGATACAGATAAAAAAAAAAACAGGATTATCGATATATCGCTTACAGAGGCTTTTATCTCTATAAGTGATCTCTCCACCTTAGTGAGCCACCATTTAAGAAAATTTTGATTCTCTTAGCCAAGTGTTCCCACTACCATGATTGACTCTTATGGGTGATTCCGATTCTATTAAGAAGGGAAAATTAAGCGTAGGTCATGTTTACAGTTACTTTAATTTTAATTACAGTTTAGTAAAGTTAATAACAGTTTACTTTAATCTTATTATGATACAAGTAGACCACGTCTCGCTTCCGTATGCGGCCATTGGCAACACACAATGGTACAAAAAATACGTGGTATAAATGGTATAAATGGTAGACAATGGTACGTTGGACGCGAAGATTTTCTAAGTTTCAGGATGTAACAATGAAATCAAATAAACTTACTTTAAATACTATAGTACACATATTTTTATAAACTAAAATTGGAATTTAACTGCCAACAACATATCTCTATGTAGTAATGAATTTAGTAAAAGTCAAGAATTCTGATAACCGTTAATCTGCCTATAATTTTTATTATGCCCTAAAATAATTGAAAATGAAACTAAAAATTATAATAATATAACATAGAGTAGCCTAGTTGAGAATTGTACACGCCACACGCGTGGTTTTAAGTTAGATTATCTTGACACATACATTACATATTTGCATAAAAAATAGTCACTTAAAATGCATAATTAATTCGGGATTTGAACCCGTGCCTCATGGAAACCGTCCAAGCGCTCTGACCACTGTACAATGCGTTCCACCTCACTGCTTTTCACAACTTATCACGTTTCGACGTAATACGTATTATATATTTGTATATTCTTCTTTATTACGCTTAGTTTCCATGAGGCGCGTTAAAATTTTTTGTTTTCTTTTAGTATTTTTTTTATGCTTAGTGTGGATTAACATTTTAAAAATCATTAAAATATGCAAAATTAAATTCACTTACCAAATAATTATTAATCAAAAATAATAAAAATATAAAGCTAATCTATGAAACGGATACACGGACCATATTCAATACCATATTCATACAATTACTTAAGAAAATAAACGCCAGCTTCCGCAAGATAACATGTTAACCCTAATAAACTAAACCAAACGACTATTCACTTCTGAACTTGTGGCACTAAATATTTATTTAATATATATATATATATATATATATATATATATATATATATATATATATATATATATATATATATATATTTATATATATATATATATATATATATATATATATATATATATACCCATTATATATATATATATATATATATATATGTATATATATAACCATTCAACACATATATAACCATTCAAAATACCACACAATTGCCTGAAGATAACAGAACTTGGTTTTGTATCGTATCATTTCGAGCTCATTAGCTTCCTTTACAATGTGAACAAAGCGACAACCCGCATGCAATATATATAATTATAGGCGTTACATTGACACTACTAGTCTCCTAAATGGTAAAGAGGCGTTGATTGTTGGTGGTATAGTAACTATAGTATGTAATAAATTTCACGTATATTCAAATTAAAATTATACATTTTTTTACCTGTTGTCTATATACCTAATAGAGGATAACTTTATTTTTAATTTATAATCTGGGTAGTTTCAAAAGTGTGGGGGGGGGGTGAATCAATTATGGTCTTATTTTTTATATACATACATATCTTCACGCTTTATCCGTAGCGGGGTAGTCAGAGAGAACGGAGCGCTAAACTCTTTTTACATGTACTGTATAAATGTGCGTACTGTATAAATCCCTTTTATACAGTACAATCTCCTTCGTGTGTTCTCCATTCAACATGACATTGGCGAAGTGAATTGTGCTCAACTGGCACGCTCGCTTGATTTGACTATGATAAAATATATAAGTCCAAGCTTTTAACTCCATTTCTTAAGATCTATTTAAAATTTGTACTCAGAAACGTTTTTAACTAAAATTAAAAGATAATTGCAATACATTTATTTATATTGTATACAACTTGTATGACAATTAATTTAAAAAAAAAATTAGAAACAAAATAAAATATTTCAATTTCAAAATGCAATACAAGTGCTATGTTATAACGTATCGATACTTCGACCTCATTAAGTAAGAGCTATTGAATGAAGAGATTGTATATAAATATAAAACACGTTAAAGTATGATAATTTATAATAAATATATTATTAATATCATTGTTTCTAATGAATCAAAGAGAAAACAATTCTTTTTGTGGCCGTTTTCTATGACACATATTGAATTAAAATGAAAATTAGAACAATGTCAGTCTTTTTTACTACCACTCCACTTAATTTATACATTTTTATTATTTATTGTATTGTATGTTTGTTATGAAATTTTTTTATTATACGTTATTATACGTCAAAGATATGAGAGTGGGTGAAGAGAGAGATGCAAGTATTGACCTCTATCTACTAGTACCCTAGAATCCACCAATAAATGATAAACTATTTCTTCTACCAACTTATATATAAAATAATACTTTCCGATGGCTTCAGCCAATCTCACTACATCACCTTGGTCCCGAGGGGGGCTTAAGCCTTTGGTCGCTACTATAAGTAGCTACTCGTTATTTGTTCATCATTTCTGAGCTCAAATCATAAATAAAAAATACCGGTCATGTGCGAATAATACTCGCGCAGCGAGGGTTCCGATTCCGGAAAATATTACTATAATAATTGATAAACTAATATACTATATGATAAAATATACTATATAATTGATAATTTGCAGTCGTACCCACTCATTTTGTATGAAATGAACTACAAATATACATTTGTAATGGTTTCTTTCTGTGTTATAATTATAAATGATCAACTTTGACTCTCTGTTATATATATTGTAAGTGATCACTTTAAATTTCATAAGTCTATGCCAACGAAATACAAAAAAAAAAAAGAATTGACAAACAATAACAGACAGACAGACAGACAGTCAGACAGACTGATTTCAAACATTACTTATATATCGATAGGAATCTTAATATAGCCTTCCTGTTTTCTTATCGATTAATATATTATGAGGCTCTCCTTCAAAAATTGTACAATCACGTTGACCGCCATTTAAAAGTCATTACATCATATTCGTCTTCTAAGTATACAAAAAGAACACATTAACATACAAAATTTACTCTCCTATTCGGACAATTAACCTTTATATTTTATATGACAAGTTACATTTAACTTGAAAGAAAGTAAAATAAGCAATTTTGTTTTACCAAGAATAAAAGACTGCGAGTTAAATTAACTTATAAGGAACTTTGGACCGAATCTTATTCGACGTAGCAATCCACAATGGGATTACAGAGCACCGTCACATCAATCAACGTTGGGGAAAGCAAAAATTAAATTCCATTAACAAATGTAAGAGCACGTTTACATTATTGTAAAAAGATAATTTTTAGGGATTTTGAAATTTATTTTTGGGTATAGAACTTATTATGAATGATTGTTAAAACAGTGACGGCATTGTCGTACGAAAGAGTGTAGAGTATTGGTGTGTTTTCCAATATATCCCGCAGAAAATACAGAGGAAATTCCTCAGAAACCCATTCCTCAGTTTTAAGAATCTCCGTTCCCCAAAAAATAATCATTTAAATATTATGAATTCCCATAATTGATTTATTCATTAATTATTATATATTTTATAAAGTCACTAATATTGTATACCATCGACCAGATAAAATTTATTTAAAGTATTAATTTATGACAATACAGTATGAGAATACAATGTTGACTTCTTTTCCCCAAGAATGAATTAAGACGTAGAAAGGGGACACTCCTTTCCTAACCTTCCACTCACTCACCTAACACTAGGTTCCCTCCTCAGCTTACCTCGCTACGTGAAAGGTAAAGCTAAAAAATCATATGAGGCCATCGTGGCACAGTGCAACAATGTCTGATAGTAAAAGTTATGGTTGTGGATGCAATCTCCACTAGGGGAATTATATTTCCCATTTCCCCCTTTTAGTAGAAAAATCCAGACATTCACTTCCGTGACTCAGCTCATAGTATCTAGAAATTGAGCGGAAATCCGAGTACGTAATATCTTACATTATGATCTATATTACGTCTACCATATGTCTATATTTATGTGCAGGATAAAGCTTACCCAATCTATCTATCGGACTATATGAAAACGGACAACCATAAAAACATATGTTTAAGAAAATATAAAAATTTGATAGCAGCGGGATTTGAACCCGCGCCTCATCCAAAGCCGTCCAAGGCTTGGATGAGGTGTGGGTTCAAATATCGCCGCGTTCAAGTCTTTATATGTTTTCTTTAAGTGTGTGAAAAATGTGTTAACATAAAAATATAAAACGAATACTTGATCGATAGAACCCTCTATAATCTTATAAGCGATATATAAACGCTCTCCCATACTACTTAGATGATTAGACGCGGCGTTTTCTCAGAACACGCGCACACGTGGTCTAATGCGATTGAAATTCTTCCTGTCAGTCACCTGACATGATGTCAAAGATGAAATGTGGATGCCCAATTATTTCGCGACGATATTTTTTTCCTTTTACACTTGAAAGGTTTTACGTAAATTCTCGGCATTCTTATTACCTTCAATCTAGTTTTTCTGGTATTTTGTGAATAAAAAACGTTATTTATTGTAGGATGTTTTTTTATTTACTATTTATTTGAACAACACTATAAATATTTATGAAACTCCTACATATAAATTAAAATATTTTTTTGCCATCTTCGATTTACCATATATGTATATAAATATATGTGACTAGAAAACGAATGTATTGTTATTGAATGTATGTATATTTTATCATTTTAGATTTTGCTTTTTTGAATTTATCCAAAATATACCAAGCTATAAAGATAAGCAACTTAACCTGATTTTCCGCAACTTCGAAATTTGGGAATTCTTAAATAAAAATTGACTTCAAAATACCTTTAAAATTTTAAATGGCGATTCGCTGTACATAATGGCAGGCTAATATAATAAATTAGCCAAGGTATTATTGTGGGAACGTAAATGTCTAATCTAGGCTAGACTACTAAGCATAATTTATATAGCAGTAACATGGTGTTGTTTTTGCACCATAAATCGTAGGTTCAAATCAAGGGCCGCTGTAAAAACAATTTATAAACTAGTTACCTAAAATATATATTATAAATATAAATATATACTATAAAGAAAAATCTTAGGTTTATTACTAGCACCTAATATAAAATTAAAAAATATTCACGCAAATACTAATCAAAAAATCTTAAGTAAAGATGTATTAACTGAACATTTGGCAAAACAATTATTTTTGAAATCCTAACGGGATTTACAATATTTAATTATAATTTAAATTTCATTCGATTTAGGTTTAATAACTACACTTACTTGACACCTTTAGGTAAACCTCTTTGAAGAGAAATTTCAATTATATATATCTCACCTCTTTTATCGCGCTTGAACCAACTGCAAAACTAATTCTGGCCAGTTCGTAGGTAAATTGAAAATATGGGTATATAGAATAATTGTATACAGATTTTCAATAAAACAACATTAATCATCATAATAAACACTTTTAAGTGAAACAACTAAAGTTGACATGATTGAATCATACGTTTACCGCACGCCGTCATTATTGTGTTGATTTAAACTTAACAAGCTTAATTAATATAAATAAAAACGGAAACCAAACATCCGGCTGATTAATAAGAAGCTTGTGTAAAGACGTCATCGGGAGCTTTGAAAGTCCAGAATGTATTATAATTGATATAGTCCGATAGATAGATTGGGTAAGCTTTATCCTGCTTATAAAGATAGACATATGGTAGACGTAATATAGATCATAATGTAAGATATTACGTACTCGGATTTCCGCTCAAATTCTAGATACTATGAGCTGAGTCACGAAAGTGAATGTCTGGATTTTTCTACTAAAAGGGGGAAATGGGAAACATAATTCCCCCTAGTGGAGATTACATCCACAAGCATAACTTTTACTATCAGACATTGTTGCACTGTGCCACGATGGCCTCATATGATTTTTTTAGCTTTACCTCTCACGTAGCGCATTAAGCTGAGGAGGGAGCCTAGTGTTAGGTGAGTGAGTGGAAGGTTAGGAAAGGAGTGTCCCCTATCTACATCTTCTACTTTTCCGGATATTGCGTGTTATGTAACGGAACACCACGCCTCGCTTTACCTTGTTACCAGAGCGAAGAAAATAAAAATAATTTATTCTCTTCGAATGGGAATCGAACCACCTACCATAGCTGTGCTCATGAGCCACAACGGCCTGATTATAAGTAATGTTATAAACAAAATATTAAAATATACCCTATTTTATAATATTTTTTTAACTGTAAATATTTGAAAATTGGGGTTACTTTTTTTATTATCAAATTTTTAATTAACAAGTTACTTTATTGAGAAAATAAATTTTAACTACATCCTTTAGGGGCCGTGGCAAAAGTTGACTAGTGATTTTAGCTAATTTCAAAATATTTGAACTAATTTAGAATATCTTGACGGGAACATGTTAATAATGTAATTGAGTTAAGAAGCAGCAATTTTTTTCTTTTGATAATAGCTAACGGTCTTTTAAAGTCCATGGATAAATATTTGACATGTATTTTTTTTACTATCTTAAAAGCTATAAGAAAATGGAAGTTAAACTGCTTAAGAATAGTTAGTATTTAACTGATAGTATGAAAACGTCCTAAAAGTAGTAGACTAAACTAATTTAGATCTAGTAAAATTGATATTTCTATAAGCGAACACAATTTTAAATAAAAAATTAAAACACATAGCATTTAGTTAAACTACTTGCGGATATAACTGAAAATTTAATATGACTGCTGTATTCAATGAAGTGAAAATAAAAAGGCCTTATAATATTTAAGCTGTACCTTTGTATTAACAACAATGGAAATGATTTTTGAAATTTAATAGCTTAAAAGCATATGAATAAAATAATATAGTAATTTTATTAAAACTTCATGAATTTTTGATTGCTTTCAGATAATCTAGGACTTTTAATAAAAGTTTAATTTATATGTTGTATTTATAATTTTATTTTAATTTCTTATAGTGGAGAATCGATTATCCAGCCATCAATTGTACAGATCGGTACTATCTGGACTATAATGTAGACGCACGGCATTTGATTCAAACACTTCATAATTTTATTTAATATAAATAAACTTAATATTATAATGTTTTTTTTTCTAAGAAATGTATAAATATAGGTAGTTGTCTAAAAATAATAACGTTTTATAACGTAATTTTTTTAAAAAGCTGCGCGTTTATTTTATTTTTATAAATATATAGAAAATAAAAATGTAATGAACGTCATAAAAATAGTTTAAAAGGTTTCTCTTATAGTATAAGGATAATAAGATCGTAAATAACACAATGTATTTAAAACGTAGATGAAAATCATTATTTCACTAAAGTTTTTTACTTATATTATATTCATAAATGAGAAACACTTTTGGTATTTATGACTGACTTGAGTAGGTTGTTGGTTCGATCTTAACCGGTGGTAATTTTTTTTCTAAAACTCTCCTTCATTTAATCTGAATGAACAAAAACGAGGAGATTTTTCATTTTATTTAGCTACCCTACAAAAATACATATAATAAAATTAGTTGACATCAGAGAAAGTAGTGTCTTAACACTAAGTTCTGTACTCACTGTATTCTTTTTTCCTATGTAAAGCTTATACAAAAAAAAGGAAAATAAATGTACATACCAGTTGCTACGGAACACGCCACTTCACAACACAGCACTAAACACTATGATAACATATTACATACATTAAAGCAAAAGCTCAACCGCCCTTCCAATTACGTGTAATTGTATTGACCTACGCGAACTCGATCTAATTTTGTCGTATGATGCACGTCTTGTTACTGGCGTAACCTTAATTTTGCTGGTGGTGCTTGTGGTGCTGGAGGTGCTTGAAAATTTTTCATTTAAAATTATTAATATAATATTATATAATTTATATAAAAAAGAAAATAAAGGCAATTATTAACAGGATTTTGTATTTTTGCGTTTCTGTTAATATAAATTGAAAATATGCCACAGAATTTAATTAGATTTTCACTTATGTACATATTGACTTGAAAAGAAGATCTACAAGTCTTTTACATCCATATTATATTAGTTCTTATCAATTATAATTAGATTTGTATTGTCATGTCGTAAAAATATATTTCAATAGGCGAGCAAAGTCAGCATGTCAGTCAGCAGTCAGAGCAAGTGGAGACCACTAGTATCATATATCTAAAGTTCTACGTACAGACTACATAAGCGAAACTAAAATTAATACATTGTTATCTCAGATACTATGTATATAATATAAATACTTAAAGCAATTGAACACGCTAGTATAGTAAGTAATAATTAATTTAAAATTTTCTTGGTGAACAAATCTCAAGATATCATGTGCCTAATATAAGTAAAGAAAAAGTTATCTATGATTAGGCATTTTAATATATATATATATATATATGTATATATGTATGTATATATATATATAAAATCATAAATTCTATTTTCTAGTAAGCTAGCAAAGAAGAGAGGGAAAAAATATAAAAAATTCGTCTTTCATCTTATTCGTCTGCTGAAATTTTCGACGTTTCTCTTGAAGTTAAGCCGCATAACCTCCAATATACAGGATGTTGAGGATTGTACAACTACAAAAAAAGTAAATGAATATTATATATATATATATATATACATATATATATATATATATATATATATATATATATATATATATATATATATTATATATATATATATATATATATATATATATATATATTATATATATATATATATATATATATATATATAGTCTACACGTCCAACAACGATATCAGACCAATTGAAACATTTATAAATATCAAAATAATAGGCCTACAATTATAAAAAAATAATTGAGTTATTAAGCCCTAATGTTTTTAAATAATACCTCCCTTTTACTCCACCCTATGAATATGCATTATACCATTTATTCATAAATAATTCTAAGTCAATCATGAATTCTATTTATAATAAACGAGCTACAACTGTTGTTTCCTCACTGCGAGTGCTATAGTACAGCCGTAAAGCACAACGGGGTACTGTTGGATATAATAGGAACTACTACGTTGACCATCCCACGACGGGAGTCACAAACTAATTTACATACATTACACCGAGTGCGATAGCTTCATATATTTTTACAACGTTCTTTATAGTTGATTTTTTCCTATTCTAAAATGGAGGATCTTTACAAGTTATAAATGGGAAAGTAATTTTTTTTGTAGAGAAATAAGCTTTTTTTTTCTTACGTTTAAATGTTATGCCATTGTAACGGTAAGTATGACGTTTAAAAGTAAATTACAAAGATATTTTATATTTCTTTCGTCATTTAAAAAACTTAGATTTCTGAAAATTATATACGATATAATTTCTAAATTAATTTCACATACAGTATAGTACAGATTAATCAGAGAAAACCTAAACAACCTACACACTCCATTCTAGACATTGAATGAAAATCTCAAATTCGGAACTCAACGCCGTGATTTGTCCATATCATCATATTATTGAAAATACTAAAAACGCGTATCTATTACATGCTTTAAATATAATTTTGCATTTATAATAAAAGTAAAATATTTTAACGAGATTTTATAAGTTAAGCGATATTAATTAGATTTTATTCAATTATCGAATAATTAGACATGAATAACCGAGTCAAAGACGAGGAGTCTTAGGAGAAGAATCTATCTCTTAGCCGATATAAGGTTGCATCATAATAAATCATTGTAATTAAAATTAAGTAATTCATTGTAAAGTAAATGTAAGTCTTATTTTGTATAGAACGGTAGATAAACGGAAATAATATGGCAATGAAAATTAACCTATTAATTTAGAAATAATGAAAAATGTTGTTCAGAGTACATTTTTTTTACTCAATTGCTCTTTATTTTAACTTATTTGTGTCGGAGAATAAGATTCTGTATGTATACAACGGTAGAAGGTTTGATATTTGCAGAACTTTTAAATTACTATTTCAAGTAATATATAGTGTCTAATATTACTTAAAGGAACATTTTTAAACCACTAAATCACCTTTTTAAATCACTATACATAAATAATTGAGTGATTTATCACTTAACAGTGTAACCCAGCACAAAATTACAGGCAGACGAGTGAGATAATTTAGCTACATCACTAGCAGGTGCTCAGAGATGTGTCACCGCGGTCATTGCTTCGGTCAATTGGAGTTAGAATCGTTTGACACGACAATTAACGTTAACACGGTAAGGACTAAAGGCCATAGTAATTATTTGAAGCAGATGTCCTAGCGCTAGAAAGATTAGTTATAATCGCTTAAGAATGTGTATAATTGTATGAAGTTATGTATTTATGTTAATGTACTTTTGGTGATTTTCGTAAAAGAATTTAACGGAAGCGGAAATTACTTACTGTCAGATTACTTTTTCAAATATTTCTGACTATAAAGGAAAATTAAGTGACTTTTGTTTCTAGCTAGCGGACGAAAATAATATTTAAAATTAAATAATATTATTTAAAATTAAAATTGAAAATTTAAATACGTAAGATTGACTCAATAGTGGTTCTTCATGCTAATCTTATATATTATAGCTTATATATTTATCATAATATATCTTATATATTTAAAGTATTTATGTATATGTATATATATAATAAATAATAATAAAGTATGCATGTATGTATATAATATACGAGTAAAATATGTGTCAATGAACAATTATAATTATTATGGTAATATTAGTTTGAATTGCATTCTTCTTACGTGCTGCTAGTGACTCATCCACCACCACAGGTTGGCTGCAAGAGATATATATATATATATATTATATATATATATATATATATATATATATATATATATATATATATATATATATATATATATATATATATATATATATATATATATATATAGATATATATATATTATATATATATATATATTATATATATAATATACTATATATATATATATATATGTATATATATATATATATATGTATATATATTATATATATATATTATATATATATATATATATATATCTATATATATATATATATATATATATTATATATATATATATATACTATACTTACTATACTTTGTTTTAGAATCACGCATTTTCTTATAGATAATTTTGTTCATTGACAGTGATTATTTTAAAATTTTCCACCCTAAGTCGAGACATAACGTGTCAAGTGGCGGAAATCATCGCCGCGCTATGTCTCTATTAGTTTATTATTCTTAATCTCTATTATATAGTTCCAAATTATGTTTTTAAATTGAACAGAATTAACATTATTATGCTACAAAATGAACAAGGTTTAAAGAATGTATAAAATCCTGGAAACCCTTTTAAGCTAATCTCGCTTTCTACTATGTAATTTATTTATTTTATACGTGTATTTTTCAGTGATAAGTCATTATTTTCTCAACGTTTCGTTTGTTTTAAAAAAAATTATGTTTCGTACCGAAAATTATATTTTAGTTTTTGTCACTAATTATAATAAACTAAAGAATTCGAATATTTTAAATAAATCATTCAATTTGATATTTATACCAATCGAATATAGTTTTATTCGCCTAGTGATAAATACAGACTTTCAATTCGTCAAGATTTTCATATATGTTTTAAATAGTTATTCTAAGAATAAGTTATTTTGATATTTATATAATTATTAACATTTAGGACCGTCGTGGTGCAGAGGCACAGCCTGTAAACGCGACGGTTTGTGGGTTCGATTCTCACTCGGGGAGAATAAATAATTTTCCGCTCCGATTTCGGAAAGCGGGGAACGGAGTGTCTTAACGTCTTCCAAAATCTCTGTAAGAGGTATTTATTTGTTTTACGTCAACAACAGCAATACACAACTTTGTTTATTTAATTTTCAAAATGACGGACTTTTATACATCCCATCATCCCCTATTTTGATCCCTAAGCTTACATGGCAAAGTGAATATACAGTCCGAATTTCATGTTTGTAGCCTTAAGGCTAAGGCACCAGCAATCAATAGTTTGCACTATGGCGATGATAAACTAGTCAGTCAGTTAGTCAGTCTGGATATATTATTTTATAAGTATAGATATATCATTAATCTCTATAAATATATTATCTTAAACTAGAGTTGGCTAAACTAAAAACTATCTCATCCAACATTCACAAATGAAGCTAGCGCACAGTTTAGCAAGATTAGGTACTCCAAGTTAATTAGAGTTCAACTATTTTCTATTCTATTCCACCTTAGCTAAATAAACCGGGTATTCGTCAGACAAATTGAAATAGTTAATTTGATTCCCTCGTTTAATGCAATGCCGTTAGTTAATTCGGACATTCTATTTTATATTCTTAGACGAAATACGAAGAAAGATTAAAAAAAACTGGTGGAAGAGGTTTTGTCGGGTTGGACGTTTTCCGAGAGCACTCAACACACAATGTCTCGAAAAGGCGGAATGCGGAGAACGGAGTGTCTTAACACTTGGTTCCTTGAGTCTACGGTTCCAAACGTTTTTAAAAAATATACTATAAAAATAATCATAGATAGCCGTTTTAAATTACGAAACTATGTAAAATATTTATTAGGAAATCCACTATCTTGAATATTTGTGGAATTTGGATATATAAAGTGTGTAGTTCAAATTAAAACCAACTGTGTTCCTCAGAACATAACCTTCGCTTGAGTCACGCCAAAATATTTTAAATTAATCATATTGTGTGTGTACTTACGATTTTGTTGGATCCGAACATTTTTGAGGGTTGAGCTGTATACGTACATGTACATACATGTACATGTCTTTGGTACTAAATATATTATGTATAATCGTTTATCACTGTTAATGCCTAACGTATAACTATTAAATAAGTCATGTCAGTCCAGTTCTTTTATTTCATAGACAGAACCTAGCCAAGACACACATACCGTTCTCCACCAGAGAGTGATGGGCAGAGCCATGAATTCCAAACATTGGGTGATAAGTGACGAGACTCAACTCTTTACTTTATTGTTAAGGTATTAACCAGAAATTGTTTCTTCACAATAAGCAAGTAGTACTATAATATCCATATTGGATATTATAGTAGGCAGGAGGGTTCACTTTAATCTTTGTAATTTTTATAAAAAATACACTGTACATAATAATTTTAGTCAAAATCAAGTGTCCGAGCCACTATTTTAAAACAAAACACTGCTAACTGTCAGTATGTAGCGATAAAACTGCAGTAGCTGCCTTGAAACAAATTAGTATGGAGATCAAAATCTCATTTCATTATACAAACAACAAAGGGTTAAATAACGTTTGTTACGTGTAGATCAAACGAACATCAGAAACATTTGATATTTATATTACATAAAGTATATGAGGATAGATAGTATTAAATCGCTTCGATTTAATTGTTATTTAAATGTAAAAGTATGTATGTGACATATATATTTTATTCAAGATCTATTTGGCATACTATATGTTTACGTTATGAAATTATATGTATCATAGGTTTCGTTTGACTGTAAACGTGTGTAAAGTGGCGGGTTCAATAAACCACGGCGTTTAGTTCCGCCATTTAAGTCACAATGTCTGGAAAATTTTATGAAATGTGGAGACTGGAGTGTCTTAACATTATTAGCTAGGGAATAACTAGGGAACTGTATTATTGAAATTAATTGCAGTGAGAGAGTACAAAAAGCTAGTTATATACTTTCTATTTTACCATAAATATGACAGCAGTACACATTTATATCTCAAAAAATTTCCAAGTCCACAAGTTCGCAAACACATGCACAAAATTATTAAATTATAATGTTTAGCTAAGCTGAAAATAATGATTTATATGAAACTATTAATATCGTCCCACGATTTTTATTTTATACATATCTATCTCTATTTTACATATATCTATTTTGCCTCTGCCTACACTGATATACTCGTAAAAGGAATACAGTGTGAAGGTGAAAATAAAATTAAAGCCAAGAGTGGGTGTAGATAAAACACTGCTATAGAATTAAAAAAAGAATATTGATTCAAATTGATCATTTTTGTTTATATGTGGTTAGGCATAACGAATTCGTTATATTTTTTCATAGAAGAAATCAATGAAAACGCAAATAGTATATGAAAGGTTAGTCTTTAAATTGAAATAAATACTAATTTCTTAATGTGACTCATCTAGGGTTGACTGTGATACGATAAGTAAAATTTATATATATTTTTGTACGTCATTTTGTATATTGATGTTTCATAATTCTAGTGATGTGAATCAATTCTATAAAGTAATATTTTTATTATCTATATTAAAATAGTCGAAAATTAACAAACAACATATAAAGGTTATTTTATATCTTTGACAGTACAGGATAAAGCTATTTTTTTAATTTATGTAATGCCGGCAACTTGTCTATTATACAAACGATTAGATCACTTTTCTAATTTGATGTTCATCTGGCCAAGATCGGCTTCAGGGACCACTCATTGTATGAATGTGGATTTTATTCTTGGATGACAGAGAGTGAAAAGGATATAGGAAAGGGATTTCCCACATCCTTTTTTCCTGTCCTAAATTAATTCATCCCTTGTATGATGTCCTTGTTTCCAAAGTCCCTCGTCCTCTTAATGTTTATTGTTTGTTAATGTTTGTGTGTAGTCCCTTATGTAATTATATTGAATATAACTATATTAAACTCTAAGCTGACACCCATGTAAAATGTTATCTGTTACTAACTGATTATGTTTTGTACATAAAGTATAAATATTGATTAGTGTGTTAAGGGTGATGGCCCTATTTTTAAATGGATCTCTTTGAAAAAGGCACTCTTTTATTGTGTTATGTTATCTATTTTTTATTGTAGATTCTCCTTTGTGTATACTCCAAACAACGTAACAGATAAAGAAAAATAAATATTTAACATGCACATTTTATTGACCTTATTTCATAGTATTTTCATAGACACATGACAATCCTAGTATGCCTTTGTTTTAACGTCAATAAATAAACTTATTTAAAAAAACATACGAATATTTAATGATTTCACATAATTATTGTAACAAATTATATACTAATAATTTCTGTTAATTAAGTACTTAATGAAGGAGTCAAATTTCATAAGTTGAATTTTAGTATAGTAATGTATTATAGAACGTCCAAGGGGAATTCTTTATAGCCTATACCAATATTATAAAACTGGAGATTTAATTTGGTCGAGAAAGGCTATATCACATCATGAAAATAATTTTGATATAGCCCACTATACCTGCAGTCTGGAATGTTTCATGTATCCTACACAATTCTTAGTCATTTCTATTCTATCAAGGCGGGGAAACCACAGATAAAAACGATTTATTTATATACACGTGTTGGTACAGCATTTGGTGCCTACTAAGTCTATTGCATACTCACTAAGTTATATACATTTATTTTCTTAAAATGTTTAATTGTAGGTAAAACTATACTTATTAGTATTATAAAACAACCGATAAAGTATTTATATTAAATTTTGTTTTGTTCTATTATAACAATTTAACAATTTAAACTCTTGTCATACCTATGTACGAATGTATCAAACAATCATTCTTTGTATTTTTCAAATTCATTAATTATTTAATTTAGGTAAATAAAAAATTATTTAATTTAAATACAAACTACAAGAACCTAGATCTTTTAAATTTCTGCTTATTAAAAAGCCAAGTCTAATTACAATATAAAATAACTACGAGTATATTACGATAATAAACTTTCCACTAGGACCCGAATCCAACATATTTGACCAGCTAAGTTTTATTCTGTTTATATCCAGGGTAGTTTCAAGGTACGCCGCTCCCCATTTTCTAAACAAAATGTACACATTAAAAATTATCGTAAATAAATAAAATACCTACAGATATAATTCATACATCATCAAATACAATATTTACATAATGCAGCTATAAAGACATTGCTATGTCACTGCAGAGCCAGATCGATAGTGATTATCTAATGAAGTAAACAGCACGTGTAATTTACATACATGTACATATTAATAGACCATCAGTCATTTCTAACCTTGTTTAGACTTTCTAATTACGATGTGATTAGTTATCATAATACACTATGTTGTTTTAAAAGGTAAATATATATATATATATATATATATATATATATATATATATATATATATATATATATATATATATATATATATATATATATATATATATATATATATATATATATATATATATATATAATGTACGTAATAATATGATCACATTTAAATTACATTAAATTATAATAATTATAAAAAAAATGAAAAGTTCCTATACGTGGAAAACAATTAACTCGAGGTCACGTATGAAAATATGGATTCTGCATGACTTTCTCCGAAACGGTAAGTTTTATCATAAAATTACACAAATTGTAGATCATAGAATTATCTCGATCTCTATCAAAAAAAAAAATTTATTGCTTTTTTCCTAAAACCACTGTTTCGGAGATTTTTCTCCAAGTAGCGAAATGATGAGAAAGTTTGAAATGTTAACTAATTATGTTTTCAGCTTGATGTGAAGTTATATATCTTCAGTCTAATTTAACCGGATTTCTATGTAAAGTTAAATATATATTTATCCAATGCAACGAATAAATTGAACATTTTTGTAATAAATTAAATGTTAGACATAACTTGATTAATTAAAATATTAACGAGTACATCAATATTTTAAAGGCGAATCTTTTAAAAATGATTTCTTTCATGAAAGCAAAAAAACCATATTTAATTTTTAGCTGTACCGAAAAAAATAAAGATTTATCATCCATCTTAAATAGCATTACGAATAATTAAAAATATTACGGAAAATGCTCGTATAACACAAAAATATAAATACATTTCGCCTTCTCTTCGTTATAGTTAAATTAAACAGATAAAATTTAAAAAACCGAATGTGATTTTAATGGCTCATGACCTCGTTCTTTAAAGAATTCATATGTTTCATAAAATGTGACGGCCTCCTTTTAACACTCCGATGACAAACTGGGGTATTGTGTGTGAGCTCTGACCTCCACATTTGCCTGACCATATCGTATTATCAGCTAGTTCATCCCATGCTATATTTCTGACTTAGTTTATTTTACTTTACTCTACCTGCTGCTTTTTCCTATACTTACTAATTAGAGAACAAAGGAGTATCTTATCGCTCAGTTTTAAGATATTTATATCTTCTACACTTTCTGTCTTTCTATTTTGAGTAATTTTGACTGTGCGCTGTATGTCAGTCACTTTTATATATACCATATAAGAATATTGAAATTAAGTATTTCTCCTTGAAGTTTTTTACTTAATTCTATGTATTCATTGGTAAAATGGGCATAAAACATTTAAAACTTATATGAATTTGTACAAGCATTTAGGACTTAATTGCAATTAGTATCGCTACAGGACCTTTTGTCACAATCTAAATAAATTTAAAAATTACCTAAGTGGTAATTTCCCTACAACTATTAGTATATGATAGAGCTGTCCTTTATATTGTTTGTGTCTACGAACACCACATATTGTCTGAACTCAAGGCACTACTGTTTATTGTATTCTGTTGATATAACTTGTTTAGAAATTCAACTAACGCCTCGGTTGCTGAGAAGTAAATGAAAAGCTATAAATTTGGGTTATTGTATAAAATAAATATACTTATTAATAAATTGAACTTAGATATTTATTTAAATAAATTTACTTATAATACATTAAGATATTTTTGAAATATTCAATTAACCTTAATTTTCTCATCATCTAGACTATTATATTCAATATTATTTTCGAGTCTCACAGTGTATTTTACATAAAACATAGTAGAGATAACTAAGTGTCGAAACACTCCGTTCTTCGCTTTCCATTGATATTCGAGACTTTGTTTGTTAGGTGGTGGAACTTAAGGCCGCACTATATGTGCCAAACATATGACGGGATTTCCAAAATAAGTAAATGAAACTGATTTAAACTTTGTCTCACTGAACTAGAAAATGGAAAAGAGCAAATAATTGTCACTAACCAGGAAGTGCACAGCTAAAGTTAGAAAAGCTAAATCCTGAAAGTCATCGCTTATATTGCAGTCGGAAAACACACGAGCGATATTGAGTTTACGAGAAATTCTTCTGTCTCAGCGGTTGATTTAAAGCGATACGTACAGAAGTGATACTAGGATGGTATAACAAAATAACAACAAAGTTTCTATAATATCTTTATTCTATTGTCTTGAGTACATATTATGTTTTATTTACCTCGACTTCGTCGTCGTCGTTCACATCAATTGATAAAAGTTTTGTCCCGTCCTGTTTATTATGATGAAATTTGGTCACCTTTAGTTCTGGTGACAATAATATAATATTATACATTCAGTACAATTCTAAATGATATATCCCGTATCCACATAGGTGCGTACAAATATGTTAAAAGTACACGATAATTTGCCAAATAAATCTAAAAAAGATGCTCTGGTTGTTGGAAATCGTCAACTCAATCGGTATTCAATATTCAAGACGCACGTGTTCAAATTTCGCTAAGCTTCAATTTCTTTCGGTTCTATATAAAAAAAGCAATAATACATTATTTCCATTAAGGAATTATAATAAATTTTGAAGGAACGTAATATGGAATTTACAGGCCTTTTGTCTATACCATTTCCATATTATCTATTTTCACACTGATCTAAGGTTTCCACATAGTAGTCGTAGGTCGTAGGTAGGTAGATCGTATTGCATTGAAATGCAATTCTTATTGTAGTGCAGTTTCCATATATGGATGTGTGTTATTGAATCTTGAGGTTGACGTGGTTACGCGATGGTCATTGGTTCAATGCTCTTTCGTTTTGTATTGAGTTTTAATCGAGAATTTTTTTTATTTACCCACTTTCCTAAAATATCTCCACCTATACCTTCCATCTCTAACAAGCAATGTATGATTTAGCCATAAAAGAATATAAGGAGATATTACAGAAGATTTTTGTATTAAAATTGAATTTATTTTATAATATTCTCGTTGCATTCACATTAACAAATTGACGTATATTATATTTAAAATATAATACTTTAATTAATAGAATGGCAATATAATATTACTGTTATGAGTCTTATACCGAGCTTTGTCCTCGACTTTATAATTGAAAGGATAAAATGTGATTTACTTAATTGTAATGTTGAAATATCCACTAATATCATTTGAGTAATACAGTGTTTGGAATATTATAAGATTATTTAACAAAACAAAGTCAAAAAATATTTAATGTGCAGTAAAGAATCAAGAGGAACCTTAGGAAGCTAGCGGCCGATCTTCAGGATTGAAGAGGCACACAAAGAAAAAGAAGAAAGAGCCAAGCAAATATCAAGTTAGATTCCTACCCACAGGAATGATTATATGAAACGCGGCGTAGAGTTCTGCAACTCAATAAGAGTTACCTCGGAAAATGAGGAGAAAGTGGAAAACGGAGAGTATTGACATAAGGTTAACTCTGCCTACATTGCTATGGAGAAAAAAACTACTGCTTTTGCTTAATAAAGTATGCAAGTAAACCTTTACATACAGCCATCGTCTTAATTAAACGGCTTCATGGTCCAGTTGAGTTGTGCATAAAACGAGCGGTTCGTAGATTAAAGTTAATTTTATATTTATAAATGTAACTTAGACAAAGTACGACGGTTTTAGCTTCTACCATGTAACGCAAATATATCTCAATTTGGGATAAATTGCTTTATACTCTCTCTCTCTGCATTCACTTTAAATGAAGCATTGAAATGAAAAATTGTAATAACAATATTTAAATGATTTTTGAAATTAAGATCTCCGCTTTCCGCTTAAATTCAAAATATTGCGCCTTGAGAGGCAGCCTTGGTCATCGCCACGCTTCATCTTGTCAGGTTAAACAAACGAATATAATTAATTTCCCTCTGTGGATATCGAATTTACAACCATCGTTGGACGGGACGTTCCACTGCGCCACTGTTCCATTCTGCCATATAATATATATTGTGCCAAGATACAAAATCCATTGATATTAATATTTATATTTAATATAACCGAAAGAGAAATAATATTAATATTTTTAAAATAGGTGCTTTGTAGTATATAAATATAATAATTGTACTCAATTGATGTGACAGTAATAAAATTAACATATATTTATTAGTCGGTGTTCTGCAACAAGATCTTGTTTACTAGTAAATTGTAGGTCCACGTGGCACTAACCACAATTAGTATTACAATGTGTGTATATACACATTTTTATATTAGAATGCCGATTATTAATAAATTAAATTTATTATTATTTATTACAATAAATATATAATAATATGAATAATAAATTTATTCATTTAATTTATTTATGTTTATAATTTAATTTTAAATCAATGCAATTATTTTTTGCAGCAAACCACTTGCGCTTTATCCGGCTTGAACTATACGAGAATTTATATAGTAAATTGGACTGGATATAGATTTTTTTATTACATCGATCATCAAATATCTCTCTTGTTCTCGGATTCACTTCCGTATACTACCTATACGTATATTTTACATATAATAATCTTCCTTTCGATTCCCAGACGTACAGACAAACATTTTAAAATATTTATTTGTGCTTTAGTAACGTTAAACATTTGCTTAACGTTACTAAGGCACAAATATTTACATGCATATAAAAAAACACAGTTGTTTTAAAATTATTGTATTTTTATATATATATTTAGTGTTATCGTGTCCACCTTTCTTAGATTTTACGGGCTTTTAGTTTTATTTCCTTTAATTTCATTGTTAAGTGGATTGTCGACATCTTCGCTGCTCAGCTTTAAATGGTTTGCCTTTTTAATGAATTCGGTCTTGATATGGCTTAAAACAATTATCGTTTTCTTTATCACTTATATCGCCTTGATTGTAAGCGTCAAGTTTAAATATTTTGTACCATAACATCTCTAATGCAGATGCATTATACTAGATAGATATGTAGTGTCAACTTTCCTGTATTCTTCCCAATCCCAAGATATCGGGATATATCATTTATCCCCATGATTTTTTTTCCATATCATCGAAAGCAGGTTGTAGGTTCTCTGTAGTCCAATAGCACATTCAAAATTTTTTCTTTGATATGTTAGTGACACTTCTGCTAAAATGATTATGCCAAAACACTGTCCAAATATAAGTATAGGTAAATCTCTTCTTCTGCCTGGCATTAGTCCCAGCTTCGTTTGCCAGGGTCTGCCTTCCGACTAAGCTTACTCCAATTTACTCGATCTTTAACATCCTCAGTGGACAATCGATTTGCTCACTTTCTCTATTGGTCATGACATCCTACCATCGCTTCCTTGGGCGTCCGGTTGGTCTAGCTCCAGGGACAGGCATGTCAAGGCACTTCCTTCAGACATAGTTCTTAGGTCGGCGCATAAATATAGGTAAATATATAAGAAAAGTAACAGATACTAAAAATTTAAAAAAAAATTTATAGTTGCTCCGTACATTGTGTACGGAGGATACCTCTGTAGTAGTATAGTTCTGTAGATACCTCTAAGGGCATCTATACCTTTGATAGGTATAGGTGCCCAGGTATATTTTTAATAAATTAGAAACAAAATAGATAAATATTAACATTTAGATGCAGACCCAATGATCCAATATATTGATGTAATAAAAAATATAACGGAATTTATTACTTTTTATAAAGTTCTGATCTTTCAAAATTTTCCGTGTTCATGAATTTCGTTGCAGCTATCCATACGGCCATACGGCTTACCCACATATCCCTCGCCATACGGCTATATGTGGGTAATTAAGGTACGGGATGATTGTTGCTTCTACTCGTATAATTAATTCTTAGTTACGAGTTTGGGAAGTTAGGTTTTTATAACATGAGACATCTATCCCACTGGGGCATCTATCCCGCTTTTACCCTACGAGGTACAGGAACTTGTGAGGTAAGCAACGATTATATAGACACATTACTCCGCTATTATACTTATATTTTTTTGCATACTATTGTTGGGATTCTGGCAGTGTTTAAAGAACTAAAAGAAATACAATAAAAATAGTAAGGGTGTACATAAAATTAAAAATAAATTAGCCCAAATAATTCCGTAGGCGCTTCGCGTGAACAGTTGTACTTCCAATGTGGTCACATAAAATTACTTTTCCCCCAGATAGGGGTCAATTATAATACACATCAAATCACGCTACGTTTTATATGTTATGTAAAAATAAGTCTCTCTTGCAAAATGAACATTCTTAAAAATGATGTTGACAACATAAATAAATTATTGTAACAATCATGTTATAATTTCGACATAGCTTAATGAGAACGTATAACGTAGCGTGCACGCTTGGACGGTATCCAAGAGGCACAGGTTCAAATCCCGCGAAGTTCAAATATTTTTCACACTTTTAAAAATATTTTATTATCACATGAGTTTTATTCGGAATTTCGTCTTCCTAGACATTGGGAATCACATTCACTAGGTTCACTCATTCTTTTCATTCATGTATATCACATTTCTACGGAATAAAAAAATACAATAGATTTCGTACACCTACAACAGTCAATAATATTATAAAGCATGTTAATTCTTAATACAAAATTAAGACGTTACTTCATAGCATAATGCTAAAATCTTATAAGTGAACTATAGTTGGAAAAGCTCAATCTCCAACTTTTAGCAAAGTCCATAAATATTGAAACAAACGTCGAGAACTTTTTAGTAAATACACTAAAAATTCATAAATACACAACGTTTGTATTAAGACATATTTATAGAGTACCCAATGATATTTGTTAAATTTTATATGTATGTAATAAAATACGCAATACCAGCATTTGTCGACGCATGACGTATGAAGGATGATGGTTGACGGATGACGGGTGAGGGATGACGACTACGACAGTGGATGACGGTCATCTCATAATGTTTATGAATATGTTTAAAACGACTTTGGTATTGTTTTGTGCGAGTGATTCTTATCTATACTAATACTATAAAGAGGAACAATTTAAAATGTTATTTTGTCTTTCTCTCTGAAAATAAGATTTTTAACATTACACTAAGAGTTACGCCTAACAATAGGAGTATTACTCTAGATAGAGGAGAATATGAGATTAATTATAATGTTGTACAAACGAGGAAATTAAATGAATATTGGTGAGTCTTCTTCTTCCTGGCATTAGTCCCGGCTTTTTGCCAGGGTCTGCCTTCCGACTAAGACCAATCGGTCCATATGAGTGGCGAAGTGGTTTTTTTTGTGGAGCGATTGCCATCTGACCTCCAAACCCATTACTGGGAGAAACCAAGAAAGGAAAGGGAATAAGAGGCAGAAAGTCTTGGAATATAGGGGAGGGACACCACTTACATGGATTGGATCGGGTTATGAAAGTGGTGGCTCGAGGTCTCGGGGTCGCGTACCCGTATGCCGAAACCAAGTATCGGACAGATAATTGGCTTAGACACCCTCTGAGATGAATGAATATTGGTGAGTGTATGACGGAAATATTCCTATTTAGAAGTTTTAAAAAACACCTCATTTATCTAATAAGTGAAAGTCTCATAAATATGCGCTAAGCTGTATGAAATAAATAACAATATAAACATAAAAAAAAATTATTTAAAAATAACAAAAAGACACGTCAAATTAAATTTATATGTATAGATAAAGGCTTGTATTAGAAATAAATTATCTTTTCACAACAAGACTAGTTATAATAGTCAATTATGTACTAAACAATTCACAGAATCTCTACTAATCAACACATCGTGTACTTCCATTGCATAAAAGTGATTGAGGTACATTGAATTTCGTTGGCCCTGAGGGAGCGATACTAATACAATACCACATTGAAACAGATTAATCGTATCGTTTCATCGTAATACCAATAGAAAATACTTGTAATGTATCAATAGCATATTATTTTTAACATCATTTTTATATGAAGACTCTTCCCTTTGTTTTCTCTTCTTTCTCTTCTCTTCTCTTCTCATTTCTGTAGTCTCATATGAAATAAATTCGGCGTTGAGTTCCGCCAATCAACTCACGATCAATGTAAAGAAAGAGAAGTTATAAATAAATAACTATTATTCCTTTTTCTACATACCGCCTACTTTAGAAGGGACACATTTGATGTGGAACTAGCAGTGTAGTGAACAAGTGAGTAAAGCCTGTTACACTGCTCTGGAATATTTAAATGATAAAAATGTGTGGATTTGATGTCATTTGAATTTTATGCAGGATACTACTATCATTGTATTTATTAATAATTATAATATTTATATTTAAAAGAGCAACTGTTGAGTTTCTTGCCGGCTTTTCTCAGCAGAAATGCCTTTCGGACCGAACCGAATGTACGGTGGTAGTGACATGGTCATTGGACGGTTGAAAAGTTCTTGTAAAAGTCTATTTGTATAAAGAGTATTATGAATTTTGAATTGAATACAGTATAGTGTTCAAAAATGTCACACCTTTAATCTATGAGCTTTAATTAAAGTTAGCAATGTACGTCTGGCTTTTCAGTACTAAACAATATATAAAACTGTAATCAAAAATTGTTTTTGCAAACAAGAACATAAAGCTTGAATTAGCTTAATCATCAATTGTATCTCATCATCGTTAGAAGTAAGAATGGTTTTATGTTGCTATATATTTTTTTTATCTTTACGAATTACACACAATCTGCAGAAATATTTGCAGAGAGAACCTAGTTGAGACACTCTGCTCTCCAATTTCAAACCAATACCGATATGTTGTAGACAGAAATCTTATTTCGTCACTGCTCGTCACTTACCAGACTATATATAGATATAGATCATAATTAAAATTACTATAAATAATAAAACAACAGCGAAATTATTAGTAAAAACCTTGTGTTAAGACACTCTGCTCTCCACATTCCTCTCAATTTAAGAAACATTGCACATTCTCAATATTAACGGAGCAAGGCAATAAATAATTCCTTCCCTCGAGTCGGAATTGAACTCACAAATCGTGTTTACTGTGCTGTGGCCCGATGACCTCGACAGCCCATAAATAAATGAAAATTTTCAACAAAATTGCAATAAATATAATTTAAATTAAAGCCAAAGCCTTATGCGAACTGTTGAATTAGCTAACGACTTAAAATAATTATGGAAACTTAGCACCCTTACAATTACAACGACGCTTCACAAAGTAGCTTGAAATTGAGCTATCCCGATAAAATTGCCTCTCTTGTTACATATCAAGGTTAAAATTTCAAGGGCAGATAAGATTCTGTTTCAGCAGTTTCAGACCAACAAAGCCGTTATGTAAGAGCCTTGTACTCGTATTAAATTAATTCTTCATTCATATTATGTTATGTATTGTTGGTTTTGAACTATAGTTAATTCATTCCGCGACCTTTAACTTGGCAAGTCCTGAGCTGGGTCCTATTAGGAATTTGGTTGGCATGGCAGCTATTAATACTGATAAGTTTGTTCAAGTAATGATAAATATTTAGTAATCAAATATTTTGTGATTGGATTAAAGTTTTAATTGGATATTAAACTTAAGTTATCGTGTAAATTTAACACTGGCCTATGAGTAAGTAATTAAGTTATAAAAACTTTTTATTTGACTTCATTATATATTAGCTTTACTATATTATAGGTCTTGGACACTAGATTAAGCTAGATTGGCGACCGTTAGTTGCTAGTTTGGTGAGCAAAAAAGTTGCTCAGTCCAATTTTGTCGTGTTTTCATATTTTGTAATAAAATACTTATTGTTAACTTAATTGACTGAGACAAATTGGATCATGACATTTTGTTAAATATCTACGATTTGATACTAAGTTAAAATTGAAAGCAGAAGTAATAAATATTACTGAAGTATGGCATCAAAATAATATAAGAAAAATAATCCTAATCGTAATCTTAAGTACATTAAAATTTAAATTTAAATTCTTAAATTTTTTTATTTATTTTAAAATATATATATAAGCGAAGCAAAAGCTCGTAGCATCACTCAAATTATTTCCTGCTTCATCTAAAATTAAACAAAATAAATATCTGGAATTAGCTTATCCACGAAACCGCACCAAATATATAACATATTATGTGCTTCATACCGCCAGTCTCGCATAATATATTGACATCGGAACTTGATTAGTATGGACTGTAAATAAATATTTGCTCATAGCTTCAAATGCGGATCATTTTACAGTTGTATTATAAACAGCATTCTATTTGCTATATTTTAATTTTCAGTAATAATTTCTGGATAGAGGAAATTTGTAAATTCCCTACAGAAATGCTAACAACATAAATTAGTTGCGTAAAATTATTGCGACGTAGCTCGATGACAAAGGTTTTAAGAGACGCTACGATTGAAATTTTTATACGTTTTTATACGTTTTCTTATATAAATTTTCTTCAATTGATGTGGAATAACATATTAATATAATTTTTTGCTTAATAGATCAAATATTTACTGTTGGTTAAGCAAAGAGAGCTAAGTGTTATTTCATACGTTTCCTTGTATTAAGACTATTTTGTTTCAGATATCATTCCGGGTTTCGACTTTTTATATGAAAATGTCTATAATAAGATTTTTCAAGATTTGAGACACTGCATATTGATTGGCGGAATTCAACGTCACAGGTTAATGTTACCACAGCGAGCAACAATGTTTCTTAAAAATAAAAATTATTATAGAAATCAAAATATAATTAAATTAAGATTGAGAATATTGCATATAAGAAATATATATATTTTTAAATATTTTGAATAATATAAAGTTGCGGGATAAAAATATATTGACACAACACTACCATTGACTATACTTTTGTAATTAAAAGCTTTGATGCAGATTACAACAGCAGGCATGTAATAAAGCGATAGGTCAATGACGATTCGTCATAGTAATGACCGGGAATATATATATAAATTTATATATATATATATATATATATATATATATATATATATATATATATATATATATATATATATATATATATATATATATATATATATATATATATATATATATATATATATATATATATATATATATATATATATATATATATATATATATATATATATATATATATATATATATATATATTTCTTCTTTTTGTCTTGCCTTCACGCTTTATCCCGCATATAGGAGGGTTGCCAGAGGAAATCTAAATGTTAACCTTTAACTTGTTCAGTTGTTCCATATCATCTTATACCTACATGAGGAGCCTCCCTAGGTACAAGTTTGCCTCGCTCATAAATTTTCCGATAATTTAAACCAAGCTGATAGAATAAGTTGGTTATAATATTATTTTCAAGGAACATTACTTTTAGACTAACAAACCACAACTGCGAATGAGATTAGCTGCTCGTCAGACATCGGTTTGCAGACAATTCTAAGGAAAATGTACCGCTTTGCTTCATCAAAGATCTTGGAGAAAGTTTCAAATCGAATTTCCTTGGCTGCGCCCGAGAAATAGGTCAAAGGAAGTCATTATGTAAAAATTTTTGTATTTGCGCGAAAAGAAAAATATCGAAAATCATAAATGGTGACGTAACGTAACGTAAGCTGTAGCGTTGTTAAAATTTACGCAAGTTTTGCTCCCATCTACGAAGTTAGAACGTGAGTATTAAAATCATGTATATGATCATGACATATGATATACTTTTGATTAATGCCTTACAGTTAGAAAAACTGTAAACAAATGTATCATCGTATGAAAGGCCTTGTGTCCCTAATGTATGAAATAATAATAATAATACAAAAATATATGCTATGAACTATTCCCAAATTATTTAGCATCTAAAGTAGCTGTCTAAAGATAAAAATACATAACGTGACGTAAATCCTTCACGATATGAAAACGTGGTGGAGAACAGCTACTGGGCCATAATTCCCTTCTCCATCCTCTGCTTTAGAGTCACTAAGAAGGGAACCTACCCTAGCATTTTGTGTGAAGCATTTTGTGTTATATTTAAGATATAAATATTATTCAGAAGGTGATGTTAAAACAATCGAGAATTCGAGACACTGCAAGTTTGGCGGTGAAATGTCATGTAATTCACAAAAATCACTCCCCCGATTGAGATTTGAACACATAACCACTGCATTTGCAGTCACACAAAAGTCAGTCAGATATTATCTCCATTTTATAGTCCCGTATACATATTCTATCTACTTAAATCAAAATGAACTTCAAAACAAATACAATATAAAGTTACTTTTGACAGGGTAAAAATCACAATCTCTTCCGACTCGTATTACCATACCGCAATATGCGAGCGAAAGTGATACGTAGTCAATTATATGGCAAACAACTGCCGGTGACGCATGAAAGTTATGAAAATTTTCATTTTTAATATTTTGCACGAATAAAAAAATATTTTTACCTACATGTATATCACTGGCGACAATGAGATATGGTGGAAAATGAGCAGCTTCACGCTATTCTCCGCTTATAGCAGGTTAAATAGAGGGAACCTTGTGCTATGACAGTATTTCCTCACTCTCCGCCCAATTTGCGGAACATTAATTGTTGCCGCGCCGCGCTTTGTTTCCGTACCGGAGCAAGGAAAAAAAAATAATTAATTAAAATTGTCACAGTCGTCTGACTGTATGCATTTTGTATTTTGTATGAAATAACTTATTAAGTGACAACTTAAAACAAATATAAAGAAAAAAAACTTAATGTTGGAAAATGATAGGTATATATATTACAGAAAAAACTTATATCATCCAAATAAATAGTACATTTCGTACAAAATTGGAGCATTTAACCGCAGATTTAATTTTGTCAACTTTTATAAGGTTGACCGTCGTGTGTGTGGTACGGAACCCTCGGTGCTTGAGTGCCTCTCTCACTTGACCGATATTTATTTCTCGTAAATACTTGTAAGCTAGTGAATTTATGACAATGTGCCATACTTGATTATAATTATGATTATCTTAGGTGCGATGTGACCTCCTTCAGAAGCGACTTTATAATTAAAAATATAATTATACTAAATTAAATAGTAAACAATACTTCAATAAATCAATTCATTATGTGGTTTTTAAAAGATTTTATCAAATCATTATGAAGACTATGAATTATTTTTAGCTGTATAAATCTATTTATTGCCCAAGTTTGTAATAATATATATAACAAATAATAAGTATAACAGATCGCTTTCTAGAGCGGAAAAATTAAAATAATTCATTGCCAGGAATGGCGATCAAAGTCTCGACCATCCTATGTAAATTTATTCACAGACTTCAATTTCTAGTCAACACCCTCCGCTTGGTTTCGACTAAGTTGCGATGTTACGTTGCAGAAGTCAACCCCGCACTTTGCTAGAGCGAAAAACGATATGATCGTTCTCTGATTTGGAAAACCGATTGTGATAAGCTTTTCTCTATAGAATATAATAGAGATGT
This sequence comes from Dione juno, assembly GCA_037127375.1. Classification (NCBI taxonomy): domain Eukaryota; kingdom Metazoa; phylum Arthropoda; class Insecta; order Lepidoptera; family Nymphalidae; genus Dione; species Dione juno. The sequence goes on along the minus strand of JAXRJS010000059.1, from coordinate 2,131,557 downwards.
CAGTGAAGTGTGAGATTTTCATGAAGGTAAGCCGGAGTCATAAATATAATTTAATTCAATCAAGATAAAATAAAAAATGAGCCTGTTTTTATTTACTAAGCAAACATTTTATGGTTTGTATTGCATGAAATAAAATTGATTTATAGTGAAAGCTTTGTTACTTAATTATTTATTAAGATAAACAAAAGGTTACCTGATGATATCGTGTTATATAGACACTTTGCCACTGATAACTGTGTATATGTACATAAAGTGTAAATGTGTGTGTGTGTGTGTTTAATGTAAATGTTTTTATTTAATTAAAATATCACACTTCAATACTTTACATTACAAGTTACACGGCATTTCCTTAGATATCAACATTACATTCAACCAAATCTCTATTACTACAACACATTCGAACTGGATGTGTCTATAAAGCCATTATATATCTGACGTTTCTGGAACAAAATCTACTCGTTTTACACTTAATTTCGCCTTTGATGTTCGTACCTTAACGTTTTCACACCTATTGACGTGCATTTCACTAATGGTTGTTTTTCTGGTTTAACGGCATAGCAATTTTTATGGACTGAGTGAATTATACCTTGATATTTCTACGAATAAAGTGCTCGGCCAAACAATTTCTAAGAAGAACACTTTCTAACAAATATTTATGTTTATATTAAGAATTTCAAGAAATTATTTATTCATTGTAACTTTATAGAATAAGAAATAATTTAGACGTGGTCTTCTTGAATATATTATATAAAATAGAATTAAATTTAGTTTGCTCAAAAAATAAAGAATTAATAAATAAATATATGTACTCAACTAATATGTATTCCAGTTACCATGCAGTCATTGTCGCTATAATAACTACACACCCATACATACACACACACACACACACACACACACACACACACACACACACACACACACACACACACACACACACACACACACACACACACACACACACACACACACACACATACTCACACACTCATACACACATACTCACACACACACACACACACACACACACACACACACACACACAACACACACACACACACACACACACACCTACACTCACACACATACCCATGTAAATTTATGTAAGAGTTAATTTTAGTATATAGTCTAAGTTTTATGTTTAATCAATGTAAATCGCTACTCACCTACTATAATTTTTAAGTTACATTAAGATAGATCTTAAGGGAAGAGGCTGATTACCCACAACACAGGGAATCCTAGTGTGGGTGTCAGTGCGCAACCTAGTTTAAGTTTTGTGTGAAAGACAATAAAGATTTTTTTTTTTACTTAATCACAAATGGAGACACTTTTGATGAATAGTTGATGAGGCAATAGGAGGAGGCAAAAGCTGAACTTCGATCCCGACCTGGAAGGATAAAATATTTTGATTTCTTCGTTCTATCAAGAGTATTACCGAAGAAGAATGAAAATAAGATGAATACTGAGGAGATGCGATCTCTTCGGAGGATATCAGGAGTAAGCTTAACTGACCGAATCCAAAACGAATAGATACACGGTTTGGCAGGTACCAGCGAGGATTTCAAAGTTAGAATGAAGAAGAACGTGCTCAGGTAGTTTTGGCTCATCGAGAGTATGGGTGATAAAATAATGGTAATAAACGCACAGTTAAATATCGCAGAGTAGAAATGCATACAGGGCAAAGATCCTTCTGATACTGGTCCCCCCAAGAATTTACGTTTTATATTCGAAATTGTGAATCTGCTGGTATTACATAAACAATTATCTATTTTACATATTATTCTATATACTACTTACAATAAATATAAATAAAACAAATCATCTCAATTAGACTGAGACTTTGTCCAAAACAGTTTGTACAGTGTTGAATATTTAAGATACATCGCTACATAGCCCCCGGCTCATTCACTGGACTGTATACATTTACTGACTAAATGAGCATATAAAATATACATATAATTTTTCATTTGAATGTAAATAGTAAAATAACGATCTGAAAAGACATTAATTCTTTCGGTGTTTATTCGAGTTTGGCAAGTTTTGAAACGAATTTATGACAAGCTTATTTTGCTCACAAATTTTAATATAATAATATTCGCAAAATATGCTACGTTACGCTATACAAGAGGTTGATGACAGTTCTTCTTCTTTGTGTGTCTCTTCAGTTCTGAAGGTCGTCCGATAGCTTCTTAAACATTACTCTGTTCAACGCTAGGGGAAATAGCTGTTCCATGGATTTTATACCGGTCCATTAGTGATGTTACTCAACCACGTCTTTTCCCTTCGTTCAGCGCACCTTTCCACATCTCCATCAATCTGATGACAGTTGCCCAACGCAATTACGTTTGGTAACTTACATCAACCTCTTCAACCCTTCATGCTTTTTACGTGACTAGAATTTCTTTTGTTTATAGATAGAAGGAATAAATCAACAGCAGCATAGAGCAAAATGACATCTCCATTTTGTCGAAATACTTTTTTATACATAATTGAGTTCAGATTTTTTGATTTTATAGTAAATTTATTTTTTCCCGCATGACTCTTATTATTTATGTGTATTTTTTTCATGTGACTAAAAACCACTACACAAAGTTGTACAAAATGACGGACATGGACATGTACGTCATATAATTTGGCAAGTCAGTCATGGTTAAGAAAGCTTAGTCACATATAACTGCTTTTTTACCGGCAGTTGACGATTTTTATGTGACTTTTTTATTCCTACATCGTCAATTCTAAATCGTCATCATCATCATAAATATTAATAATTGTTTAAAACTATAAAGAGTATAAGTAAGAATTAAGAAGTAAGATGTATTAAATAATGAAAATCTCTCAAAATTGAAAGATTTGTTTATGTTTAATTAAAAAATATTTGTGTTTTAATAGATGATAAATAATTAAAATCATTTAATATATTTAGGTATTGATAAACCTCATATCCTAAAACATAAAACTAGAGACATAAACATATACAGAGATTACATACAAAATATCGTAATTTTATTAGAGAAGATGGCAAGAAACTTTCTTCCACCTGAGACTTTCTTATAAATTTTTGCAATCTAAAACCCACCACACTAAAGTGAAGAGTAAATTTATTCTACAGTACGGGCGTCGGTAATTTGGTTATTTAATTATGACGTTCCTCACGTGTATAATAATTGTATCAACTGACAGATGAATGCTACTTCAGTGTTTCGACCTAGACCATAGACCACTGAACTCTTCTCAACTGGCACCCTCGATACGATATAAATTGAGGACTACTGCAAACTGTTCTATTTCTAAAAAATATACGAACAATATACTTCATGCGAGCACGCAGAAAATATACACGACTAATCCAGTAAAAGAGTTTCACTTAAAACATCGTAATCCCACTTAAGAACCAGGATAAACATATGTATCACCCGACAGAAGTTCCCATTATCTCCTCTGATTTTTTTTTAATTTTTTGACACCGCATCTATCCCCGAGTAGATGCAATACTATTAACAAACTGTCGATACTTCCCATCCGATACTCTCCTTTCGTTTTCGTTATTATTTTGTTTATTGTATTAATTATTGTGCTCACTTTTCTATTATAATTTGTGAGTAATAATTATATTGTATTTAATCATTGTGTTTTGCTCTGTATGATCTGTATGTATATTTAATGTAATGTTGAAAAAAATATTATAATACTTTAACGGTTAAATACAAATACAAATAACTTTATTGCCTTATCGCTAAAAGCGATTTCTTCCTTTGTGGCAAGGCAAGGCAAACTATGGATTTTGGAGTTGTACATACACGGACGGTGCATTAAATATAACATAAACATAAACATACAAAAAAATATAAATAAAATACATTCATAATATACATATAAATAAATTCAATTCATACACACTATATACATAAATCATAAAAAATAATAATTACTATATAACAAAGACAAAATTACTGGTTTAAATAGTAATTTTTAAGTATTTTTTTTTAAAATGTACAGGTTTTAAAAGGTAAGGAATTCCATAATCGGGAAGCTTTAATAGTGAAGGAATTAGAGAAAAAGGAAGAAGAATGAAGAGGAATTTTAAGCACGAGGTTACTGTTGGAGCGTAAGGAACGTGAGAGGGTGTCATGAAGAAACTTAAATTGTTTCTGTATTAGTATGGAGGAGTAAAAGGATTAAACATCACTGAATAGAGAAGATGAAGTATGTGTGTATTCCTGCGAAGGCGAATAAGAAGCCACTTAAGCTTATTAAGAAACTCGAAAATGTATTTACGTACACCAAATATGAACCTGATGCAAAAATTTTGAAGCCACTCAAGTTTATTTAAAAGCTCTTCTTTAATATCAAGATAACAAATATAGTAGTAGGTAAAAGGAGCGATTTTACCAGCACAATTTTGGTGGGTGTTGGTAGGAAATGTCGCAGTCTACGGAGGCATTAAGAAGCAGCATAAATTTTTTTGCTTACTTCTTCTACTTGTGGTTCCCAAGATCCTGATCCACAATCAACGCTAAATTCCTTACTGATTTGCTAAATGAAATACAAGCTCCATTGATTTATACAGATGCTATTTAAAATTCATTAATTTTGCGCAATAATCTAGGACTGCTTTTTACTAAAGCTTGGCTTTTGATAGGATTAATCATGAGCCCAAAATGTTTACTCCAGGTTGAAATTTCTTCAAGATCATTGTTTATCCTTTTGATAGTATTAGGATAATCCGTGAGAGTACTTCATGCGTAAATTTGTAAATCGTCAGCATACAGGTGGTAGAGAGGAGAAATTTTATGACAGATGGAGTTAATAAAAATTAAATAAATTAAAATTAAAAATAAGAGAGGAGACAACACGCCACCTTAAGGAACGCCAGTACTGATTGGGGACCATTCAGAATAGAATTCTTCAACTCGTATGCGCTGCCGGCGTCCGTACAAGTAAGAACGAAACCAATCAACCTACTCAGGAGATATATTAAGAGAAATAAGTATAGCAAGTAGTATGTCGAAATCAACAGTGTTGAAGTCTAATAATATTAGCACCGTCACCCTTATCATTATCGATCATCCATATTCCGGTGATCCCGACTAAAGCAGTAGTCGTACTATGAACTTGGCGAAAGCCGGATTGTAAAGGATTTAAAAAATTATATTTTGATAGGAACGTGCTAAGTTGCTTGTTAACAAGACGTTCAAGCACTTTTGATAGTAACGGAAGAATGGAAATAGGACGATACTCAAAATAAGTAGAAGGATTAGATTGTTTAGGCAGGGAAATAATTTGAGCATCTTTTCAGACCGACGGAAAATCACCTTGGAGAATAGAGCAATTTAAAATGGATGTGATAATAGGAACCAAGAGGTCAATTATAGGAATGATCATTTTACGACTAATGTAGTCAGCACCAACTGTATCCGACTTAATAGCTCCGATATAATATTTCTCCTAACATCAAATACGGTGAATTGAGGAAACTTAAAAGTTTATTTGTACTATCAATTGTATTAAAAGAAGTGAAATGTTAATTATAAGAGTTAATATTTATATTTTTGGAAAAACAACATGTTAAATTAACAGTAAAATAGATAAAAGTAAGCGGCCGGTATACGCTTTACGTGCGCGTGAACGGTCACGAGGCATACGACCATCGCATATCGCGTGGATCAGGAGGAGAGCGGATGAAGCTCTGATCCGGCAATGGAGAGAGGACCTTGAGTCCCTGGTGGCAGGCCTAGCAACAGTGGAAGCAGTCCGCCTCAATCTAGATCGCTGGGTAAATATAAAATTTGGAGACCTGCCATTCAGGCTGGTGCAGGAACTGACGGGGCACGGTTGCTTTGGCTAATACTTGCATCAGATCGCGTGTCTGACCACAGAGCGAGAGCGTGAGTCCAATATAAATGCAGACCCGTTTCGCCGCTGGCAACCAGGTAGCGGAAGAAGATGTTACACACTACTCCATCCCTTACCCTTACCCTTAAAGAATTACTTCAGGAGGATCATTCTGGCCCTTCTGCACGTCATCAAGGCTGTGGGTGCCCCAGAGCACCTTGAACGGTGGCCTGCGATAGGTGTCGTAGCTGCATACGCAAACGATCCTGCTACGTCTTATGTAGATGGGGAGGGCTTTCGCTGGGTTTTAGTAGGTAGGATAGGACCGGTGAGTCCCATAGTACCGCCCATAAGGCACTTTTTATCTTCAGGGGCGGTTTGAGTAACCGCATTGCCCAGCGTTATTATAAAAAAGGCCTAAATAATTTATCTGTTACAAATTTTATGCATGATTTAAATATAAATCTGTTAATGACAATAAATTATACCAGATGACCAATCAGAAACTGCAAAATATTGCTACAACGCTAGTAATAATACCATATCCTGGTAATAGTACAATCTAAACATAACAATTTGATGTCCCTTCGTGAACAAAACTTGATTTTTTGACGGAACTTAACGCTGTGCTTTGCCTTGTTGCCAGAGCAAATAAAATGAAAACATTTCATTCAACCTGAGTCAAAATCGAAATCACAAGCCGTCGCGTTTACGGGCAGACACTGTGCCTCTGCGCCACGATGGTCACAGGGGTTTGAAACGAGTAACGAAGTATCTTAACACTAGGTTCCTTGAGCCTATGGTTCCCTCTTCCTTCCCTGCTACGTGCGGGATAGAGCGTGACGCTAACAAAATGTAACAAAAAAAGGAAAATTTAATTGCATGTTCAGTGATCACAAGTTCAATTTCTTTACCTGAATAAAATTATTTTTGGTTTTGAAAAATAATTATCGAATAGTTACGTCAATAAGACGTAACTATTCCATAATTATTTTCAAACATTGCATTTTCGTTAATTTATTTACAAAAAGAGTAAGTAGAAATTAAATCTCATAATTTTATTTAACTTTAACTTTTAATCAACTGTTATAGATACTTATTTTATAAGTATTTCTTCATCTATCTACATACATCTGCATTTTTGAGCTGCTGGAATTGATTAATTTGAGACAACTACTATATTATAGAGTCAATTACTATAGTTATCCCTTATTTATTGCCATAGTAATATATATAGTAGGAAATAAAAGTAATGGCGACTTTTTCTAGTAATGTTAATTGCAAGTTAGCAATTAAAAAGTGCTACGTAAAAACGGATATGTGACAGTTGACTCAAATTCACTTTTTATTTTTCATAGTAGAAAAATATATCAGCTGTATTTCGGAAATGAAATATAAATTCGACCAACAAATTCACTATTCTATTCGAAATATTATGATTATTAAGTGTTACAAATTTCAAGAAGTTGGGATTGTTTGTTTAAAAGGTAACAAACTTTTGGATTAAAAACTGTTAAGTAGTGATTTTGTAGACAACCGTTTGCTCTTTTCCCGTCTACATATATCATAATATATTAACTTGATATATTATTATTTATTATTATTATCATCATTATTAATCTACTCTGCACAAAAAAAGCGTAAACAACGTACAACGCGTAAAAGAAGCTCATAAGAATTTTGAGTATTTTCTACAAAATTAAAAAAAAAAACAAATTTACTTTATTTTTTTCTAGAATAGTACGTACGCAAATTGTAAAAAACTGAATTGTAATTATAAATTTCTATGACCTACTTTGCAACGCAATGTTTACAACAGTACTCATACTATACAAGTTTCTCATAATGACTATTCGAAAAGTTCCGCTTTTCAATAAACGACAAAATGTCGGTACTTCTAGCCACTGGTTCGCCAATCAAAAGTTTATTACTGACATTACGCTAATAACGAATACAATCACTTTAATATTAAATATATTTTTTTTATTTTCTTTTAAAACATCACTTCCACTATGACTAGAGCTATTAAAATAATAATTTTAGTTCTCTTACTTAAATTACGAGTATATAATATTTTATTAACTAAACAAAACGTAACTTAGTCTTGCAGTAAGAAAACTAATTAAGTTATGGACAAAAATTAGAGTCTTTAGACATTAGAATGTTATTAATAAGCTCCATGTTATAGAACACAGTATAGTACAGTCAGATGATGATGATGAATGACGAAAACTGTGCTTTGGTGATTCGGGTACGTTAGAGAATGAGTACTATCCGTATTGTTGAATAAAGAATGGCAAAAAAGATATTTGAAGCAAGTGTCAGTGGTAAGAGAAATAGGAGGAGGCCTCGGTTGACCTTTTGAGAATACAGTGTTGAAGATATTGCAGGAAGGTCAACTAAAATGCAAAATTAACCCCCAAAAAACGAGACGAGTGCGTGAAGAGGTTAATGACAGTGGACGAGGCGAAAGGGGTACGTAGGGACCGTAGAGTCTGCCGCTCTGTTATCTTTAAAAACAAAAATCTCATATGAAGTGCATTCATATATAAAAAATGTTACGAAAGAAAGAGTCTTTTTTTTTAGCTTTACTATACATCCCGGATATAGCAAGGGTAGGCAGTGGGAATCTAGCGTTAAGACACTCTGTTCTCCGTCATCTCCCTTTAATAATAAAACTGAATTTCATTCATATTTTCTCAATACTAAAATCATAGTAAAAACAAACATTTAACACATAGAGAATTTTATAACCATTTTCCCATAAAATAGCCTATCTGTAAATACTATAGATATGAGAATTTATTTTTCCTAGTGCAGTCATAAAACTTTGACTTTCACGAAGGTGTTACGTGACGGACAGTGTCTCTAGAGAGCGGCGTATTGATCCAGCTTATGAGTTATGATTTTAAAAGCTACAGTATAATTGAATGTAGCGTAGATTCTATTCATTTTTGAGGTTATCTTGGTGTTTTTTGATAGCTCTTCTGTATCATATATGTATTTATTAGACACTGAATATAAACAAATATCGACTTTTCTATATCACGACTACTTAATGTTCTGTTCAGGGCAATCATTCCACGAATAGTAAGCCAAACATTTACACTTTTCATCTATACCTGTACACAATTGACCACTTCCGGTATATTTTTTTTAAATAATCATACTTTGCAAATGTCAACAACTAAACTATTTTAATATATAGCAAAGTATATTCAACAACTTTTAGTAACAATTCCATAGTAAAATATATAATTAACTATAGCATCATTGAGAATAAAAAATAATATTTATTAAAAAAAAGTATAATATTTATTAAAAAAAAATAATATTTATTTATCAAAACAATATCTTATTTCATTGCCCGGCGAACACTTTATACAAATAATAATGATTTAATGATCAATCACAATGCAATTTAGCAATTTACAATTTAAAAATAGAATAACGAATCAAATCATATGTTCAATATTTTTTTTAATTTTTGATTGTCAGGCTAATACTGTACTGTAAGTTCTATTGACCAAACAGTCGTCGGCAGCAGGAGTATAAAAAAATACTTAAAAGAAAGAGAAAGTAAAAAGCTATCATTCAATGGAAAATAGAAGCTCTTTAATAAAAAAAGCGTAATGTCAATGTAAGCTAATAAGTTACCTAGTTTTGACTTTAATTCATCAGAAAGAAATTATACAAAAGAAAATAGACTAGGGCGTACCTAAAGAAAACACATATAAATTTGAACGCAGCGGGATTTGAACCCGCACCTAATTTTTTTTGAACGTGTGGGTGTGGGAACGTTTAAATCCCGAAGTGTTCAAAAAAAGTTCTGTTTTCTTTAATTATTGCTTTATCCTTAGTGTGGATTAACACTTTAAAAATCATTAAAATACATGACTTATAGACATTAGACTTAGACCTATGGATATTAGATGTCTAAAAAATAAATATTAAACTTAAACTGAGTCACTACAGCCGATACTTAAAATAACAATATCTAATGCGTAATATAAAATATACATTTCTACTGTACTCCTCAGTAAACTTGTACACCAACATTGAAGCCCATTTTTAAAGGCACTCGTGGCTGTCAGATGCAATTCGTTTTGCATTTGCCGTGTAGGAAATCGGTTACTATGCTCGCTTTCTCTGTTAGCACTTTTATGTTTGTAAATTTTGTGTTACTACTAAGATTATATTATAAATTCTTTTTTTTGTGTTCAGGATATCGTAGGGCAGTGGACACAACCGCACAGACAAAACCAAATGCGTAGTTAAGTTCGACCTTTCAATTAGCAATATATCTGATTCAGGTGGAAAGCAAAGAATAAATAACCCACCGTTCTCCAATATCCACCCTCCTGTTCACGGTATACAGTGTGAAAGTAAAAAAAAATTGATATTCACATTTTTTCTCATACTTCTAAATTTAATTAAAAAATTTAAAAATAAATGAAAAATTATTTGTTTTAGATTAACCTATACATGTTTTCATATAACGCACCTACTTATATGTGGCATGTGTTTAAATAAAAATTACTCACATGCGAGTCATTTTTATTATAAGTAGGCAATACATGAAACATTCGAAGTACCCATAGTAACTCTGACCGCAAGTACAGTGATATAATATACCCTTAATAAATTCTAGCCTATAAAGTGATATTTATAATAGCCTATAGCATATAGCCTTAATAAATTGACTATACAACACAAAAAAATTGTTTCAATTTGAACCAGTTCTTGAGACTAGCGCGTTGTACCAAACAAACTCTGCAGCTATAGCTTTAGCACTAGTATACATATGAAAAGTAATTCAAGCTATCCAAATAATAAGTATGCATAAAGGAATTTAATAAAATATTTAATCAAGCTAACGATCTATTTCCTATTTTGAAATTATTTTCGGACAGTCAAATATGTGTAACATTGATTGATTATAGTATGTAATTAATTTAGTTTTGTTTATACTCGTATGAGCTGTCACGTTGTGGCTTACTTGATCGTATATAACTACAAAGCTTTAATAAAGAGGCTTAAAGTAATAATATTTATTTTTATGTTATTTCTACATTTCTATTACTATTTCTATTTGTAATAAGACAACACTAGTTGACACGTATTTTTAATAAGATACAATATAATAAAAGACCCTCGTGGCGCAGACGCACAGCGTACGCCTGTAAACGTGACAATTTGTGGGGTCAATTCCCACTCGGGGAGAATAAACTCTTTTCATTTTTTCTTTATAGCGACAAGGCAAAAGTAAGACTTTGAGTTTCGCCACTCAACATGCAATACCTCGATAGGTGGAAAGTGGGGGACGGAGTGTCTTAACACTAGGTTTTATCTGCCTACAGTTCCTAGAATGTAATGCCTGCCTAGAATGTAATGGTAATATGTGTTGCATTTTGTAATGCAATTCTATCAAAATTATATTTATTTGTAATAAGAGATCAAGAAAAATTAATAAAATGTTTGAGTTAAAAGTTAAGTTAAGTCCAACTATAAATGTGATAATTGAAATAAAAAACAAAACAGTTATTTTCTATTCTACGTAATATACGGATCCGGTTTCAACTTTTTTTAAATTTAACTTGGCAACACTTCACACTCGTCACTATAGTAAGAATTGGGAGCGAAGGTTACCATTACTCAATGTCTAATTTTCTTTCTGACGGCTGGACTGGGTGGGATGGGACTTTATAATGTCAATGGATATATATATGTATTCTTCATGCGTGATAAAAAACTATATAATTCTCATATTTTATATCGATATTTATTTTATTATAATTTTTTTATCAAACAATTATACTTTTTAAGGTTCCGTACCTCAAAACAAAAATACGGAACGCTTATGAATTCAAATTTAAATGATTTTATTCAAATTGAGAATACATTATAAATTTTTTGAACGTTAAAAATTTTACCACCGGTTCTATAAACTCAATACCTCAACCCCGAGAATAACCGGAGCAAGAAACCCAGCGGGTTTTTTTTTTCGTGCGGAACACTTGATGCGCGTGTACTTCTCGCATTTGACCGGATTCTTTTATTATCTGAATAAAAATTAATGTAGATCGAACCTACAACCGCATGTATAGAAGTAAGACATTTTAATACATCACCATCGCTCAAATAACAAACTATTCATAGTTGACAAACACTAATAGTAAATACTATTCAAATCGAACGATTTCTAAATCGAAACCTAAAACCGATAACTTCTACAATCTAATTTCGAACGCTCTATAAAACTTCCTTTATATTCTTGAACAGAGCGTCATTCGTAGTTTCAATATACGGGAAATATTGTATCGATCCATAATCTTGTTTCCAGTCAAACTGTGCCCAATATATATATATATATATGTAATGGACATAATTAAAAATGTAAAAATATATATTTTTTCCTTCTTTGCCAAAAGTTGTGAAAACAAATTGATTCAGCATCACAATAATTAATTAAACAAAAATTTTGATTCATAATTCGAATGTAAATAGCCAATATAATTTAAGCATAATGAAAAATAAATAGAAATTATTTATTGGACAGAATTAATGATTAATAATCAAAGGACGCGACGAGATGTTTAATGGTAAAGGTCATTTACTGTTGGTAATTTTGTTCTTTCGACCAATTAGTCAAGTTCACTTCTTAGCTGAAATACTTATTCTAATTGATTTGGAAAGTCCATAATAATGTTATGAAGCTCAAAGATTTTTGTTTGTTTGGTCAAACGACTAATCTCAGGAAAACTGGTTTGAACGGAAAAAATTGGCTATATCTATCTATTTAGGCTATAGCCTATAGGCTTAATCAGATCACGTTATTCATTTCGATGTAACCTACTGTAGGTATCTGAAGTCAGAATTCCGTAGTTATTTATTGCCTTCCATTAAACCACAGGGGAGAACCCAAAGGTAGGAAGCTAGTACTTTATATAATTTAATTTTTATTCTAAGTATTAACTACTTTGCATACTTCATCATAACATTATATTAAGTGGCACAGTGGCTCTGGCTGATCAGTACTCCTAACTTCAGGATTAAACTCACTAGCATCGAACAAAACGTATTGAATGATATACATATAAGGAAACTAAAATATTTAATATATATATATATATATATATATATATATATATATATATATATATATATATATATATATATATATATATATATATATATATATATATATATATATATATATATATATATATATATATAGATATAGCATTAAGGAACAACACTTATGTTAGAGGCATAAGCAGGATTTACTAGGTCGTCGTAATGTTTGATCGGGCACTTGAAATCTCTGCAAGAGAAACCATATCTTGGGCCTGACGTGATCCAATTTACATAATACGGGCCTTGCCTTCTTCTATGTAAATGTGGAGTTTTCGCTATCATTCCGAAAGATATTAAAGGTTATGAAGTGATTGATACGAGGTAGATCTGTCGTGGGATGATTTATGGGGTGAGTTTCCAGTGACAAGTTATTAAGCCAGTGCAGAAATATGTCAAACGAACATTATGGCTTTTAATCTATTTTTTGTATTTTAAAATTTTTTTTGCTTAGGACCGTCGTGGCGCAGAGGCAAAGCGTGCCTGTAAACGCGGCGGTTTGTGGGTTAAATTCCCACGTGGGGAGAATGAATTATTTTCATTTTCTTCGATCTGGCAACATTTCAAAGCGCAGCGTTGAGTTCCGTCACTCAACAAACAATGCCTGGAATGGCGGAAAGTGGGGAATGGAGTGTCTTAACACTAGGTTCTTTTAACCAACGGTTTCCTCTGCCAACCTTGCTGTGTGCGTGATACAGCGTGAAGCTAAATAAATAAATAAACATTTTTATCATTTATTGTCATATTTCTCATCCATATATATGAATATTATAAAAAGAAATAGTTTGTTTATAGTTTGGTTGAATGGGCTGATCTTAGGAACTACCTAGCTAAAACTAACGTGATAGATAAAAGTAGATAATATTGTAAAATGGTACATCTGTAAAAAAAACATTTTTTTAACATTTACAAATTACACAAAACTAATGGGCTGTTTATTAAGCTATTATAAAAAACATCACATTATCCAATAAATAAATAAAATAACGTAAATAAATAGCTTCAAGTCCGGCTTCAAGCAGTAATAATCCGTATATAGCAGGGTAAACAGAGGGTATATAGTGTTAAGACACTCAGTTTTGTAAAGAAACGTTCACGTTTGTTTAAATATACCAAATTTCAATTTGCTTTTACCCAAAAACTAAAGAAATTAAGTTGAATTTTGTATATTTTATACGTATTACGAATTTTGAATACCAAAACATAATATAGCTTAAACACCTTGCACATAATAAACGCTTCCTTTAGTTGCGATAAAATCTCATAATAATACATTTCATTGTAATTTCATGAACATTATACTGTTTCTGGTAAATATATCACTTTAATTTGTGATCGAAGTGTGATAATAGCGTTATGAATAATTAGGCCTCGAGGAGCCGTTCTTGATAACGTCAGCCGATTAATCAAATTCATTGTGTACTATCGTTCACTTTGCCCTATTTTTTTTTATTTTATTTATATTTATAGTTTAAATCGTATGGTATTTGTGTATTTAAATATATCGATCAAGTAGGAAAGCTTAGACAAATATCAGTATTAATACTAATTCGACATTTTGTGTTACCATAATTTTATCCATTCAAGAAGTGCCTAGCACACACACACACACACACACACACACACACACGCACACGCAGGCAATATATATATTATTTGTGTTGATGTGTGTGCGTGTGTTAAATAACCTTTATGTTCCATAAGATTTTGTCCTACCAAAAATCGGCTACTAAGTAGATGCCCAAAGTTTTATTAAAGAGTAATTAAAATCTTTGCCACCTTACTTCTAATTATCGATTAATTAATTATTAGTCGGTTCATTCGTCGGACAAAACCAAAATTTCTTTTAGGGACACCTCTCGTAATAGGGAAATTAGCGCACCAAATGAAACCATACCGAGACGCCATCTACAACAACTGTCTCCAATGAAAACACTATACCAACGTACAATGACCGATATAACTCTAATTTATCCAAAAATAAATCACAATAACAGTCAGAAAATTGACAAAAAATAGTACGGACAACCAAATTCATTGGCGTAGTATAAATAAAGAAAAAAAATAATGGAATGTAGTTTAACTTTTTAATATCAAATTTTACTCGTTGCCATACATTATTATACCAGTTAATAAATCTTGACAATGGTACATTACGAGATACCAAAATTATTTCCACAAATATCATTTAAAATATTTTAAATCAGGAGATCACTTAGATTAAATGTTTTGAATGTATGACAAACGATGGGAAACATATTTGATGTTGAACTCAAAAAAATCTAAAATATGTTTTTGTACATACGTATTAGATACTTAAAAGTATATTACAACACTTTAAAAGTATCATATTTTAAATAAACCAATATTTACGTCCTTCCTTAACGTCTACACCCGGTCATGATTTTTGGATTAACCGCCTTGCTATTCGCTACTCTCGCACTTTTTTGACGTTGCTGGCGAAAAGATTCTGGTTACTGCACAGCAAGCGAGATAGATGAAAGTACGTGTCCAGTGAAAATAAGAACATTTACTTATGATAAAAAGATAGCATTAGCACCCATTAAACATAGGATTGTGATTGCCTATGTATATTGCATTGTAGATAGATAAATAAGTTAAATTATAAGTTATTTATCTATCTACAATGTTTTATTTATCTATCTACAATTATAATAAGTTAAATTATAGTTAAATTATAATCGTGTATTCTCATGTATTCTTAAACATAAAGATTTGCAACAAAACAAAAGATAGCTTAGAAGAAACCAGTGTGGAAGTAATATAAAATAAATAAAATGATAATGAAAAATAGATGCCGTAGAAGCGCGATATCTTCGAATATTACTAAATCCGCAATAAATGATGCACAGAATATCAGGTACTAGCGATGATGTAACTATAAAGTAAAAAATATACATGATGCTTCCATCATCAGTCAGTGGTAAAAGAGGTAGGCGGACACCTCTTTTACATATACTATAATTTCTCACCTTTTGTTAAACTTAACAAGCCTAGGTCAATATAGTACCCTCATATCTTTTGATTGCGTTGAGTTAGAAGCTTAGCTTGATCTTTCCGGTGCTTCAAGGGATTTAGATATTTTGCCTGATTTCTCAACATGATTTTGAGAAAATACTCTTGACAGACTGACAGACAAGACAAGTTGAACTAGAAGGGTTCCATTTTTTATTTTGGAGTATGGAACCTTAAAAAGTAAACCAATTCTTGAGACAAGTGAACTTTGCAATGTGTAGGCAAACTAAATTGTGACTGCGACTTACGTTTGTCAAACAAATAAAATTAACACCGATGTATTAAGGTGGAGGAACACATCTCCGATATAAAGAATGGGCGGGGATCCAAATCAGCTATGTGTGAGCATATAGCGGATGAGCTCAACCATTTCATCAAGTTTATATCCTCGCTAACTCTCTATTAAAAATAATTAAAAAAACAGATATATTTCTAGCGCCATCTGCAAGACTATTGGAACACTGGACTATTAGAAGGCTAAAATGTATGCGATTGATGCAATTAAATAGTTTCATTTTAAATAATAATAATATTATGTGTAAAAATGACGAAGTCAAAGATATTATGTAATATTTGCTTTACAGTTAAAAGAATAAGTAATATGTTACAAAGAAAAATAGACAAGAACTAATAACAAAATCGCAATCCGCAACAAATATCTTTTTTATAAAAAATTTCTTATGACACGATTTACAGCAATTTATTTTATTATATGGCCTCAAAAAAAAGTTACAAATGTCATAACCCGATTTTAAATCTATTTGACTTACTTTAGATTGAGTTCAAAAATAGCCAACGATACCCAACATATACCCTTCGCGTTTACCCGGACGCTAGAACGACTCTACATATATGTATATGCTTAGAGATAAATTTATAAAATATTCAATCACTCGTGCTTTTAAAAGCTTCTTATATTTTGCATTTCTTACAAAAGCATTTTTAACTCTATTAACTATTAAATTCAAGACATGAACTATGAGGATTACAATAACTTTAGCGTACAGTCTCAACCATAACCGCAAAATTTAATTTCTATTACATTCACAGTAGAAAATACACGCCCAAATATCTTGTAACATTGTTTTCATTCACTATACCGCATAAAATTAAACCATAATTTCAAGACAAAACAGTCTCTATATATACACACTAGGTGACATAGATCTGATAGATGTAGAATAGGTATGGACATTTCTTTTTCATATAGCAATATAGAAGAAGCTAATGTTAAGACACTTAATTTTTCGTTACCTCTCCAAATTCAAGTCAGTCAGTCATAAATTAAGTATTGTCATATCCTCGCTCTAGTAACAAGACAAAGCGCGTCGTTGAGTTTCGCCACTCAACACCCAATGCCTCGTAAGGTGGAAAGTTAGGAACGCAGTGTGTTAACACTAGGTTCCCTCAGCCTACTCTAATTAAGCTACAACAGCGAGAAGCTATTATATACACAAACATATAAATAAATTTTAAGTCTAGTTATATGACCAGAATCATATTAAATGTGTATAGAATTTAATATATTTTCATAGAAATCCGAAATATTTATAATTTATATATATATATATATATATATATATATATATATATTATATATATATATATATATATATATATATATATATAATATATATATATATATATATATATATATATATATATATATATATATATATATATATATATATAACATACAGCAACTACTGGACATTAGACAGGCTGAAATTTATCCTCTATCAGTGTTAGGCATTGCTAGTAAGGGAGAATAAGATTTGCGGCAATTTCGATAAAAACAGGTTGAAACAGTTTCAATGAAGTTTACAGACGAAGCGAACAAAGTCACCGACTGCAATTTGTCTACTACCTGACTGTATGTTATATATGATTGTATATATACCCGACTATGATCCGGCTGTGTGTTATATATGATTTTATATATTCTATATAACCAAGTCATTTCCATAAAATCGTCTATGGTTTTCGAGGTAGGTTTTGCAGCAAAATTTATGCTACATCACAACATTAGCGTCTGAATATTCATTACGCTTCGTAATATTTACAACGCCCAAACGAGTTATGCGACAACTAAATTTTAAACTTTCATAAAAGTTCACATTTATTCAACTTCTTGATTGTGAACCTGTTGATTATTTTATATTATTATATACATTGCTAAATTAGGAAAATTGACTATATACTTATTTATTATACAATTATCTTTTTACTCCCTAGGTTTTACCTGTGACTTTGCCCACATCGTCAAATTATCGAATATATATCGAAGGAATTAACAAAATTACTTAAACCGTCCTTGATAAACGGACGATCCAATTCGAAATCTATTTTTCATTTTAAACAAATATTTTCTCAGATTAACGCGTTCGATTTAATATACTGTTTAGCTTTCTAATATTAATACAGATAGTATATTTTTAAGAAAATTATTTTGTTATTGTATTTGTAACATATATAATATATAATGCATGTATAGTATATGTACATAATAAAATATACTCTTCCGCTCCGATTTTACGAAGGCTTTTTGAGGCAACAGTTTTCTGGTTTTTCCTTTACCGGTTTAATTTAATAGAAAGTATACATGTGTTTAAAAGTCCTGATGCCTTGCACCTTACTTTAGCAAATTATTCTACAATTCTAAAGGCCAATTGATTTTTTTTCTATATAATCTCTCTTATTAATTGAAACCAAATGAGAAACTACTTTATTAATATACTGTACTGTCTCTATAAAATATTCATTAATACTTTATATATCAACATATGTTGAAACAAATAAAAGTAAGTCACGGTTGAGTACGATCTGAATCCTCAGTTTGAGTAGCATGCGCTCATTTCTTTTGTCTCTCATTTGAAATGACAGACGTTTTGTACTGTAGTCACAAATAAAGCTGCGGAACAAAAAGTGTAAGCTTTTACTTTTGAACAATATACACCGACCGAAGTAATATTATGAGCTTTTCTGTTGCATCTTATAATACAAAGGATTGATTGTTAGAATAAATGTAGTGTTTTCGTGGATTTTGTAAAAATGTCTAGTTTTACGCAACAGCATTAGTGAGATTTGGATTTGATAAATTATAAATTATATCTATATCTGTTTAGTTTAAAATTGAAGTGTTAAAATTTCTATAATGAAGATGGAACTAACAACACATTCTTACTGATATGGTCTAACTTTTATTATATTTTCTTTTATTATACGTACTGTATATGTATACCAGTAAAGGCAAAGATAAACTAGTGTTAAGACATTTCGTTAAAATTTTAAGGGGCCAAATAACCGCGCTTTGTCAAGACAACAGGTTAATATTTGTAAAAGTAACAAGGTACTAGAACAAAAATGAAAATAATTAATTCCCTAGAGTGGAAATCGAACCCAGAACTATCGCAACTACAGTCAGATGCTGTGTAACTACGCCATTAAATAAAATGCAATAATACTAGCATTGCTGTTGTGATTCCTTTCAATTATCCAATTCTTCTGTACTGAAACTTTTATGAGATGTTGGTTTGAATTGTTTTTATAGTTCATATTATTCTTTTCTACGTTGAAAAATATATTTATTGTTCTTAGAACAACTTTTTAGACTATTGTATCACCATACTGTATATTAATAGAGGACCGTCGTAGCGCAAAGGCATAGCCTCTGCCCGTAAGCGCGATGATTTGTGGGTTCGATTCTCACTCGGGGAGAATGAATGATTTTCATTTTCTTCGCTCTGGTAACAAGGCAAAAAGCACGGCGTTGAGTTCCGCCACTCAATGCCTCGAAAGGCGGAAAGCGGGGAACGGAGTGTCTTAACACTAGGTTCCCTCTGCCTACCCTGAAATGTGCGGGATACACGTACTAGAGTAGATAGTACAATGTACTAAACAAATAAGCACAGTATATTTAAGTCTTTTAAGTCGGAGTTTTATATACAGAAAATAGATGATGTAACGAAATATTACATATAAAGGTATATTAAAAAAAATTACAAGAACAAATAAACTTGAATATCCAATTATTAACAATCAACGTATAGTAATTAACAAAGCAAGAACAAAATTTGTCAATACAAATTGCTTTTAAGTCCAATTCCAAAATACAAGCCGACGAATATTGTCAAAGTTTTGATTAAAAACCCCTCTTACTATCTATTCAGTGTTTGTTCGGCGTTAAAGTCTTTGTTAGGGTATCGATTAGTGGATATTTGGTTTTCCAGTTCCTCCTTCGTTTGTTTTAATACGTCTTTTTTTTTAAATTAGAGGAAAACGTTTTGTATTTTACGGGAAACGAATAAAAATGTACGTTTTAATGAATAATGAGTGAAAATAAAATTTCTATTTTGGACACAAAAATTTAATTAAGAATTGTAAATGGAAGTTTAAAAGATTTTTTAATTTTTTTTTGTAAGCGTTGCGTTAGTTTCCATCAGCCAGTTACTCTGAAATGGTACCTGATAAATCAAACTAATGTTGTATTATTAGGATGTGAGAAATGAATTTACACAAAGACAGACGAATAAATTTGTTAATATATTTAAGCAAGTTTATTTTAAAACAGTAGATATTTTTTTGTTTGCTTATATTTATACCATTTCATAAGACCACAGTCTTACAGTTAGATTTTTATATTTTACTTCGCTATTTAACGGTTCAAGTATAATAACAATTTTTACCTGAACCGTAAAATAGTGAAAAAAAATAGTAAAATCTGTTAATAATCAATTAAATCAAATAAATAAAGTTAATAATTATAATCAATTTATCTTTTAAAACCCCAGAATTTTGAAAATCTTGAATAACTTGACTGATATTTTAATGCCTACAATGCTTCTTACTCATATTTATATAGATTAATGACTGAAATGTGAAATTTTCAACAAAACTTATTAATAATAAATATATTTAGCATCCTCTTTCAAATATGTCAAATCCATTTAAGAGAGTAATATAATATTCCTGTCACTAAATCACGACTAGTATTTTCGTCTGTAACAAACTGAACAATGGTAATAACCAATACTGATTATGAAATAATATAAGGTAGCAGGCGAGCTAAAACTGTACAATCAATATATGATAAATATATTCCGTCTAATATAATAAGCAAAGAAAAGTTAGTAGATGCCTTTGTAGGGGTAGCCAGCCAAATGGCCAAATGCTACAGTCCCTAAATACGTTTTTCACCTCGTCTATTGACATTAACTTTTACATATATGTATGAAGAAGTTAAGGCTCTCATGCTTTTTTAACTTCTTCATACATGGGCCCTCATGCTTTTTACGTGACATTATTCCAGTATTTGCTGACACTGTGTTCTCCGCGGTGAAATATATAACAGATAAAACTATATAACGTTAATTTTACATATATATGTAAAATATATTTGATGTAACAGAACTAATGTTTTTATTTTATTAGCTCTAGTTATAGCGGAAAGATAATTTAAAAGAAAAATTAATATTTTTATTCGTAATCGTGTTCTTTGTTTACATAATGTTAGTAATAAACTTTTGATTGACAAACCAGCAAGTAGAAATACCGACGTTTTGTCGTTTAATTTAATTTATTACTGCGTTTATTGAAATGCGGATCTTTCCGAATGGACATGATGGTAAAACTAGTATAGTATGGGTACTGTTGTCAACATTACGATGCAAAGTAGGTTACAAAGGAAATTTATAATTACAATATTTTTTTGCAATTTTCATAGCATTTTGTATAAAAAAATTAAGTAACAGCTTTTTTGTTTGAATCTGTTTTAAAATAATATAAATCTTTGTAAACCCTCTATTTCTACTATTCCCGCCCCTATCCCCTTTGCCTATGATCTTGCAGAGTAGTTACAGATATCCGATTAATATATTATTTAGACCTATAAATATTCCTTCTATTTATAAACAAGACAGGTAAGAGCAGACCTCGGTTAGCCAATCATGGTGACATCAAAAGCTCTTGGGGGTGGAGCTTTAAGGAACAGAGAGCTTTCATATTTAAAATATATTAATATTCCAATTTGTGAGTAAAATATGATCATCATAAATTCGTTTCAAAATTTTCCACGCGCTAATAAACACCATATAACTTGAAATGTTCTCAGATCTCTAGTCAAAATTACTATTAACATTATAAAATGTAAAATTACGGGCATATTTTATATGCCCATATTAATAAGTCTCTGTTTATCCAAAACATACGTTATTTAGTCAGTAAATGTATACAGTACAGTGAATGAGCCGGGGGCTGTGTAGCGATGTATCTTAAATATTCAACACTGTACAAACTGTCTTGGACAAAGTCTCGGTCTAATTTAGATGAATTTATTTATTTATTTATTTTTATTGTAAATATATATAAGTAGAAGTTTGTCATGAAATATGTAATGTGCTGGAACCCTACTCTTTTGTATAAACTATAAAACGTAAAATATTATTTTCCCCGTTACCGTTGGATATTCGAAAATCTTTTGTTACTGCTCCTCCCCAAGAACCCTGCATAACAAATTTCTACTCTGCGTTATTTTAGCTGTGAATTGTCTGTCAGTCACTCTGTTACAATGATTACGAGTTCCCACTTTCAATTCCCACTCGGGGGATGATTTATTATATTTATATTATTTTCATTTTCCTAGAGTGTTTTGTTCTGTTACTCAAGTACGTAGAGCCAAATAAACATGTGATTCATCAAAAGTAACTGGAAAATATTAAATCGGTAATATTGTATGGTAACATAAGCTATCGATGTAGTCATTATTCTAATTCTAAAGCAAATGCATTATATTTGGTAAGTAACTTACCCGCGGAGTTGAGTTACGCCACTCAACACGCTGTCTGGAAATTTAAGGAATAAATTTAAAATTATTCAACAGTTTCACTTATTTTTTTTATATGTAATAAAGTATTAATATATTATATAATATATATGATATAAAATAAATAATAAATAAACAACACTTGGTTCCATTTGTTTAACCTTCTATATGAAGGGAAATTTATTTATTTATTTATATATAATTTTATCTTGAAAACATCAGGACTATTTCAAAAGCATACAAAGGCAAAAATGCTACACAAAGTTAGTCCACGCGAACAATTTGTATGACTTTTTGGTAAATTAAAAAATTGATTAGAAAGCGAGAATGGCCGTCATAACTTTCATGACATGATTGCGATTGTGAAAATATTTCCAGCTTTGCGTTGTAAATTGTTTACCGATCTGTATACATATTTATATACAGAGTAATATTAGAATACATTTGGGTCATATTTTAAGTAGTAAAAGTGATTTTTATAATAATATAAATTACATCAGCAAGCATTCATACCATTCCATTAGATTACTTTAATCCCCCGAATGAATTATCTTGATTTATATATGTTATGCGGCGTTGATTTACGCCATTCGACATGCAATATTTAAATTTAGATGAAAAACGTTTTGGCTCTATATTGTGTCTGTTTTCTCTGCGAGATACAGCGTGAAGCTGAAAAAATTATAAAAAAAAGTGAACGATCACTCCATTATATTTGTATTTTTATATGTTATAAGTCTGTCTATCATCACGAAAAATTGGAAAATGTATACTTAAAGTTCAAACGCTAATTAAATTATTCTCACTGTTTAATATTCACCTACCCTTGAAATAAATTGTAAACTAATTTAAATCTTCAGTACTAATTGAAATAATTATTTAGTCTTACGGTAAGGTACAAAACGCTGGTACAAACTAAAACACATGTACGGTTACACACACTCGTAGTTTCCGTTACAACTGTTTACATTTTATGTTTCAATTATACTAACATTTGGCAGTAGATTTCTGAAATTTACTTCATTGTTTATTACATTAGATGTTCCTTAATAGTCTTTTTGCACATTCACGGACGCTCGGAGGCAAAATTAAATTCACTTGCCGCCGTTACATAATTATTTCGCCGAATCAAATTGCGGTTACTTTTCAAGACGCGGTAGAGTTTAATGTACGTAATGGTGGTTATTATAGCCTATGATAGTGACAGTTACTATAGTTCACTATCATAGTGAAGTTGGAATGATTCGCGAAATGGAAGTAATAGTTGGGTAATATGTAATAGGTAAATAAATCGGAAATTAATTACTAATATAAGTTTTTATATTTATTTGTACTGTAAGCTTTATGAACCTAGAAATGTAAAATTTGACAAAGCTATAAATACCTTATAGATTTTTATTATGCGGCGATATTTCATACAAAGTCATATATTTTTATTTGTTTCGTTTCGATATAAAGCATATAATATCTATATAAAAATAGAGGATTGTCGATTAAGTTTACCCTTTGCTGTATATACAGTGTTACAGGGCGACAAGCAAAATTTTTTTTAAATTTGACGCTTGTACGATGTTAAAATGTACAGAGGCCTTTGTTCACAAAATTAAAACTAAATGAGTTATTACGTAGTTATTTATCTCAGCTTTATTATGAAATATTTAAATTTAATTGTTAAAAGTTATTATGCTACTCAAAAGTCTAAACTAAAGTTTTGAAGCTCAAGATGTCAAGTTTATATAAAGTGGTGAGAAATAACATTAATTCAAAGCGAATTCGTTCTGGGAACTTACTTTCCTAACATAGAATAAGCCAAGTCATATTTATTTTAACATATTTTACACGCTTAGAAAACAAAATTGTTTAAAATACACATACAAAAATAAAAGTATAAAAATTTTGCTATACCTCTTGAAGGGTTTCTAACAGGGTTTCTATATATTTCTTAATATTTTTATTTGGCTAGTTAATTTGAATTGCGTCTTAAAGGAATTAGGTTGGAATGGAGCGTCTTAACACAAGGTTATCTCTGCCTATGCTTGCTATGGGCTGGATACAGCGTGAAGGTAAAAAAAATAAGATTTATATTCTCAAAGATAAGTAATAGAGAAGAGAGTTATGCGTCACTTAAATCCTTTTGAATACCAAAAAATATGTAAAACATATTATATCCAAATTGTAAATTTACAAAGTTGAATATTAAACATCTGCAAAAGAGAGATATTGAAAGCTCCTGCCAGTATTAAATCTTACTCTCGATAGCTGTAAAAATAAACAATGAAATAAGCACACGTGGGCTTTCGTTTTCCAAGTGAATTACGAGTGTTTAAAATTTAATTCACCCAATGCTGGCTGGAGTAATTTTATTAGCCGACTGTTTCATGAGACTATAAAAATGACAAATGTACAGAGGGTGCGGGTTGAAGTGATAATATGGATATTTCGAGATAAAACTGGTTTGGATATACACTAAAAACTTGTATTGTAGGAGGAACGATTATTATATAGTAATTAAAATATTTGAAAATATTAGAGCTTATATAACAAACCCACAACAAATCATTTCAAACCCACCACACTAGAGGGCAAGACATGTAGTTAACACATTCTTCATGGGTTCAGGACAGTACGCAAGGCTGCTAAAAACCAGATAGACAAATACCACCTCAGCCTACCCTTACAGGTATGGTCACCCACAGAAGACTGCAAATTGTTGAAAACGTCGTATTTCCATAAACGTACAATCCACAAATATATACTATTAATCCGGTAAAAGAGTTGCGTTTAAAATGTGTGAAAATTCAATAATTTACGAATCTCCCTTCTGATTGCAATCTGACATGCAGCTTTTTTATTGTATACGCAAATACTATTTTCCTGTGAACTGGCGTCTCAATTCTGATTGCCTTTGATCCTCGTAGATTGGCATAGTTCTAGTTGGAATAGTTCATCAATATCGTAGTGAAAATATTTAAATTGAAGTTAGAGATGAAATCAGGATGATATATTTTATAAAGTTGACTGTGGGTTCAAATGTCGCAGACAAATATTTCTATAAAGTATGTAAAAGTATTAGTAATTTAATCATTTAAATTCATGGATGGATGAATAATTTAAATAGAAGTCAATTATGTACATTAAGTATTAAAAAACGAGATTAAATGTTTCAACGCAGGTATTCAACACAGTAAATTGTATAAAAAAATTAAATAACCTGAAGAATCCAAATTATTTTAATAACTGACAAAAATAGTTTTCATCCTGGTGATCAATTCAGTTTCCATATGAAAAATATAAAGTATGAAAAAATATAGAAACATATGAAGCAAAACTATTTAATTTTAGCATTACAGATAATCTCTCTGAAATTATATCATTATTTAAAAAAAAATGTAATTGTTTAAATTAGTTTTTTATTGTTATATTATTTTAAGCATTGGCAACATAAAAATTATTAAATAAGCGGCCATATTTGTCGCGACTACCTAAAATAACGGTTTCCATAAATAATAAATAGGGAAAATGAATTTAAAAAATGTATTCCATTTGTGCTTAATTTCGCGATTGTATAAATATTCCAATATTTGATAACTAAAAACGTCAAAGCCAGTTTCTATCCCAAATTTACCAGATCTGGATGGTTTTCTGACACTAGTTTCAATGTTGCTGTACCTAGTTGTTCTTAATCATGCGCGTCTGAGATTCGGTACCTCTTTGTGCGCTTCCATACTGCTGTTCTCGGTACAATTAAAGATATTTTTAATATATGGTCTATAAACACCGTCTATAACTTCATTTAGCCATTTAACCAGTTTTTTCCTTGTAATATAATTTCATGAGTGGTTGTGGGAACTAGAGATGTACTCTAGTTCCCACAACTGTAGTACAAAATACAAATGATTCTGTAAGTGAAATACAGAATTTTAACGCTAACTGAGTACTTGTATCCTAGTTTTGAATATATGTCAGTTTAATTTAATACATCATGATTTGCGCAATCTCTTATATCTTATTTAATTTTGTAAGAAAGAGCAAGTGAGTTTAACCTCAGGCATCTGGTATTCTATGAAAATGTATATGTTATTAAAATTAGCTAACAAGGCTTCCCTATCTACTTTCAAAGACTTCCCGGTTCAACTGGAAAGTCATATAGTCTACAGGCTTTGTCGGTTTTCCTTTTCAGAATTTACTTTCTAATTACTTTTACAATGCTGGTTTGATAAACAAATTCTTGTCCTCTTGGCTCTTTGTTATAATATTCGCAACACATTTTACAATACAACATTATTGATTATAGTGATGCTAGCTGCTTGGATATAAATATTGACCTTTTAAGTAAGCTTGAACGATTGATTAATATAGATGCTTGGTTTGCTGAAATTTTCTGATCGTAGGATATCCAGATTACTCGGCCTACTTTATTCTATTTTATTATACCAATTTCTCCTCATATCCTTCTTCCGACTTCTCATTCCATAAGTCCATAAGTCTTTACTACCCCAAACAAGCCTTGCATTTTCCATCACAACTCACAATACTGGCTTCATGTCTCATTCATTCGCTATTACCAGGCTATGGAATGATTTGTCTGAGTCCATCAGGGAAGCTCCCTCCTAGGAGTGTTTCAGGTGTAAAGTGAAGCATTTATTTTTTACTAACTCATATTCTTTATGGTATGTTAAATATTTATAAAGTAATATTATATTATATTATTAAATTATA
The DNA here is from genome assembly GCA_037127375.1 of Dione juno. Taxonomy (NCBI): domain Eukaryota; kingdom Metazoa; phylum Arthropoda; class Insecta; order Lepidoptera; family Nymphalidae; genus Dione; species Dione juno. Next base: position 2,104,016 of record JAXRJS010000059.1, on the reverse strand, counting down.
CACAGCATAGGTATTTAATAATACTATTTATGTATATGTAGCTTTTTTTGAATACTAATCTTTTTAAATATATTATTATGTACTTTTTTATATATTAATTATGTATATTATATTACGTACATATATATTTTTGTTTATATGCTAGGCACACTTCTATATTTATTTCCCACGTGACAAGTTAGCTGGTAGAAAATGCTGTGTAGCGTTAAGCCCGCTTTTTGTACATGTATGTTTATTGCATTGTGTGCAATAAAGGATAAATAAATAAACATAACTGTTTTATTAATTTTACCAACAAGCTACGAAATACCGAAGATCTTGGCCAAAATACAAAACATTTCTTTTCTATTATGTAACTACGATTACAAACGCTTGAGCATAAATTATCATAAAAAACGATAACTCAGTAGCCAACACCACACATTAGAGTCTGACGCTTGATCAGACAGATGACAGATTGACAGTGTCAAGAGTGTCAAATTTGAATAAAATAAACTTTACAAATTGTATACAGCTATTTTTAAAGTACGCTCCAGAAGTTGTTGCCAATGACTCTAAGAGATTTTCCGTTATTGCATTTAGTCTAATATAGGCCAAAAAGAGATAGGTATAATATAACAGCGCTAAGCCAGAGTTACAATGTCAGTAGGCCATTTTTCATGATGAAAATGCAAACTAATATCAATTGGTTTATTCTCATGCGATAGTTAGCACAGAATTTGTTGAATTTATATAATTCAAACCTTTTCATATGTTCAAAAACAATGTAGTGTAAAATTTCTGTTCGATATTTGAAATTTACATCATAAATAATTTCATTTTACATTAAAAGCAGGTTTTATTTCAATATTTTATATTTTTTCAAATCGTTAAATTAAAATTAATATTAATTTGCGCCCATGTAATATGTACTTAAGTAACTTTATTTTGTAAAAACGTAACTTGTAGCTACACTTGTACACTTGCTTTTGGTAAATAATAACTATTAAGCTGAAAAAAAAAATAACTTATTAACAATAACTATAACTTAGTAACTTTATAACTTAATATTTGTTTTAAGCGTTTAATATATCTTTCTATCGTTCGATAGGAGAACGCTTACCATCACCACCAATCGCTTCGATATCCTTGTGTATTTGGCTATGATTTTTCTATTCGTCAGTGTAGATCAAGTGACTTATAGTTAACTCCATATAAATTCGTCCGTAGAATTGCGTCTTGGCTAAAGTCTTGAGTCTCACAAAACTAAAAGAAAAATGGAAAAACATGAATCTTATATATTTTGTATACATAACTATTACTAAGGCTAGCCACAGTTGTAAATATATTGTAGTTTACATTAAAAAAGAGCAACTGTTGAGTTTCTCGCCAGCTCTTCTCAGCAGAACTGCCCTCCGAGCTGGTGGTAGCTTCTAGTAGGACTGACAATACCGACACTTATGTTAATTGACGATTCGAAAGTGCTTGTAATAGCCTATTTGAATAAAGAATATTTTGATTTCATTTGATTTGATTATTTATATATATATATATATATATATATATATATATATATATATATATATATATATATATATATATATATATATATATATATATTATATATATATATATATATATATATATATATATATATATATATATATATATATATATATTACATTTCAACTGATAATTCCTCAATCTAAGTATCAAAACTACCTTTTTCCATTTAGTCCAGCTACGAAATAGACATAGATTCGGTACTATTAGACTTATTTACCTTTTAATTTACATTAAAATAGTCAAAATATTTTAATGACACTTAATACTTGTGGGTTATGACTTATGGGTTTGAATATAAGTAATAATCTAAATTCCACAATGTCTTTGTAATATGATTTACGAAAAAATCCCAATAAATTGCGATATTTCTACCTAAAAATAACAGAGCTCACGTACCAGTATAACAATATTATGTAAGAATGAATCCCCCGCATATTATTTTGTACGGTTTCAATAACGGGAAACATCTGTGGAAAGAAATTGATTATAGCCCGCGCTTAGGCGGTGAGATTTTAACATGAAAAGTCACTTACAGACGCTTCATTGTTACGCGACGAAGCATTTTTTCTATCATCACCTCGTTTTTTTTCTTTCAAGTGCTTTAGGAAAGTATTGTTGACAATTTTTACAAGATATAAGATTCAAATTAATATAAAAAAAAACCGATTGTATTTTATTTTAGACTAGTTGCAGGCGACAAGTTTGTACCACATACATATTTATGACATTTTATCATTTGACCATGCTACTTTAATATACCACCCATTTTTACTACACTCTAATAAACCACGTTTCAACAGACATTACAATGTAAATAAAACAAAACACTAGGTACACTTCAACAATTGGGTGAGGTACTGTCCTCTTAGATAGGCTACAGAATAACCTGTAATAGAAACAGTGCCATATCCCACGGGGTTGTTGATAAGTGTTTATTTTTTATACGGTTGACAAGTAGTAACATAATACTGTACTTATTTATAATTTCAATATTTAGATGAGTGAATGTGTTGTGTGTATTTGTACTGAGTATGTGTATCTTTATTTTGTGTGTATGCGTGTTTGTGTGTGTGTGTGTGTGTGTGTGTGTGTGTGTGTGTGTGGTGTGTGTGTGTGTGTGTGTGTGTGTGTAAATGTCTGTGTATATGTGTTATGTGTTGTGCATGTGAGTGTAACGTTTTATAATTAATGTTTAATGTGATATTTCCAAAAACAATTCTGTTTCATTATACGTTTTCTCTTGTAAGAACAAACGAACAGTTGCTTTACATTCATGACTGGATAAATTGTAAATTGGATTTCTTGCGTTAATTTTACTGTCCAAAAAGGAGCCCAGATAGAATATATTTATTAGCAACGTGTCGAACATAAAAACCAACATTTGCATTCCACCCGGAATGTTAAGTGTAAGAGTGTGGGAGTGCAACCAGTTGAGGATATAAGTAATACCAGTTTTAACCACATTTTGGATTTCTAACTAGGAATCACTATGAAAAGTTGACTTTACAAAGCAGCTGTTTCTTTTTTTCTATTTAATTCTCTAGCCCAATTTTTAATTCTTTAGTTCTGTCTAGACTATAAATCAATATCACGGGTACTTTTTTAAAAATAAATATAAAATTTATTTCTGCAGCTTTTTTGTAAGACATAATGCAATGAAAATACCTAAAAAACACAAATCGGACAGAATCACTGTCATTTGCCTTAATATTTTATAGGGGACGTGGCAGAGCTGAGCTTATGTACAAAAGTTATGTCCAGGTAAGTTGCACTGGAGTTTGAAATCTATATATTTATCAACACACTATTGGGATCAACAAAATTGACGGAATCGTCACTTTGAAATATTACTTTTAGTGGAGAGACTTAAATTTATCAATTAAAACTGCTGACATGCTAAGGCAGCATTACTTTATTTGTATAGTTTTGTTGAGCTTATAATAGTATAAGTTTTTACTATAAATAGTAAATGATAGCCTTTATGAGATGTGCCAGATTTTTTACTTTTAGATGTCTATGGAAAAGACACAACTATTTTTTTGTTACAATTTTTTTAAGGCAGCATTGCATAGTTTTTTTTTGTACTTTATATGGCTATGAAGCACTAAATATAGCCTGATTATGCTTAATGACTATACAATGGAAAACATTATTAATATCGACCAAAGAGGCGATAACTTGTACTTAGACGGCGATACGCGGCATTATGTTTCCCTCAAATATTTTCCTGCAAAGTGACGAGATAATGCACCGAAACTATCAACTGAGACTTTTGAGTTCATCATCCAACACGGGAAGACCCCGGAATCGTGGAGCAAGAGTGACGTGGTACTGTTCTTCAAAAAGGGAGATCGAGAATCGATCGATCTCTCTTGAAGAACTACAGACCGATCTCAGTCTTGAGCCACGTGTACAAGCTGTTCCCCAGAGTTCTAACGCACCATCTCGCCAAAATATTTGATGAGTTCCAGCCACAACAAGCCGGATTTCGATCAGGCTACAGCACCGTAGACCACATCCATACTTTTCGACATATTGTACACAAAATAGAGGAATACAATCGACCACTGTGTTTGGCTTTTGTGGACTACGAAAAAGCCTTCAAATCAGTTTAAACGCACTTTAGCGCGCGTTTTAGTTCTGAGCGCACTGCAGCGATACCATATCGATTGGAGATACGAGTACATTGAGGTGCTAAGATGTCTATATAATGCTGCTACAATGACTGTTCAAATCCAGATGTGTAAAACAAAAGCGATCCTACTTCGCAGGGGAGTAAGGGATATTATATCTTCAAAACCCTGGATTGGAGGTGTCTTCAAAACCCTGGATTAGACCGGCTTTGGAGTTAATATAAACGGTAAGCACATAACGCATCTCAGATTCGCTGACGATATTATCGTTATGGTAGAATCTCTGGAACAGCCGAGATGATGAAAAGTCTGGGTGAGTCTTTACGGCGTGTCGGCGTCGGTATAAACAAGACTAAGGTCATGTTCAACAATCATGTCATGCCGGATCCGATATACGTGGACGGCTCCTCTCGAGGTTGTTAGTTAATATATCTGTCGAGGGCAAACTATTCAGTTTGGTAAGAACAATTGTGAGAGAGAAGTTGATCGAACAATTCAATTAGATTGGGCAGCGTTTGGCAAGTATAGCTTGCCAAACGTTGCCAGTTGCAGATCTTCACGTCACCTATACCTCAATGTCTGAAGACGAAAATCTTCGATCAGTGCGACTTACCTGTCAGGACCTACAGTGCCGAAACGGGGACACTAACAGTCGTTCTAGTCCACAAATTTAAAGTAGCCCAACATGCTGTGAAGCGAGCTGTGCTTGGAGTCTCTTTTAAGGATAAAATCTGAAAGAAGGTTATCCGGAAAAGAATCAGAGTTACCAATATCGCTCGCAGGATAAGTACGTTGAAGTGGCAGTGGGCTGAACATCTCTGTCGAAGAACCGATGGCCGTTGGAGTTAACGCGAATTGGCAAACAGAGTGTAGGGCGCCCTCCAGCTCATTGAACCGACGACTTAAAATAGATTACCGGCTCTAACTGGATGCGGAAGATGGAGGACCGGGATCTCTGGCGCACCCTCGTGGAGGTCTAAGTCCAGAAGTGAATTAAAATGGGCTGAATTAATAAAATTTATAATAAACTATACCATTAAAAATATTTCAATCTATCCAGTAGTTCTAAACATTTGTTACAAATATAAATATTATAAATGATTTGGTGACAAATAATTACATGATATATACCGGAAAGCGCAGAAAAAGATACATAGACAGTGAACCGAGTGAACAACAAACTCAGTTATTAAATACAGTCAAGTATGTTTACATACATGCTGTATATAAATAATTCAAACTTTTCCGCATCCCATACGAAAATTTTGAGTGGGGTAAAAGTTTAATACATACTTAGCAAATTAGGCAGGTTCCGTTTCCATTTCACATCTGAATTTGGCGACAAAGAAAATGAAACATCAGGGATAGTAAAGCCTCCAGAGGATCAATTAATATAATGAGGCGGCCAATGTTATAAAGAACAAAGGCTATTTTATAAAGCTTGGTACAAATTAAACAATCTTAATTAGTCTCGCGATACGATAAGTAAGTAATCTGCGAAAGGGCTGTTAGAAAGATTAATGGTCGGGCGGCTTAGATTGGCGACTTTTTTCGTATTTTGGTATATAATATATTCAAATTGTAGTGACGAATGTGGAAATTACCTTATAGTATACGATGAAGTTAATTTTTTTGCTTGAGTTATAACTACATGTTTATATTTAACATATTTAAATTTCCCTGGTCAAATGAGATAAAAAACATAGGGTTAGCCGACCAACACAAAGAATCTCGAAAATAAGCCATTGAAGCGATGTATAAAAAGATAACAAAAGATGCTTTTGTACTTTTTTTCAAGAAAATTTGTAAAATATAGTATATATTTTCTTTCCGTGTCGACCCCAGAGGCGCTCTAAAAGTCCTGAGTCAAGAAGTTTTTACTATGTAAAATGATATCTTTCTAACGCTATACAGGAAACTTGGTAATTACACTTATATAAGGTTAAATATAAATTATTGTAGACTTCTGTTGTAAAAATAACGAATACCTATAATTTCAAAATAAAATATCTTTCTGTTAAGTTATATATTATACAGTTATATAATCGACATTAAACATATTTCGGCTTACTTTAGTCACTGACATATGTAAAAGTTTATGAAGCTACGTAAAAAAAAATTTAACTTTATTTCCACTTCACATACTTTCCTGGTATACTACTTCATTCACTTGTTCCAATAAGCTTCCATTCACAAAAACTTTAATTCTGTCCTTTCTTCATTTCCTTCGAAGACTAGGGTCCTTAGGTCCAGGGTCCAGGGTCCTTTATATAAATGGAACTATATCTAAAATTCAAAATAAATATAAAGCTATAATTATTGGTGCTGTAAACCTTGCTTATATTATATGTTACGACCGAGAGACCTTGCTTATAATATATGTTACGAGAACACCTGAGTAGGATATTTTTGACATTATTTAGTAAGATTAAAGTTGTCGTTCGGACTTAGATCTTGGCTTCATTTGCGCAATTGAAGGTGCTACCTTTGCCACCTCACAGACGGTGAAAGACGCTCTGTGAGTTTAAGATCACTGACAATTCAAAGTTCGTTGAGAGTAGGTGATACTTATAGGCACTTGCCTATAGTTAGGCACATAACTTCTTGTAAGGACCTAGAACTTCTAAAGTCAAAGTCTTTATACTTTTTACTGCTCCTAGTTACTTTGAAGTGATAAAGAAAGCTTATAATATTGAAAAAATATATTTTACCTACGTATTTATTCGAGAATACTCGTATATAGTATTTTACCATTTTTTATATATTAAAAAGTTTAGAACAATCTCAAGTGTAGCGTCTTTCGAGGTTAGAAGTTATTCTAATATTAATATACAGTCCGGTATATCTCTCTAAGGGATACTACGACTTCTTGGCCAGTGTCCCAGGTAACTGCACAAGTTTTTGCACTGCAAGCCAAAATAATTACCCAGTATTATATATTATTATTAACTATTTTATGCAGCTTAGAAACAGATTAATTACACTAAGTACATTATTTTGAATATATGACTATATCTACCAACATATATATATATATATATATATATATATATATATATATATATATATATATATATATATATATATATATATATATATATATATATATATATATATATATATATATATATATATATACATTAGGTCACAGTGCTATAATATAATATCATACATACATACATACATACATACATGCATACATACATACATACATACATGCATACATACATATATATTTATCTAGGAAACATCACAGCTTAAATCCCACATTCTGTCATTATTATTAAAAAACAGTAAAAGCACATATTTACTTTTATTCATATTATCCAACAATTGAAAATATGTAAAAGATTTTCGAAAAAAATATTCCCTTGTTACCGCTCCATTGTATAATCCGACCTATTGTTTACCGATAATTTCACGGTTGTATACTTTTCGATGATCGCAATTGTACGTATAACCCGAAATGAATGTTGCCTCTGGGACCATAAATCCTCTTATATTAAAACTGGCCTGACACTGTCCAAGAATATGAGCTCGAAATAATAAAGACAAGTATTAATTTCAACGCTATAGTCTATGGCAATGTACTCGTATATATGTGAAAGTAACTTGATATATTGATAAAGTTTAAAATTAAATTGTATTTGTATTGTAGTATATTTTATATTGCATTAAAAGCGAAGTTAACATTGTATATAATTATTATATACTTAAATGTAGTGGGAGATTCAATATAACATAATGTATATTTTACTGAGCGCAAAGTTAGAAATAAGTCTTTCTTTTTCCGAGTTATTGTGTGGAATAATTTGTGTTATTACCACTATATAGTTCAATGATTTTCTGAATTTTTGTATGATTACCAGATAACTTTAGGGTATGAAGAATTATTCAGTTTTAACAATAGCATTTGGCATACCCCGTAACGGCTTTCCACCATCTGCAAGATGATCGCATGCTATCAAGAGTGCGGCAGGCGGTAGCCTGTATCGAGCAGTCCACTCTACCTACGACAGCTCTGAATGGAGGAGATTATCATGTGGCCGCGATCCTCAGCATTGAGAGAACGAAGAAGAAGAAGAAGATATTTCTATTTATCATGTTGTTTGTTTTAATTTGATAAAAAAAATCCCAGTCTGACAATATGACACAGGTTGTTATTTTATTAAAAAATCATGAAAGGCTAAAAATTAAATTACTTTGTTTCTGAATTTCATCAAAATTGCAGTATATTATAACGTTCACCAACGAATCTTATCCAATTCATAGCATTCTAAGAGTAAGTTCAAAGGAAAATTACCTAAGATTTCATTACATTACTTTTATGAATATTTGTAAAGGTTAAATATATTAATTTCTACATAAAAAGAGATTTTTAAGCTTTGGACAATGTTATAAGAATGCTTTAGAAGTTAATAACACTTAGTTTGTATTGCGTTTCAACGTTTCTTGATTTTCTTCTGAAAAATTATGGCAATAATTTCTTTCCTTTTAATGTATACAAAGTAAAATGATCTATATCTTTGTACGAAATATAAGAACAAAACCAACTTAGTTTTGATATACTCCGTTTTCTACCCAATTTCTAGATATAGCGTGTACAGTAGCAGAAGCCAACTCCGGACTTTGTCTGTTGAAGGAAATGAAAATAATATATTATTGACTCTCCCTAGTAGAAGATGCAGAGTAAAATCCGGATTCATAACATTAAAATTCACATGCAACATCCCGTTGCCAGGATCCAGGATGGCTTCAAGATAGTTTAAAGAGTTGTGACGTCATATTCAACTATAAATGTATTTTATATAGGTTTTAAAAATATTATTACCAAGTTATTATTAATTATTATTATTAGTTTGGTTATCATTACTAATTACAAATTTACATTGTATTAAGCATTTTAAATAAAATAAATATATATTCAAATATTTACTGTCCATTCAAAGTTTAAAAAAATATGTTAACTGGGTCGGTTAATATATAGATAATTGAAGCTAAAAACGACTGTTACTGCTACCACAATTTTTATCTGTTTTTCTACCCATCTGTCAGGCTGTCTGTCTATCTTTCTGTCTGGCTGTCTGTCTCTATCGATTTTTGGCCTTCAACCACACAAAAGCTACTTGATAGAAATTAATTTTTTGTATAGTAATAGCTTACAGTCCCAACCTGCATAAAATAGTTTTTCAAGTAAAATATTACATGTAGTTCCCGAAAAATACAAGACAAGTGAAAAATCTAAATTTCTTTGATTATTGATAGCTACTGAAAAGAAGTGAGTTAGATTTGGCATGGTGTCTCAAAAACTTAAAAAAGATAAGATAGTTATTATAGACGGTGCAACTACATCGACTCCTAGCATATTGTAGAATTTGTTGATAGAAATTTTATAATATGAAAAAATTACAAAGCTAATTTTCAGTCTAACTAGACGTCACTAAAACAATAAAAAATCTTTAGATTTATAATTATAATTGTGGAAGTAAGGTAAGTAGCTTAAAATAATTTTCTAAAACCAATATTAAGTGTTTAAAATCTATACAAATGTTTTTAATATGTGATAAGGGCATTTGATAATATTCGTCAACGATATTCAGGGGAATGGAAGTTGTGCATCGCGCTGGCAAGATTTTTTTACTTGTACTTATGTCGATATATCATAAAATACAAAAGCAAACAAATAAAATATATAAGTCAATTCTGTTCATTGAAGATTTTTAAAATGTATTAATTGGGTCAGTTTATATATTGTTAAGCTTTCCTTATTGTAAAAATATAAGCTAAAAGACCTACCCGGAACATTTGTTTTTTTTTAATTTATTCGTAAATCTCGTAAATACTACTGGGCAAAAATTGATGAATTTCTATATTACAACAGTTTTCTTTGAAAAAATAAACAAACAATAAAATCTTACTACAATGATTAAATATAATGATCCATTACGACACGGTAATAACTTAAAGCTTAAATCAACATATAGAATAGTTTTCGTGCTGGCGTTCAATGAGGTTTCCATAGGACAAATAAAAAATTACTCGCCATTAGATATTATTACTATTTTTTTTATATTTAGATATTATTACTTTTTTTTTTATATTACAGTTTTTTTTCCTATAATATAAATATTATTTTAAACATTGACGATGTTAAAAATAGAAAGTAAAGTGTACATTTATCTAAACTACCCAAAGAATGGCTAAAGATGGTCTAAGATGAACTGTTTTGAATTACTTATTTTGAATTGTGGGAATGGGATACTGTGTTTTTTACGCTATAGAGCGCTTACAGATGTTATGTTCAATAACATGTATTTATCACAAAAATATTGCATATAAAATTATTGCTTTAATTTGTACACATAGGTTTTCATGCAAGAAACGTAACACAGTGTATAGTCATAGACAGAGTGATTGGAAAATATATAAATATGAGAAAATAGAAGAATTGTAATGAGATGTCGTATGTATAAAAGTTTTAAAATGAACACGATTCAGTTTACTAAAGCGAGCTGTTCTACAAACAGATAATTAATATATAAGCAACTAAATTTTCATTTACTTGTAATAACATATATGTACGATACTCGTACATATACTATAAATAATATTAGATATATAAACGGTTTTAGACACCACATGATACGTGGATCGTGATCCAAATTGTTTTTCTATGTTAGTTTCAAAATGAATTAGCGTTGGAATCTAGGTTGTTTACTCGTTGCGGGTTCGCTTGAAACGCTACCATTTGAAAGCTTTAATAGTATAGCGTTTTAGGTTAAGTTTAGAATACAAATATATAGAGCAAATTAAGATATTTTGTTTATCACACGTTATTCCTTATGCGGGATAAGCTAAGAGTAGTTTAGTGTTAAGACACTCCGTTTTCTAGTTTATATATTTATTCTAATTCAGAGCTATTTATTTATAGATCATTTATATTCAGCTTATATTTTTTTTCTTAGAGCTTTGGTGATATCTAAGCCGGTTATCAAATTAAACTATACTTGCTTAATGTATATACTTATGTATATACTTTTGTATTTTTTGTATTATTTATATTTCTGAAGAATAAATAGCGACAAAATACTCCGACCTATATATTCCACCAATTTTACAGACTTCATATGATTAGTGTTGGAAATCAATACTGCACCGCCAACTATATATTAAAGTGTCCTTGCTCAAAATATTTTATATATTTTTTTTTCAAATCCTTTGGTACGATATCATAGCTATACTATTAAAATTTGTTCACACGTGAACTAAAAAGAAATTATAGTAAATACGACAAAATTAAGGGTACTCATGTTTAGTTATTTATATTTCCATAGATCTCATTGTTCGACAGGTACAGATATAAATCAATTTAGTTAATATATATATATATATATATATATATATATATATATATATATATATATATATATATATATATATATATATATATATATATATATATATAAATATATATATATATATATATATATATATATATATATATATATATATATATATATATATATATATATATATATATATATATATATATATATATATATATATATATATATATATATATATATATATATATATATATATATATATATATATATATATATATATATATATATATATATATATTACACTATTGTATATAACATAATAACTCCAGTTTTTATATATTTAGAATAATTATAAAACATATTGAGTCGAATCGTCATCAGTACTTTTTAACGACTCAGGCTCAGATTTAAAGCGACCTGACGTGAATACGCGAGCCACCAGATTGAATTTCTCTGTTGTTTTATACAGAATGAGTGATACCACGCGCTATTTCATTCTGGAATGGTTTCGATGAATTGTTTTTTAAAGTAAGTTGATTCTCGATAGTGTTTTACTTCGAAAGTATATAGATAAATTGTATACATACATTATATTGTTGGGTAATGTAATTATTTTTTTTATGTACAATCTCCTTCGCGTATCTCTATACAATGTGACATTGAACACGGATGAAGTACTTCGTCCAAAATATTTGACCAATCCTAACACATATCGCAAGTTAAAGTTTTGCGGTTTGCCTGGATTTGATCCTGTTACCACCTCTTCTTTCGAGAAGACTTTTATTCCTCTCTATCAACACCACATAGGTGATGACTGATTGCTATATTTTAATTGGATTTTTCTTTTTAATACTATCTTCTTTAAGTTCTTTGGTTCTTTGGTTTTCTTCTTTAAGTTCTTTGGTCTTTGGCTTTCACGATGTTTATACATATTAAATAAAACAATTTAACCGAATTTATGAAACGCGATGTTCCGAATACTTTACAGTAGTCCTAGATCACGGGTAGACTGAGGTGGCATTCGTCTGACAGATGAATTAATCTGGTTAAATTGCTTTATTCAATAATTATCTTTTTTTTACCGTACCATCTCTTTTGTGTGTTCTCAATTCAACGTGACATTGGCAAAGTTAATTGTGCTCAGCTGGCACGCTTGAAACGCCATTACCTTAGTAACAGAATAGAACAGATAAATTGTAAATAGTTTATAATAAATACTACTACTATAACTATCGCCTTACATTGCGTAAGGCGATAGTTATAGTTTTAATTAGTTCATCAGATCAAATCTCAGTTTAGTTTCTCTACGAGGGTCATATGTAATGAATTCTCTTGCACTTTTCAGGAAATGTGTGAAATACCAATAAAAAAATAAAGAATTTTTTTTAACATATATAAATTACTTTTTTTTAATATGCAGACAAGTATTAGGTTTATTGAGAAAGTAAATTTAAATTTTCAACTAGCGAGTAACGAAACGATGGGACCTAAGTGTGCGTTCAGAGCTTCCGAAATAAATGATGTTTACATTCAATCCCATTTAAATTCCCCGCAAAACTACGTTTTAAAATATTTACGAACTGTATTCTCAGTTTAACTAAGAATTGAAGCTATTAATGTTTTTACTTAATATTCTAATATTATTGTTCAAAGCCGTCATGGTGCCGTTGACAAATTGTATAGGCGATAGTAGGTTTGAAAATCCTTATTGAAAATTAACTTCAAATTTGCAATATTTTTTTATAGTATTTCAAATAGACTTTTGTGCGTGCTTTTGAGGCGTCCCATGAAGATTAAGCTTACTACCAGCTTAGAAGACAGTTCTGCTAAGAAGAGACGGCAAGAAAGTCTTCACTCAAATTTTTAAATATGTATATTACAATCTTTATTAAATACATTGGTAGACTGCTACCATACCATGTGTGCAATTAATGTCATTTCTATTTTTTATTTTATATTATTTAGAGTACATTGTGTTATACACGCGTATATTATGGCCCAAAAAGATTAATTATGTTATAAGTCATTGGTCTTATTGTTATTTCTTCACGGTTTTAACAATTATACCGATTAAAGAAAAAAAATCTCATTACAATGTTCAAACAGTTGCTCATTACAATATCAATGCTATAATTTTGCTGTTACAAACAACCTAGCTATGCTGCGTTATATATATATATATATATATATATATATATATATATATATATATATATATATATATATATATATATATATATATATATATATATATATATATATATATATATATATATATATATATACATATATATATACAAATTAGACATATACAATAACCACAATTAAAGTACGTAAAATATGGAAGTAGTTGCTAAGCGTGATGAACATTCTTTATGGACATTTAAAAATCAAAGTTCTAGAACATTTGAAGTGCAACTATAAGAGACTAGAAAGAAATTTTAGGTCATAAAAATCGCGCAAATTAAGTACATAACTGACGGAGCGCCATACTCTACGGTCCCTATATACCTCTTTCACCTCTTCCACCTTCATTAACCTCTTTGTACATGCCCTCCGATGGGTCCTCATAGCAGTACCTAGTTTGTAATAACCTAAATTTATATTTGTTTTATCAAAGAAAGTGGAGTGATGAACGATATTGTATTAATTCTTAAAATATTTGTACCTCCACCATCTTGGCAAAATTTTAACTTGTAACAGCTTAAGCTATTCCAAAATTATATTTATTTAATTGCTTTAAAGATAAATATATACAAAATATGAACCGTCAAGGAAGCGGAAGTGATATACAAGTAACATATTTCATTTCATTTATTACTTTTCCCTCCATTAGCAGGCTTAGTTCATATTCATAAAATACGAATGTTGGTTTAGACATAGCCTAAATACGGCCTCGTTATTTTTTGCATTTTTTCTCATAAAGTATCAAGGCGAAAATATATAGATAGGTTAGAATATTAATCATGTATATGATATACTTGTATATTTATTATTGTAACGAAAAAGTTTTAAAATTTTTGGTGCTACGATTCAAAGACTCGATGAAACAAGGAATTATTACAAATAATAACATTCTTCTCATCTTAACCACATAATAATAATAAAGGAGAGAGTTAGTATTCTACATGCACAGTGTATCTAAAGGTACTTTATATGGTAATTTTTATATTCATACTTTTGTTAGTAAAAGCACGGTGTTGAATGCCGCCTTTATCCATACAATTTTTTAAATTCCGGAGGAAAACGAGACCAGATTCTGGTCACTAGATTTTCATTTGTACAGCTTTACATGTGATATAAAAATCAAGTCTAATCATGATAGTTCTGCATCTATGCCACTTAGGATATAATCCAGTTGAATATTAAATTTTGATTTGTAGATTTATGTTTGAGTGAGCATTAGCTGAAGCACACGTCGGTTGAGAAATGTTTTCGCTCTCGAAAACGCCGGCTGCAATTTAGGCGTCAGGTGTAAAATAAAATATTATTTTGGTTAAAATATAAATGACTGCCCATTTATACGTCTGTGTGTATATTAAAAAGTTGACAGAATTAGTGCACATTTTCTTAATTCACTTCTATCTTGTTTAAAGTAATTTTATTTTTACCTGCAAGATTATTTTTTTAACCACCAAATGCCTTGAACCCTGCGTAACAAAATTATCACATTTTATCGTATAACTATATTAGTATAACTATATAAAAGTAATCATCTGATTAAAATAACAAGAACATCTGTTATATGTTATAACACAAAATATGATAGACGAATAACTAAAGTCAAGGGGATCTCTTTTAGGAAAAAAAATCTTCTAAAAAGGACCTCACAGACCTATTATACATATAAAAATTTACCAGAAGCTTACGTGAAATTTCGAAAAAAATTAGTATGCGTAAGCAGTGTTTACAGTCCTCCTTAAAAAAAGGAATAAAAACAGAAATAATAATAATATACTTATATGCCTCATTTATAATTTTTAATTTTATATACTGATATGTAGTAACATATAAGCTTCAAAGTAAATAACCTAGAATATATGAAAGCTTCATTCAGCATTTCTTTTCGTTTTCTTCACAAAATAATCCTTAAAAAAAAGTATTAGATCAACTACAACATTTATTACCAATCAGACGAAAAGTGTCAACCAATCGGCGATACACATAGTAGTATTTATTCAAAAGCTAAGTTTTTTTTATACCGCGTCGCGTTTTTTATACGTTTTATTCTAGTCACGTTTTGTACCTTTTATCGACAAACCGTCGTTCATGAAATCGCTCATGCCGAGGCCTATTTTTTATTTTAAGCAGAATATAAAGTTTTGTAGTAGAATATACGCATTTTAAATTTATCTGTAAAAATATTGTTTAAATTTATGTTTTAGTCCATATTGACGGATTTAACTGTTAGCACGATAGTTTTGGGTTCCATGCCTACTCGTGGGTATGAGTTATTTTTAATTTACCTCATTTACCTCGTTTTAACACATAGTGCGGAGTTGAGATCCGCCACTCAACATGCAAAATACATGAAACGGAGTATTTTGACACATGATCTATCTATCTGACATCATGTCTATACCTAACTTTTTTTATTCTGGGCATTTTTAAAATGGAAAGTGAAGAACGGTTTTGGATATCAATATATGTAATGATTTACTTTTCTCTCTCTGCATTCTTTAAAATAATGCAGTAGACCGTGCAAAGTGGAGTAGGCTTGTAGTGGAGAAGGCAGACCCTGGCAAAAGCCGGGACTAATGCCAAGAAGAAGAAGAAGATTATACGTTGTTTATTTATTTGTAGCCTTTACTTGCTAAAGTTGACTCAATTTAAACACACACATTTATATTATTTTTATCAATCTACTTATAGAACTATTTTTATTTTACGACTCCTTCCATAGAGTCCTAGATTATTTATTATAGTTTTTTAACTCGATTATCCCGGTTAAACCGTTTCGTTTAAAATGTGTAAATATCGCAAATATCAAAGATCTTATCTACTAAAAAGTGTTCACATTGCACTACACAATTTAAATTGTAGCAATTTAAAGCAATTAATTAATTAAAATAAATAAAAATAGTTTTACGCTGTATATAGCAAGGCAGTCAGAGGGAACCTAGTGTTAAGACATTTCGGAGCCTGAGGCCATAGTGGCGCAGCGGAATAGCGTTTACGTATAAAAGCGACGGTTACGCTTTCGATTCTGACTCGAGAAATGAATTATTTTCACTTTCCTCGTTCTGGTAACAATACAAAGCGCGGCGTTGAGTTCCGCCAATCAACACGCAATGTCTTGAAAGGCGAAGTATGGGGATTGGAGGCAAATTTCATATTATAACAATATAGATCAACTATATTTGTATTTAGTATCATAATACATTTAAAGAACAACACACACACACAACTCAAACTGAAACGCATAGTTTAAATCCATTTCATACTCTATCAATGTTCGCGCAACGCTTTGGATTTGCGGCCTCCGCTGAGTTTCACGTCTATCCAGATCGAAACAAGTATTTCTTTATAGTATACAACCAATTACAATGTATGCACAATAATCTAACTGGTAATATCTAGAAAATTAGGCTAGAAATTTCAGCACGCTCTACTCTGTATATAACAGAGAGAAATCAGTGAATAGGCACTCCGTTCTCGCAGAATTCTCCGCCAAGATTTGTCCAGATTGGGAAAATTAAATTAATTTGTCCCCACGAGTGAGAATCGAATTCGCGACCATCATGTACAGATAGACGCTGCTCAGTGGGACAGTGGCACCTCAATATCCTTGTAAAAGAAATGTCATTTCGACACTATATTTAACTTTGAAAATTCTAAACAAAACATTTCAATTAGAGACCTCCATTTAAAAATTTAATCTTTTGTTTACCAAGCTTAAACGATAGTTCTTATTATTTTATTAATTACTTAGGTAGCCAGAAAAAAATATTGATATATTTTTTTAGTTTATTAAGTAAAAAAATTAATTAATTAATTAAAAAGAGAATAATAAATGATTACTTATAATAATATAAGTCAGTACTATTATGATTAACGTCTTCTACAGTATTAGATTAGAATGAAAAATTTCTTTATTTGAAAAACATTGCTTGTTAAATGAGAGAAGCTTTTCATCTTATGTCTAGTATGTAAAATAAATTAAATAAATAAATTAAGTTCACTTTGTGAAAGCTTGATTAAGACATAAGAATAGTTATGTTCCTACAAGATTTCTCCAAGTCTAATAACCTGGACATTAGATATACTTCCCTTGATGAGCCTCTTGCCATAAACCCCTCCCAATAGAACATATAAAATGTTATACAGGCTGATAATAAAAGTGAAACTATGCCAATTTTTATTGCTTTATTCCATGAATAAGTTACGATATCAAGTCACGTTTTTATCGTCCCCTATCGGTTTCTTATGTATAAACATGACACATCTCTGGTTATAAAATTCCAGAATTGTACCAAAGAGGCTGGGAATCTTAGAAAGGTTTGGAGGGAATAACAAGAAGAAATTGGCCTATAATATTCTATGATCTGTATATGTATTTTTAATTGAATTATGTGTGTGGTGATTTAGATAGAGAAAGTTTTAGTTAGTCGTGTTATATTCAAGTTTGTTGTTCTTCTAATTCATATCAAAATTTGTTTAAGCCGAAATAAGAGTGTTTTCACACTATGTATTCCTCTGCTTTAGGGTGAACCTAAAGTATTAATTGATGAATGAATTATATTTATATGTGTAGTAGCAATTTCTTAAAGTGTATTAGTGAACAGGTACAAACTAAAGCTCACTTTGGATTCAAAGCTTAACTCATCACAGCGCCACTGTAGAATGCAAATGCTTATTCCAAACGAAACAATTGTGCAAGTAATAATTCAGAATTTATACAACATAGCTACAGACAAAACGAGTTGTTTTAATTAGAAATTCAATATGTATACATAAAAACTAATATTGTTTTATAGAAATATTTTAATATTTTATATATTCGAACATATCTCATATCTAGCATAGTACAAATTAAATTGACTAACCATAGAGGCTATCGCGCTACAGTGGAACAGTGATTGACTGCAAATGAGATGGTTCTAGGATCGATTCCCGTTCCGAGAACTAAATTATTCGGAAAGTGTTAATAAAGTCTTGGAATATAGAATGTGCAGAATGAAGTTATAAAAGGTCTTTTTATTCTATTAATAGTATAAATTCAAAAAGTTAGTAAAATTGTCTATAAATATCTACGGCATAATATATAACATTAGATACCTACGATTTGTACATTCAAATCCGTACCCCAAGTTGGAAAAGAACCCACAATCCACAAATATACCATATTTAAAGATTTAACAAATTATATATATTAAATTATATTCTATCACATTGTATTACCATAACGTGGCATTAATATGTTATCAAGGATAACTCATGGGAATATTATCGGAATCAATTAACGCGATTAGTATATTACGTCTAAGCTTATCTTAGAACTGTGTTGTCCATCTTGGTAATCGAACATGACAAAGTACGCTTACTATCTTGATAATATATTTCATATAATAATACACAATATTGGGCATTATGGTGTATGATATAAGTATCAAAATGGAATCTAATATTAAAATATATAGAAAAGTCTTGGTGAGATACGACGAAGACGCCTTTGTAAGGTAAAGTAACAATGGTTAACCAACTTAAGTTGATAGTGTGTTTGTTACCAAGAATAATATTTACTAAAAATGATAATACTTTGTAATATAAGAATGAATTGAATTATTTTAATGCAACGTCCCTTATGAGGTTTATTACTGAGAAAAAATATGAAAAATGTCATATAAAAGATGAAAACTGTCCTATGATTTACTTACAAATTGTAAATATCGTGAGGTCATCAGGTTATCAGGAGGATTCTAACTGCGGTAGTTATGGATTTTAAACATAAACTGTGATCAAATTCCGACTCATACCTAAAGTGGAGAATGGAGTGTCTTGATATTATATTCTCTCTGCCTATTTTAGTATGAAAAAAAGAGCAAAACAACCAGTCAGTTAATTTTTTTTAATATCCGTATATAGTATTAAATATAATATTATAGTTTATAGTAATATTTTATTAGTAAATATAGTTAATATATAATATTAGAGAGAGAAAACATTTTTTTTGTTTCATTATATCTACGCATGTCTATCATGTTTGTAAGAAAAAATAAATACCTCCCAGTGAAATTAAATATACTATCGCTAGTTTAAATTTATACTTTAAATCTTTTCCATAATTACAAAATAAACCTATAGAATGTTTTGTTCGAGGGTTAATGTCGACGAGGGTGAATACCACCTCGGAAGTAAGCTCTGTTAAATAAAAAAAAGAAATATTCATATCGGTTCTCATATTAATCGAGAAATCGAGGTACATATATATAAAATACAATATAGAACCTCCTCCTTTTCTGAAGTCGGTTAAGAATAATGTCACTCACTAACCAAAGCTATTTTAAATACATACTATATAAAACGTGGACAAACTTAATGCAAGATGCAACGTCAAGACGGTGAAGGAAATGAGGTTAGGCCAGTGGTCTTAGCATAAATTAAGACTACAAAGGAAGGTGTCAAGCCAACACTTGTTCGTTATAAAATTCTTTAGAACTATACTTGGTTTTTGATATCAGAAAAATAAGTTTTTCAGCTGAAAGTAATGAATGATTTTTCACTGAAATAACTTAGTAAAATGTATAAAAATATATTATTACTATCGCAATATTATTTCTTATAGTATTTTTATAAAGAAATAACGTATCATATTGTACTAACGAAAATATCTTTACTTATAGATTATTTTTGTTCAACTTAAAGCTCTCATATTAATTAGGTGAAGGGAATTAAGTATTAAGACACTCAGTTTCCTATTTTCCATATATTTCATATTGAGTGGGATTCAATGGTGTTATTTACAAAAGCGGAAAGCATGAAAATAATTAACTCCCCTTAAGTATGTTTTGAATCCACAAATTACGTGAAAACGATATCCCAACACTACGACAATAATTATATTTTAAATTCAATTAAGATTTAATTACAATATAAAGCCCTAGCAGTATATTGGATCACTGTCTGACTGTAAAAGCCATGATTTTGGGTTCAATTCCCACTCTGGGGTAAGAACTGTTTTTATTTTTATGCTCAAGTTGACAAAGTTGACAGCGTTAAGTTTTGCAATTCAATTAATAATATCTTGAAATTTGGTTGGAAAATGGGGAACTGTGTGTTTTAAAACTATGTTCCCTCATGCTATATAAGGGAAAAATTTAAAAA
Organism: Dione juno; assembly: GCA_037127375.1. Classification (NCBI taxonomy): domain Eukaryota; kingdom Metazoa; phylum Arthropoda; class Insecta; order Lepidoptera; family Nymphalidae; genus Dione; species Dione juno. The sequence continues at coordinate 2,083,168 of JAXRJS010000059.1, read as the reverse complement.
AACAAACAAATACTATAGAGATAAAACTTACTACACTTAATACTGACTTTTAAAGGCTTTAATAAAACAATTTAACGCTGCCTAACACAAAAATGGTCACTCATTTTTTATTCATCACTCAAATATGTTCAATTAATATTAACAGTTCTTGTTACCCTTGTCAATGTCAGGCACATCTAAGCCATGGGCTGGAAACAAGTGCTTACCCGCTAACACAGTGGATTGTATGAGATTTATCCCAAAGATCCATATGACTTGTGTAATTTATACATATATTTAAATAAATATAAATATATGCATATATTTTTTGAAAGATTAGATGGTTAAATTTAGCATTTATTGAAAATTCAAAGAACGTACCTTATAAGCGTAGGTGTACAAAATGTAGCTAACATTTTGCCTTTTGTTTTGGTTTCTGCTGCCCTCGATTTCCTTTGCCTACTCTGATTTGTGAAAGATACAGCGTGAAGCTAAAAAAAAGAATAAGAAAAGAAAAAAAATGAATTTATCGCAATCATTGCTCGGTGGGACAGCATCTGATTTTGCGTGCGATAGTTAGTTAGATTCACACGCGGGAGAATGAATTATGGTGAATTCCCCACTCAATACGTAATGTCTCCATACGGAAAGCTGTTAACGGAGTCTCTTAACACTAGGTTCCCTCTGAACGTGAAGCTAAAAAAATAATGGTATAATTTCTATATTACATGTTTTGGCTATATACTCGTAGTATATAGCCAAAACATGTAATATAGAAATTTGCAGCATTATAGTAAAGTTCAGTTACATATGGTTTCATTTGTAGCTTCAAGGTTAATATACAATATAACTTAAGAAAATCATATCTAAAAATGTATGTAAAAAAGTTAATAATAATATTTTTTTAATAAGTAAAATTTACAACAAGTAGCCACTGTGCTTTCGAAACAGACTCAGTGGAATGAATTATTTTCATTTCTGATTTTTTTATTATTTTCAATTCATTGTTCATTTTGTGTTTCGAATTCGAAAGAAGTGTGGATAGCGGAGTGTTTCAATACACATTTCTCTCCGCCTATCCTGTGAAATACAGGCATGTCGTAACATGCTTATGACAAAACGGAATGTGTAAAGTTTTCAAAGAAAAAAATATCACTAAAGAAAAAATATTAAGTTGCAAAACATCCGGACAGGAAACACATAATAATATACACAGCAACTACAGATTATTTCGGTCGGCATTACCATCTTTATTAGAGGCAGACTCGGTGTAATTTGTTCACGAGCCGCTCATATTTCCCGCTCCCTATTTAGGACTGCATTAGCATAATGTTGCATTACTTTTAACCAACGTGGACATTGTACTTTACAGTGCATTTTAGTCGAGGTTTTATTGGATTTTAGCGAATGGTACGATTTTGATCTAGTATATAGTGATATGTATGTAAATTTAAATGTTATTGAAAAATGTAACAAACTTGGCCGAGATGATTTTTTTTTTAAAAATCTGAAATTAGCTGTTGAGAATAGTGTTGTGAATCCTTATTTCTCTTGGAAAATTCATGACAATGCAAATTTTAGCTATCATGTGGAGTGAAGTAATTTATTGACTTGCCAGGCAAGGAACTTTAAGAGATAATAAACAAACAAGTTTCTACAAGTCTGATTAGACTCTAAAGTACACTTTAGCTTGTGCATACGTAAATATCATAGGCCAACGTAGCACAGTTGTTCAGCACTAGACTGTAACCATATAACCATGATAAAGGATTCAATCTTGATTTGGGGATATTAATTTGATATTTTTATATCCCCTTTTGACCCTATTACAAAGCTTTCATTAGGCAATGTATTAAATGCGGGCAAAAGGTATGGTTGGGCAAAAACGGAGTGCCTTATGCGGGATAGGGTGTCAAATAAAAAAAATATTGATTTAAAATTATATAATTTTATTTAACTCTTACTGTTTAAAAGTTACAACAACTTATTCGTAGTACGTTCTTTACCAGCTTGTTGAATTCATTGCATTTCGGTCGCGGTCTGCTCATGTCTCCAGCTATTTAGAACTCCATTAGCATAATGCTGCATTACCACTACTACTTTTATGTACAATACAAGACTTGGCTACGTGCGTTTGTTTGTAATATAATTTGAATAATATAATAATATATAATTTCTTTTCTTTTGTAGAATAGTTGAAATAAGTTTATTAAATTTATATTTTTGAAGCAATTGTGGTATATGATTGGATAGTTGTAAGTTGGCTACTTAAATTTAACTTAAAACACATTCTATTCTGCTTTTAATCCAGACATCACGCTTACTCACCCTCTGTCTTACAAAAACGGAGAAATAATAATAATTTATTGCCCGAAAAAGGGATCAAACTCACAACTATTGCGTTTACAATCAGACCAAGCTGGCCAAATTTACAACAATAGCCTCTAAAAATTTATATATATGTAATATATATATATATATATATATATATATATATATATATATATATATATATAATATATATATATATATATATATATATATATATATATATATATATATATATATATATATATATATATATATATATATATATATATATATATATATATATATATATATATATATATATATATATATATATATATATATATATATATATATATATATATATATAGCATGAGAACCTACTTTTAAGACACTCCGTTTCAGGCTTTACGCCTTTCGAGACATTTCGTGTTGGATCCAACAATTCAATTCAACAATTCAACACACACATTTTACTTATAGAGCGAACAATATGAAAATTAATTCATTCACCCCGAGTAGGAATCGAACCAATGACCGCCGTATTTATAGTTAGATTAGCCGCTACGCCACGACGAATTTCTCTTTTCATTCGTCACGGATAATAACCTTGCGATAACTTTGCACCAAGAGTAACACAAACATCGGCTCGATGTTACAATATTTAATCTCATCAGCTAGAAATTGATGTGTGGGCAGATGAACTCACCATGTCAGATACTATGCTAAGCAGTCGATCCCAGTTGTCCAAGATCCTAATTGAAATTTTCATTCGGCTGTTACAATTTCTGTTTGTTATCTTGTTAATTGACTTCGCTTCGCCTCATACCAAATATGATACACGGATTCGCTTTTCGACCAAATATGATACAAGGTAATATACAAGTTTACTATTTGTTACTTTTAAAATATTCATACAGATTTTTTGTTTCACTGATAATACTTTACCCAGCATATAGTAGGGTGGACAGAGAGTAGCTAGTGTTGGGACACTCCGTTATTCACTTTCCCCAATACTCACATGAAAAGTGCAGTAAATATTAAAATTGTTTAATTTTTTATTAAAATATTAATAAAATTTTTATTTTATTAGTATAAAAATTATCCTCATAAGATCGCTTTCTCGTCTGTTTGTGTGTTCTATATTTTCAAATCAATTCAACTCTTTGCACCACCTCGATGGAAAATAAAATTAGGATAAAGCTTTGCTATCAGAAATCCTTCTGATTAATTATGAAACTTACTTTATGAAAGCTTGCGTGCTTATGAAAGCAATATAACAATTATAATTTCTTATATATATATATATATATATATATATATATATATATATATATATATATATATATATATATATATATATATATATAAACATTCCGACTGCCTTTTTTTATACAATTAATAATCATACTTACATTTTTAATAAAAAAATAAGTTTATGCCCATAAGACTAAGCGAATTATCAAGACGTTGGTGATGCTACGTATATTAGAATCCATTTATTGCTATAATTACCTTTATAAGACATGGGTATCTCGTAGCACCAAATATGTCTACACTGTACAGCACAGTCATCCGGTCGCGATTGTATGAAGGTAAAAGGTATGAGTAAAACCGCATTACATCGCACATTTTGTTTGATAAACAGTGTTTACCAAACTACGACCTTAGAAGCAGAAGGTCGGTTGACACCATAGTGGCACAGTGGGAAATCGTCTCAACACGATTGTGTGGAGCTCAATTCCTACAAGGGTGAATAAGTTATATTCATTTCAAGCATGTCTTTGGTAAATGAGAATATAGTGTCTTGACACTAAATAGGCTCAATCTGCTTTATGCGTAAAGCCGAGAAAAAATAGAATGATTTTTCGCTAAGTAAAGTCTTTGCAAAAACTAGCCAAGACTTGTACTTGTATCTTGTATGTGAATCAGTTAACTGTATAATTTTAAAACACACTTTATATTATAATTGATTATATTTCCAAAATAAGCTAAAACATTGTTTGCGTCCAAATAATTTAATAGCAATCCAATAGATCCGTAACAAATTAGAGAAATCAATATTGAAATTAACATTAACTTGTATCGATGAAAACGTGTCACACCAAACGTCATTAATTCAATATTTTAGCAAATTGTGTTTAACAAGTGAATTCACATTTTCTGAACTCGATGGCAACATGGGAAATGGGAAACGAAGCAGGGGAAATTATTGCTTATTCCGGAAGTAATATTAAATCAGGACACACATCCGCTAAATTAAAGTCGGAACATATAAAACTTTCACATAGAAATGTGAGTTATGGCGTATGGATGTGAATTAATCCCATAAGTGGCGATATTGCAAAAGTTCGACGAGGATTATTATTTTACCCCCTTTATTGGTTCTTTATATATCCTTCTGTTACGTGTGGGAATGTTGAATACGAGTTGTTGAGAATAAAGGGCTATTATTACGGGCTTGTTATTTTATTAGCCTCTTCTTACTTTGTTAATTGAGCTTATACGATATACTCATGTTCGCTCTTTTATCATGTGTGCAAGAGAATTTAAGGAAAATTACTGAGGGTTCTGTACCGTATGATTGTATGTCAGCGGAAAGTAGAACTTATGAAATAGATACACAAATTTGAGGACGTTTGCACTTAGTTTGTATGAAAAGCTACAACAAGCTACATATGTTTGTAAGGATTTTTATGTGATATACTAGACATTTTAAATTTTCAGATGTTTTTCTTTATTTGTTTTGTTAGTTGCAACTCCTTATAAAACTTCATAATTATAAGCCCACAGCAAGTACATATCCTATAGGTTTTAATTACGCGACAAATTACATACAGCACTCGTATATTTTGGTTGCTTTGACTTAGAAGGACCTATGCTCCGGATGACCTATGCACTGAGAGACTATAGACTTTATTATTTTGTTTGAAAACTGCACGGCTGTTGCATTATTATAAGTACAGTAACATAATATCTTTAACTAAAACAATATGTGCACTACCACTTACAGGTAATCACCGCATACAAGAAAAATGTAAGTATGAATATCAATTGTATAAAAATGGCACAGTCATATATAGTCACACATCTACACAATGTAAAAACTAGCGAGATCACTCACTATTTTGCTAAGCCCAAAAAAAATTGTTTTTGTTTAACCAGAATTTAATTTAGACCAGTTGAATTTATACAAATTTAAATGAAACAAATTCAATTTAAACAAATGAATCACACTCAAAATTAAATTAAATTGAGACAATGCCATCAAATTACTTAACAAATTTTCCACTAAAGGCTTAAAACTAACAGTAGTTTCAATAGAGCACCGTACATCAACTCGATTAGGCAATTTACATTCATCCCAACACCGATGTAATCAAAGTCGCAATGCGTCGCTGTAATAGAAATTGGCAGCTTAATTCTCATATAAGCTGTTACACTATTCTTTTATTTCAATAAAGTTCAAATTAAATACGTATTTTAGTTCAATCCGATGGAACTTTTAAGCTTCCAAAATCTGCTGAGAAAAAAATTTATTTATTCTTATAATATTGTTAATTAATACACTTACAAATCAATTTAATTTTTTTAATATTATCGTAAACTTAATTAAAAAAAATTAAAGTACACTTTTTTTATATGATAAGAAGGCAAACGATGTTAAGTGGACACCCTCGCCCACAGACATCTACAACCTGAGAGTATGTGGATGCGTTGCCAACCTTAACGTTGGAGAAGACGACTGTAAACTCGGGGTTTGATAGCACCTTAATTATATTGATCATGGAAAACCTCAGGAGGTAGATCATTCCATAGCTTGCATGTACGCGGAAAAAAATCTAGACGCACGCACGTTGTATGTAAAAAATGGATCTATATGGTGGTGATGGTATCTGCTCCTTAGGCTTAAAAGAAGATGGCACCAAATCAAATAAAATTTAAATTATTTAATTATTTTAATATGCGAATTTGATATGGAAATGATTAAAATATATTTTGTCTAGTTACATAGGTTGTGACACAGTGCTTAGAAATAAACAAGTGCACAGCAACTTTGTTTTCCACTTTCCTGCCAATTGGAGACATTGTGTGTTGGGTTGCGGAACTCACCCGTCATACCAGAGCGGGCAAATTTAAATAATCCAATCCCCCAATTGGGAACCGAACCCCAATCATGGAGTTCAAAGCTAGACACTATTTCACACGATATAAAATGTAATTTAAAAATAACATAAGATTAACACTTTATGTATCGAGAATATCGACGATGGGCAATGCCCACATATCGCTGCATATACTTACGGTGCCTCGAAGTTATTGTATCGTCAAAAGCGTATTGTGATACACCCTCGTAAAACCTAAGCCGTAGTAGAAAATCTTTTCGTTACATTTTATTTCTTATAGATATATTTTTGGAAGAAATAAAATATTTTTATTTTCTTTTTTAAGCATAATAATAGAAAGCATTTAATTTACAACTTTAGCAAGACAAATTTAAGTCTCGATCTAATTCTACGCTAAAATCGATATATTCGATTAAATAATTATTGTATTTTGTCAATTATTATTTCAATTTATACTTTTTCTTATATATATATATATATATATATATATATATATATATATATATATATATATATATATATATATATATATATATATATATATATATATATATATATATATATATATATATATATATATATATATATATATATATATTTAAACTGTACGAAAACTGTACATAGGCGTATAAGACAATCTTTGGATATTCAGTTTATAAAACGTATGGGGTCGTCTACAACATTTGTTATCACAAAGTTACCATATATTCTAATATACATATGATTCAATATTTGGATAGCTTGTTTTAAATATATAATATCAATCTATTCTATTTATACGCGATGCAAAAACTTTGGACGCCTTGTTACGAAAATTGCACGGTCGAAGTAGGGTGAAATTTAGCACACTTATAGTTTTTGTGTAGGAGAAGTGCAGAACGCTAATATTTTTCAATAATAATGCTTGCAAAGTGCATTAAATCAATCAATAAAACATTACACACACTGCCATATGTTGAACAATATAACTTTTGTATAAAGTGACATACACGTTGCTATGGCAACGCGTATTTTACGCGCCGACGGCTCCTCTAGTAATTATAAACTTGAAGTATTTGTTTGGCCGAATGCGTTTATCTCAGTGTCTAATAGTTTAAATTAAAAGGTTCATTTTGGTGTCACATAGCCCATTCCTCGAGGTAGGCTATGTTTTTCAAATGTATCCAAAATAAAGGCACATAGGCGCTTAGTATATAACACTCTGCAAAGGCGCTTAGTATATAACACTCTGAAACTCCATTAATTTCTAAAGTTATCGTTTAATTTATTTTTTAACTGTATAAAAAGTTTTTTATAAGACTAAGGAAAGAAAACGTTTAAAAAGCGTACCGGGATTGGAATCCGCGCTACATATAACCCGTTCAAGCGCTCTGATTGCTTGTATGTGAATTAGCGCTGTAATTTATTCGTAGCAAAAAGATAACATATGAACGTATGTATCTAGTTCGATTAATCATAAATACCGTTACATACAGTTAAATACTGCTAAGGACTAAATTGGCCATATTTAAAAAGCAACATAACTGATATATCATATGGTAGCGCAGAAAATCTTCAATATATATAGCAGTTAAGAAACCTAGAATTTACGAAGCCAAGTGTGACATAATTTACTATAATAAACTTCCTTAGCGCAGTTCAAGTAGTGTAATGCATTTACTCATCTACGTCACGAAGCATTATTGAATGAATAATTTATAAATACGCCCGTTCTGGATTCTGCATCTTGGATCTTTACTTGGGAAATATTCCATTAAGAGGTTGTGAAAGTTGGCAATTTGTTGTGGAAATTTAAATGGCGGTTGCTATTGTGAAATAATATTTAATATATTTTTAATATTATTATATATGTAAATGTGAAGAAATACGTTTTTTTTAAGCTTCAGCTGTAGTAGGACACTCTGTGTTCCGCTTACCGCCTGAATTCATGATATTATGACGGAATCCAAAATTTAAACTTTGTCGTACTCGATATGATTTTATATAATAAAATATAAGAAAAGTATGTTTTTAATATTAAAATCCATTTATGTTAGTACAAAATTATAATTTAGTAATAGACCCCCAGTAATAATTAGGTTATAGTTCAAAGGATAAGGTAAATTATAGAGAAGTTCTGTATATTTTACGTGAGATTTAAGCCTAAAGATAAAAAAATACAAGAGTATAGAGAGTGATACAAGAGAAAGGGGACCTTTGAGAACAATGTCGATGTTACTGGAGGAAGGTAAAAAATATGAGGACCCCATATATGAAGGTAGCATAAGCTATAAAGTAGGTGGCTGAAAAAACTGTAGCTATTAAATGATATAACGATGCTATCGCATAGAGCTGTTATTCATAATATTTACATTCTTAATACAATTTAACAAATAATTTCATCTTTTTCATAATCTTATGAATTAACAAACTAAAATACTTTAGCGCAAAGAAAATAAGGGAAGCATGGAAACGTCGTAACTAAATTAGAGTAGCATTTTCAAGCTGTAAACTTTTCCCGCACTTCCCGCAGAATTTGCTCGCGACGTGGATGGAAATATCTATATAATGAAATATAAAGTTGAAATTTTAATCTTGCAGATTGGTTAAGAATGCAATCAATGGTAGTTTTACGTTAATATTATGATGGTAGTTGACCTGTATTGGGTTTTTTTTATTGTTTAAAATTTTTCTTGCGTCACTTTTTAGGAAAGACAGAGTGATTCTAGAGTTAAGACACTAAGTCTCTCCGTGACATAATTCTATATATTGCTTGTGTCTGCTCGGGTAACGAAAAGTTTAAATAATTGAAAGTTTGTTTTTTATATTTCCATCCACTTCAGTAATTGCGTATTGAGTGGATCCCGTTTCTACAGAAAAGTTCGTTCCAACGCTACGTTGGCGTAAATATGAAATATGTAACATTAACCTCATAATTAAAAATTATGTATATCAAATATGTATGTATGTATATATATATATATATATATATATATATATATATATATATATATATATATATATATATATATATATATATATATATATATATATATATATATTTAGTATAATAATATTTTCAGAAGCCATATAATTTTTTTTACGTAGCGGGATTTGAACCCGGGCCCGGCCCCCAAGAGGCACAATTTCTAATCCCTTAATTCTTAGTGTGGCATAACAATTTAAAAAGTGGAAATAAAAGCTTCCAAATATTTCATAGATACACCGTGCTAATAGCGTTGCAAAAAGAGGAGGTTAGGACAGGCTCTGGGACTTGCGACTCTGATGGAATCTCAAAGAGCACCTTCGAAAATTCTGGACAAACGTACTTTAGATAAGTTGATGTTTTAGCAAATGGTACAGAACATTCAGTATTTTAGCTCTTGCTCCTACTTTTAAGCCTATACCTGTACAGTTCATTGGTAAGTTCAAAGTACTTTTCAACTATAAAATTGAAGACTTTATGAATATTTGCTTTGAATGGAACTATAAGCTATACAGTACTATATGCTTCTATCTAAATTCGAAAGCCCAGTAAATTACTGTATAGCTTACTTAAAGAAAACATATATACCCGCGGCTTATGGAAACCGTTCAAACGCTCTGACCTCTAATCCATGCGTTCTTCACGCCGCGTCGAAATTCTTATATGCAAAATCCCGCTGCGTTCAAATTTTTATATGTGTTCTTTAAGTAAAAATTATTAAAATACTGTATAACTTGCTTATCATTTTTTATACAAAAGCACTAAATATAACTAACTAACTTGAAGGAACTAGAAATGTTCACATCATTTGCGTAACACGAAGAAATAGCTTTTAGCAATAAAATATATGAGACCCATTTAATTCTTTACCGCCATACTTTTAAAAAAAAAATATTCAATAGAGTTTTGAACTTAGTTATTACTTGTAGTCTGGAACGCTCCTAATCAGCTACGCTGGCGTTAATCTAATATAAGTAATAGAATATACGAAACTAAAAAAAAGTAGTTGGAAATGATATGTCCAAGAAACTTACACTTTTCTTAAGAATTTTTTCTACATTAAATGTTAAGTAAGTAATAGTACATTTAATATTAAGTAAACTACCTTATGTAATGTAAGTAGCTTAATATATACTTAAGAAACCATCAATTCTTAATGCAAAATACGCTTTAGAACAGAAATTGAAGGAAGTTAGAGTAAAATAAATTGAGTGGCAAATTAACGGGATCCTCAGTAGATTAAGCGGCAGTTGAGCAAAGTTTGCTTTAATTGATCTACGCGTCTGTAACAGATTATTAATTAATTGTCCAGCGAGTGGTTTTACCTTCGTGGTGACATTTCATTTAACATTTGGCTATATAGCGTACATCTTTTGTCATTTTATTTGGAAACAAACAATGAACTGTATATAAATATAATATCTGTGCTGGATTCTAAGTGCGACTAGAGGGTATTTACTTGTAATATATATATATATATATATATATATATATATATATATATATATATATATATATATATATATATATATATATATATATATATATATATATATATATATATATATATATATATATATATATATATATATATATATATATATATATATATATAAATATATATATATATATATATATATATATATATATATATATATATATATATATATATATATATATATATATATATATATATATATGTACATATTATATACATACTATACCTGCGGTCAGAGTTATCTCGGCCACTAACTTATTTAAAAAAGAAGCTCGGGTAAAAGCTTGTATATTACAAAAACAACAAAAACACAATCATGCTTCCAAATATATATATATATATATATATATATATATATATATATATATATATATATATATATATATATATATATATATATATATATATATATATATATATATATATATATATATATATATATATATAATTATTTTTTTTTCTTCGTTAGATATTGATTTGTGCTAGTAATTATTATATTATTAATAAAATGATAAGTGAAGAATGAAATGATTTATCTATGTGTTAATATAAAAAGAACGTGAGGCATTCTTTCCATTTAATTAAGAATTTACAGTAATGTAATACAAACAAATATACAAATATTCCTAAAAATCATAGTTTCAAAGTTAACAAGTCTTCGAATTTACTAACGAACTGACCAGAAATAGGTTTAGAGATAATTTGTATGCAGTTGAAGTAGGTGCGATAGGTATAACAGCGAAATCTCTGTATAGTTTGCCAAAATATTTGGGCATTTCTAGAACTATCATCAATTCATTTTTAGAATTTGTAATTCTTCGAAGGCTCTACGAATTAGCGAATCATTTTGAATTTGATTAGGTAGAGACAGAAGCTCAGATAGTGTAGGTGATTATTTCAAAGGGGCCCCTTTAAAACTACACCCGCGCTAAGCCCCTCTCCCTACCACATGATGGGCCCAGCATCCGCACGGTGAGTTCATGGAATACTAAGTAGTTTTTACTCATTCGCTTCGTTTTTTTGCCAGAAAATTCAAATTAATTAAAAATCGAACTCATAACCATTGCAATTACATTCAAACATTGTCCCACTGCGCCACAATTATTATATAAATTCCTATTATTTACAAATTGCTTTATATTTCTTCATATTACACATAAAAACGCTTAAAGCTCGATTGTACCCGGCATGTTATGCCTGCGGCAAGTAGTTTCGGACGTGTACTACTATTTGCATGAGAATGTTTCTACACAAATTGAATTTAATAGTTACAGCAACGCATATATAAATGTTAACGTATTATTTGGTTAGGCATTTATCTAGTAATATGAATCTTGGTTTATAGAAGTCTAGTAGAAAGGAAACATATAATGTCTTAAAATGTCTTAATATATTAAGTTTGATATACGTCATATAAAAAATATTATAATTCAAAATGCCTATAGTTATAATAATACTTAATTTTTAAGTTAAATTTAGTCTCATTAATTTTCTATAGTAGGAGGACTAAATATATTATTAGAAAAAAAACATATTCGATAGCATTTCATTATATACCTAGTAGATATTGAATTAACAATGTATTTTAATTTTTTAAAATTCAAATTGATGACTTTCCTTCTTCGTATATCAAGAGATGTATAGCAAATTTAATTAACAATTACCTATTACTTACTACCAAAAACCTCCAAACAAATTTTAATTAACGTTTTGTTAATTTAAACTGAGTGTGCAAAATAGATGGGATCTTGGTTCCAGCGTATTTTCAAGGATCAATAAGAAACTTGCCATGCCTCAAGTTCTAAAGCATGCACCATTAATTAAAGTTATAAAACGAAAATAGTTGTACCTAATCTAAATGTTAGTTTTGAATTCTATATCAGGTAAGTTCACTCCAATATTTTATAGAATAACTTTGTAATATAGAAACTATAGATAATATTGTCTTCGTGTTTTACTGTGACATTTTATATAAAGAAATAAAATTTTATATTTAACACATGTAAGTATTTTAGCAAAACCTAGAAAATGAACTGAAGTTATCTCACAGTTATGCTTAATTAACTTTTATTTATAATAATATTATAAATTTTAAGACTCTATTTCTTGGTGTGCGCTAATCTCAGGAACTACTGGCTGGAATTAAAAAATATGTCGTATGAACTATTTGTCTCGAAAGTACAGTCTATATTTAATTAAGTTAAAATTTTCCATAAGACCCATCCTCAGTCAGTCATACGTAATTTTGTTATACTACTTGTAATAATAATATAATAAAAAATAATAAAATATTAATAATTTCAGATTATTACATATTAAATTAAAACCATCTGGGCCTAATGACACAGCATCTTAATGTTTACGATTTTAAGTTTTTTAGAAACCCGAAGTTTCGAACATTACCTAGTGTCAATAATAATACTTATAAAGTACATTCAAACTATAAATAAAACATTACACACACTACCATATATTTAACAATGTTACTTTTGTATAAAGTGACATACACGTTGCTATGGCAACGCGTAATTCACGCATCAACTATTTTTTTATATTATAATTAAATAGAATTTATATGTTTTATCATAAGTAATCGTATGTAGTCTATTTCTAAATGAAAGTCGTCGATTAGACTGGAATGGTGTTGTCGCGTCCGCATCTAAACCCGAATAGATGCAATAATTAATTATTTACTAACAATCGATGCTTGCCAGTCAATGCGCTCCTTTAGTTTTTGGTATTATTTTCGTTTGTTGTATTTATTACATTGTTCAGGTTTATATTATATGCTTGGGGTTGATATTTTTTTTTTTGGCTTGCATTAGTCCTGGCTTTATTTGCCAGGGTCTGCCTTCTGACTACTCCACTATACTCGGTATTCAACATCCTCAGTGGACAATCTAATGGCTCTCATTTCCAGCGTATCGACATCCAGCATCGCTTTCTTGGGCATCCAGGTGGTCTGCAGGGATTCTTTTAGCATATATCTTAGGCTGGCGCATAAAGTGGCCAAACCATCTTAGGCGATGCTCTTGGAGCTTAACCGCTACGTTATGAACTCCAAGAATACCTCGAGTTAATGCGTTACGTATATGTTGTGAAGCTACTGGGTGTGCCCGAGATAATGCTGGCCAACATTCACTGCTGTATAAAAGAATTAGTCGGATAAAGCTCATGTATATCTGTCCCTTAAGCTTGGGTGCTATTTTGCTATCGCAGACCACACCAGTGACCTCCCGCTATTTGGTCCAAGCAGCGCTTATACGGGCGTGGCAGTCGTAACGCCCGCGTGTGTGGCGCGTCTCGCAGTAGGTTCGTGCGTGCGGTTGGCAGCGCCAGCAGCGGCGGCTGCCGACGTCGCTGGACGCTGTTAGGCGGTGCGGAGAACTTTAATTTTTCCAGCATTGCAGGACTGTTCAGTTCTCCCCACAATACATTTACCAGGTATCTGGCCAAAGCAACTTCTTGTGTGCGTGTTTCCAGCTTACTGTATCTCACCATGTCTATAATGAACAAAGCAGGATACAGTAAGGGATCCAGGATACACTCCGTACATTTTGAGAGAGAGGACCCTGGTGAACTTATTTTGGATGCGTTCCATCATAAGCTTATACTTGATCTCGCTCGGAGACCACACAACCGAATTGCACTCCAAATGACTCCTCACGAAGGCTTCATATAATGCACGTAAAGCGGCGAAGTTAGTGAAGCTTGCCGCTTGCCTCATCACGAAGCCAAGGTTCCGATAAGCTTTTTTGCATGCTCCGGCTATATGCACTCGAAAGTTGAGATTAGAGGTAAATTGAACGCCTAGATCCTTCACCACTGTGACGCGCTGCAAAGACTCATCCCAAAGAAAGCAAGGAGCATTTATCAGCGTTGGAGTACGCTCCGTACGTCTTTACGTCTACGTCTACGTCTACGTCGACGTCTTTTCCTGCGACACCACTCGACAACGCTGTCCCGGTGTCAATGTCCCGCTGAAATCCACAATAGTCGGCCATGTCCTCAACTTCGCGCACTAGCTTCAGATCGTCAGCATAAAGGAGACATTTAGACTCTTGAACCATCTCTGGTAAATCATTAATCAGCATGATAAATTGAACGGGTCCTAAATGACTACCTTGGCTGACACCTGATCTTGTCCAGTACTGCTCCGAAAGGCACCCTCCACAGTCAACATACTGACGCCTGTCTCGCAAGTAGTCTGCGAAGAAGGTCAACGTATATGGCGTGCAGCCCATGCCAATCAGCTTCGCCAGCAAGATGTCACCATCAACGCGACGACAATCCCTAAGTATATACGGCGGTATTCCGTCCGGTCCTATTGACCGCTTCAATGGTAGCCGTACCAGCGTACACAACATCAGATCGAAGCGCATCAGGTGCACGCGCGCTGCGTCGCCTCCTGCCGCTGCGCTCGCCACCGACACATCTAGTCGCGCTTGCTCCGGGTTATATATAGAGTAGAAGAACCGAGCTAGTTCATTTGCACTATCCTGATCTGAAAGAATGCGCCCGTCTCTCATTAACTTACATTGTGCTGGATTCCCCCTCTTAGATCTTATAAAGTCCCAAAATGCTTTTGGGTCCGAAGCGAGATTGTTCTAGACGAATAAAAGACATAATTACTGGCCCACCCTTTACATACTAATAAAATTAAAAAAAATATCGAAAGCACTTGATACTATCCCTGGAGAATAATTTGAAACAACTGCTATCGCTTGAAAACCTGAAGGAGAAAAGAGGCATCACAGTTATTATATTATCTAGTCCTATTATATAGTCATGCGTCTTCTGCAACAGTCGGCTTATCCAGATACCCTTAACGAATTTCTTCAAGTCCTATGGTTTAACAGCCAACATTTTTTTTAATATCAAAGTCCTGTTACGAATACCCGAACGAGTGGGGACTCAAACATGTTATGTGGGACATGTGGACCGGCAGATTTAAGCCAGTCGACATACCTACTAAAACCTCACGATTCTTCTCCTCGACCACTTTCGGCCGTAAGACACGGAGACCAAAATCTTCCATGATAGACCAACAGCATACTTTTAGAGATGCAGCCCATACTGGCATCATAATCACACAGCCCTTTGAAGAAGCTCGCTGATAGATTGCACGAGATGGCAGCGTCAACTCATCGACCAGCTGCCACGTCATCATGAACATCATCTGCGTCAGGTATCGACTTGCTGGACTCGATATCGCAGAGTTGACCAAAGAGGCTATTGCACTTACCCCACAATGCAACGGCTTTGTAGAGCGCTTTCATAGGCAATTTAAAGCCACCATGACGACTGAATCACTTCTGTTCATCCTTCTTGATATATGAAGTACATTTAAAGATGTCCTACACGCTTTATCCGCAGATCTAGTGTATGGGGAGTCTCTGCAACTACCCAGAGTAGAGAGACTGACAAAGCAATTTTCAGATATAACATCGCCACTCCCACCACTGACTACGCCGACTTCCCAGCACGAATGAATAAGTTTTTCTAAAATATTCGACAAATCCCTACGAACTATCACCAGGCAAACCGCAAAACGTTTGTTTGATATTGAATCCTGTTACCTATATTTTAATTGGATTTCTTATGAATATTATCTTCTTTTTTTATCGTACAAACTCCTTTATGTGTTATCAATTCAACGTGACATTGGCGAAGTTAGTTATGTCTAATTGGCACGCTCGAATTACTATAGCTAAAAATAATAAAAAGATACAACTAGCGCCAGCAGTTTCTTAGTTACCTCGGGCACCTACTTCCGTGAATTCCAGCATAATTCTGCTACCCGTACTCGCAAACATGTGAGTTCGACGTCCGCCCGGAGGTATTCTTATGAATTATTTTATTTATTTTGGCCTGGTAAGAATTATAGCGCGGCGTTGAGTTTCGCCACTCAACACGCAATGTCTCAAATTTGGGTGAAAAGTTATTTATTCGGTAACTTGGCTATTTTATTCACAATACACATACAATCACCATGTTACTTTCATTTTTTAAAAAACCGAGTTGTTTTGTTTAAAAGTTAAATTTTATAGAATTTTAAATTGGCCGTGTTCACGCTAGCCGTATGAAGTGAATATGTTTAAAGCTATAACAATTACGAATGTTCAGACCGTATCCACATTGAATAGATTACAGTTAGTACAGTTGTGGTTACTAAAAGGTGAATTTAGTTGTGTATTTTATAAAAACTTTTTTTTTATAGTGGAAATTGGGTAAGTGGTATATCAGTTCGTTAATACATCATCAAAATTTCAATTTTTCTATATATCTATACAGACTAGGAAAGTATGACTATTCGCGAAATAAGTAAATAAGCTTGAAATGAACGTGACATTAGGGGGTAAGGATTATTTTTTTCATAATTTATTGTTTAAATTATACATCATACGTCATACATTTATATATACGTTAGTTCTTAGTTCTAGACAGACTTCTTTTACAGAGTAACTGATTTTAAAATATATCCAAGTAGAAATAACGTTTCAAAATATTTAACGAAGAATAAAATGTATGAGGTATACACATTAAATTCAAAACTTAAGACTCAATATCTTGACACTTTTGTCTTGCCCGATAAATGCAGGAAATAATATATCAAGTCAAAAAAACACAATTTCCTTTGATGGTCACGTTTTCTTTATAACGAAGTAGGTTGACAGGTTGCTAAAACGTTACTTTCTCTGCTTTCCTCTCGAATTCCCAGATTCAACTTTTGCCACCATGATTTCTATAACTTTTCATAACCACTATTAACTACACAAATGATCCTACAAAAGTTTCTCCATAAAATAATTTTCGTGCAAGCTCAGCCAATGCATCACAAACTATGCACAGTGCCACAGATTCCCTAATAAGATAACAGAAACAGATGCTATCATACAAATTGTTCCCGGCAATTAGTGGCGGAATTACTCGTAATGTACGGGCTAACTCACTTTTGTCATAAATATGTGTGATTTATTAAAAAAAATATATAGCATAGCGTCTGACTGTAAACAGGATGGCTGTGGGTCTATTATCCTCAGGTTCCCGCAGGGTCGAGTTCTACAACTCGACACGTAATATCTCAGAATTGTGCGTAAAGTGGCGAACGGAGTGTCTTAACACTGTGTTCCCGGGTTCCCTCTGTCTAATCTGTTATATGCAAGAAGTTTTTTCTTTTGTTTACATTACGGTAACTTTATTATAGTATGATGCTCTCGTGCCACAGCGAAACAGCGTCAGATTGTAAACGCGACTGTTATTGGTTCAATTACCATTAAAGAATCCACGCGTCGAATTCCACAAGACTAGGTTCCCTGCTGGGAACACAGAGGGAACCTGGTGCTATGTAACTCCTTTCCCCACTTTACGCATAATTCTGAGACATTGACATTTGACTGACAGTCTGAGACTTGTAGCAACTAACATGCGAGGAAAATTGTGAAATTTATTGTGTTGTGTTTTTTTTATTATTATAGAAAAATCTTTTATATTATAATGTTTAATCGACTTCAAACAGAAGGTGGTTTTCATTTTGAATGCATGTTATATATTTATACTTTATGATAATTGGTTAAGCGTAATATAGTAAGAAACTGTAATAAAAATGTGACACTTGCTTTTTATATTGTATAGAAACAGTTTTAAGTCAGTTTTTTAATGTAGATTACGGATTATGAAATAGGCATGATGGTATTGGACTTTTTTCCACTCGTTAAATATTAAACTACGTTCTCTACTTTAAGCCTTATTGTGTTTTAACTTAAAATATTATTTTAAGTATATCGCTAGCTTTCGCTAAGTAAAAATTAAAGTTAAACTAGTAAAACAGTGCATACAAATAGTAAAATTATTTATATTATTTAATATATTATGTGTTAAAATAGTGAGATAAAAGAGTAATCAGATTTAAAATAAATAAAAATATGTTTTTGAATTGTACTACACTAGAAAGGAAATTATTTTTAGAAAACGTATATTAAATTTAAAGATCAGAACTCGAATCTACGCCTCTTGGAAACCATCCAAGAGCTCTGATCGATAGGTGGTGGCCTTCTTATAGAGGTACGTCAAAACAAACATATATCGCTTGTTACCACATACTTTTTAAGCATACTAGACAAAAAAAAATTGTCCTATTAGAGCAGAACCTACAGCCCTCGCGTTTAAACGATAACTATACTACTGCCCCCAATAATGATTATACAGAAACAATATAATCTTGAAAATTTTATATTTTATAATAATAAAATCTTGTATATACTTCCATGAGATATATTTATACAGATATGACATACCGTACAAAACCGTTGTACGAGTATACCTTACCGGTGGCAATTGACGGTCAAACCCATTCTATTCTATCGGATCCCATGATTGTTATTGCATGCTCTGAATCGTCCAATCTGCGTTCTTCTATTTGCTTTCTGTAGTGAATTCGCTCTTTTCGATTTCCAAACCGCGTTTGTAAAAGTTTTTTTTCGTATCCATTTCCTTTGGCGACATCTTTCGCTTGTTAAATATATTGGTATAAATATTTCCTTCTAAACTTCTACAGTTTTGACTACAGCATTTGAGATATGTATTATAAAAGATTATGTATTTATTGAAATTAATCTCTATTTGTTTTGTTATTAAGGTATTTACGTTTTCCAATATAAAAAGTTGCTGGGTCTATATTATTTTCTGTAATTCACTTTTACAGCGATATTATGACATATCCAGTGTACAGTAAATAATTGAATCCACTTTGCTAAATGAGATTTAAGTTTACACTTCACCATTCATCAACTACATATGTTGCAGATGTTTTTATATATGCCATATATGTTAATTTGTATTGCAGATCGAATATTGTAGATATTATCGCAATGATATACAAAACACTTGAATTCCGCTACTCCGTTCAACACGCGGTGCCTCGGAGTGTCTTAACACTAACCTAGTAACCCACTAACCCACTAACCTAGAGCTAAATCAAATATATATATATATATATATATATATATATAATATATATATATATATATATATATATATATATATATATATATAGAATGGTCTATATATATATATATATATATATATATATATATATATATATATATATATATATATGAATAAATTTAATAACAGATTACATAATATATTCCAGAAAATAATCTTATATTTTTGAACTAAAAACGTATATATGACCTTTAATGGAATAAAAATGAGTACCAAATTATCATGAACCCTTATGAATACTTAAATGAAATTACTCGAATCCTACGTCGAACGCTGCGACACATCAGGTCGTGTCATAATGGTGCCGTCGACGAGTTCACATCAATAATTCAAATTGTTAGTCAGCTTAGCCTGATACTGATATCAGTATTTGTATATTATTGATTTTTTTCTTTATGTATATATATTATAATTCTATGTATATATATTATATTCATCTTTATGTATGTATATTATATTCATTTTTATATTAAATATTATATATTAATTTATGAAATAGCTTCAGTCCTGGCAGTCCTGGCGCAGAGGCACAATTTCTACCTGTCACAAACCTGACGCTCGGGGAATATGACATGTTTTCATTTTCTTCGCTCTGGCAACAAGGCAAAGCGCAGCGTTGAGTTGAGTTGAGCCCACTCAACACGCAATGCTTCGAAATACAGAAAGTGGGGAACAGAGTGTCTTAACACTAGGTTTCTTAAGTCTATGGTTCCCTCTGGCTACCCTGCTATGAGCGGGATACAGCATAAAGCTAAATAAAATTATAGCTTTTATTTGTGGCTTCGTTAACGAGATCAAGTCGATATAATTATTAATTTTGTATAATACGTGATAATATTATAGTTCAAATCCCTCTTATAGCCCTTTATAACATTATTTTATTTGAACCAGTAGTTTCTGAATAATACTCAATCAAACAAATAAATTACCACATTATTTATGAATTATAAAGAAAGACAACTTTCAACCATAATGAAATCTCTACATTTTACCATCTTCTTCTTAATAGTTTAATTTAGTAAAACGCCCTTATACCACATAATTGAGTTCTTATGACAATTTAAAGCGTGCAATCAGTAAATATGAATACGTAAATAGTTAATTATTAAATATAAATTATATTTTTGAATATATTGTTTTTTACAAAACAAAAACAGTATAAAGAAAAATAATAATATAATAATAATTATAATAAGCTGCTTCTTCGTGCCTGCGTAGGCTGCGCAATTTCCTAACAATACCCACCAAAACTGTGCTGGCAAACTCACTCTTATTACCAATTCTTGATTATACTGATATTTTTTATCTTGATATTAAAGAGGAGCTTTTGTTTAAGCTTGAGCGGCTTCAAAATCTTTGCATCAGGTTCATATTTGGTGTACGTAAATATGAACACCGAATTTCGTAAGTTTTCGTAAGCTTAAGTGGCGAATAGGGACGCCTTCGCAGGAATAGACACATACTTCATCTTCTCTGTCGAGTGCTGTTTAATCCTTCTACTCCTCCTTACTTGAAGAAATTTAAGTTTCTTCATGACACCCACTCACGTTTCTTACGCTAAACTGTAACCTGTTGCTTAAAATTCCTCTTAATTCTTCTTCTTAACTATTAAAGCTGCCCGACTATGGAATTCCTTACCCTTTAAAATTAGAAGTGCGAAAAGCCTGATCTGTTGTACAATAAAGTATATTTGTATTTGTATTGTAATATTGTAATGAAATTTTCTCATTTTTAGACTTAGCAATATGAAAATAGGTATGTAAGTTTTGGATTATACTTAAAAATGATAACCGTAACGGTTTACGTAACGTAAATGGACAAATGGACAAACAAATAAAGGGAAAAATCAGAGGGGTAAAATTTGTAAAGGAAAATTTCTCATTACTGGACTTAATAGTATAATAATTGATATATAGGGTCATGATAAAAAGTAAAATGATCTGTTTAGGTGAAATGGACAAAATTCCTCCCTAAAGGGGTAAAATGGAGGGATAATAAATAGTAAGTACACGTAGACGAAGTTGCGGGTAAAAGCTAGTCTATCTATATATAGATATAGGCAGATAATTATGCTACAACGATTAATAATATAGAATATAATTAACCCGTAGGTGTTAAAAGTACTATTATAGTTCTTCTAGCTATTAGAAAATGATTAACTTCAATTTAAATGAACTTTTGTATAGGAAAATCGCTGAACCAGTGATAAAACATTTTGTTGCAACAGAATATTAGCTACTTTGTCACGAGCATGCAGAAAGAACCTTTGCTCTTCGCGTGAATTAAGGTGCTCGCACAGTGTATATATAATGATAAATAATATTTTCTGCTAAAATTATTATATACTAGGTAATATATATTTATTTGTGTCTGTATAATTGAAAGCGTCTTTTCTGAGAGTGTCTTTCTATACTAATAATTAAAGCCCAAGACCGGGATAGTTGGCACCCTATGAGGGAGGCCTACGTTCAGCAGTGGACGGCAACAGGCTAAGAAAAAATACATATATACTTTTAAAATATGTATATATATGTATATATATATATATATATATATATATATATATATATATATATATATATATATATATATATATATATATATATATATATATATATATATATATATCGTAATGAATGATTTATAATAACTTTCCTCAATCTAGTACCAAGACTAAGCGCGACGCTTTTCCCCCTCTCAATAAGAAATATCTCTGTTCCCCGTTTACCCCAGAAACGGGGAACAGTGTGTCTTAACACAAGGGTCCGGTCTAGAGTCTGTCTGTGCGTGGTGTAGCGCATAAAACAGTCATAAAAAGGTCAATCAAAAGTTACAATTACACGAAAATGTGCCATATCCGATATTCCTAAATTTAGTTCTGGTCTGTTATTTTTTTAATTACTTTGATTTTTTTAACATAATTTTAAACTATTTATAAAATTTATCGAATTGTATAAATTGTATAAATAACCATTACTAAGTAGTGAGTAATAAATTCCATTACTTACCAGTCCATACTTAAACAACCCATCACTTAATTGGCTCGCGCTATACCAAGCATATTTCAGTGGCATACAAGGCTAAGTATAGCTTTGGGACCTTTTCTCGTTTCGGCTAAGCGTTGATATCCTTTGTCGGGGTATCGGCTTTCATGCTAAAAGTGCTACAGGCGTCTTCTAACAATAAAGCTAGCTCAGCGTGAAGCACACTGTACGAAATGTTGCAAAACTTATGGTCAATGCAGTTGTATATTTTATATGGAACATGTAATAAAATTGTGTACTGTAAAGCTTTTGATATGTAATTTTATTATTGATTAATTTTTTTAAAGAATTTAAACGACGATCTAATAAAAATCTCCTGGCATATTTTTTTTCCTTTTCATATATGTAATTAAATATATTAAATTTTAATATATTTTAATATGATACCTGCGAACCTACCGAACATAGCTACATAGATAAAAAAAAACAAATTATCAAAATATACTGTTTTATAAGTTAATTAATGTATTCTCCTCCGATCCCAAAAACCTGTATGTCCCCAAAATTCTAACGCGTAGTG
Source organism: Dione juno (assembly GCA_037127375.1). Lineage (NCBI taxonomy): Eukaryota > Metazoa > Arthropoda > Insecta > Lepidoptera > Nymphalidae > Dione > Dione juno. The sequence goes on along the minus strand of JAXRJS010000059.1, from coordinate 2,059,722 downwards.
CAGTGTCATTATTGCACCCGCGTTTTAATTACTGATGGTAATCTGCTTTTAGCGTGTGCCATTGCAGCGACGAACTTTGTCTAGTGTTTAGGCGAAATTCAAAAGAGCCACGTCACAGAGCCTTTTGAAATTGTGAAAAGATTCACCGTTAGACTTTTGCCTACTGAAAAACTTTCGAAGAATCTATGGTGCAACGGTTTTTTAGTTAACAAGAAGTTTGGACTCCAAACGAGAATGGCAATGAATAGAACATACAAACTTTGCTCAAGAGTACCGGTCTTTTTGAGAGATCAAGAAACAATGTTTGACTCTATTTGAATTAATGAATTTTGTTTAATTAGCCTAATGGAGTTCAGGTCAGTAGAAGGATATAACTATGTTCTTACAGTGTTCTTTCAATGAGAATTGATGATGATAATGAATTTGATTTTGTCTTTATATTTCTTTCATGTGCCTCTTAAAATGGAAGTGTTTAATAAGTTGTAACACATGTATATAAAATTCGGTTTTATGATAGGACTAGGATAGGATAAAATGATTAGAAAAAGGTAGTTGAATTGCTCCTACATCCTTGTTTGTCTTTAGGTTAGGTTAGATTTAATTAAGCCTCTTAATACAAAAACGTTTAACCTATGGAGATATTTCAGTCTCCATTTTGTGCCCAAATTTTGTAGTCAGAATTAAAATACTCTTCTACTATCAATTCAGTTAGTTCTAGTCTCACAGTCAGAAATACAATAGTGTTTGTCAAAACACCGTGATATATCGTTGGAAGCGAACAGATTCGGACCAACTCGGGCGTGGTATTTGGTCGCGCGAAAATTAAAATGAATCTACGCCAATTTTACGCTTCCTGCTTCTGTTTAGAATTTTTGAGTTACCGTTATGACTATGCAGATTTTTGTTGTGATTGAGATCTTTATTCAAAATTGCACTTTGCTTATTTTTGGCTTTGTGCTAGACTAAAATTTATTTATTGGAAATTTTAGGTTACATTTTTTTCTCATGGTTTTAAAAGTAAGGTATTTTAAACGCGAAACAGAAATAAGAAGGGAATTCTTGATATATATATATATATATATATATATATATATATATATATATATATATATATATATATATATATATATATATATATATGTATATCTCATATATATATATATATATATATATATATATACATATATATATATATATATATATATATATATATATATATATATATATATATATATATATATATATATATATATATATATATATATATATATATATATATATATATATATATATATATATATATATATATATATATATATATATATATATATATATAGACATATAGTCTGTGAGCAGACTATGTTCTAGCTTTTCCGATTCCCACAACTGATTTTGAAATTCAAAATCGTACTAACAGTATTTATTTTCATTTATTGGAACACCATAAAAAATCCAACTTCTAAGTCAACGCAATCAAAAGATATGAAAGTTGATGCTTAATTCTTTGCATTATTTTGCGTAATCAAAACCTACTACGTTACTTCACGTCATCCTAGAGTTATGAAACCTGGCAATAAGTTAGAGCTATATAGTACAACCAAAGGAAAAACAAAAAAAAAAAAATTATTTATGAATTTAAATTTTATCTAATGGCTATATATATATATATATATATATATATATATATATATATATATATATATATATATATATATATATATATATATATATATATATATATATATATATATATATATATATATATATATATATATATATATATATATATATATATATATATATATATATATATATATATATATATATATATATCTATATATATATATATATATATATATAACCTAAAAAAACCATTAAAAGTTTATAGTTATATGTACTTTATTTGATACAAAATTATTGTCGTCTCATATTAATTGTATTTCATTGACCTAGACTTAGAACTTACAGTATATATAAGGATAGAATCTCATATTTGATCATTTATAACTTAAATGCAGAAATAAGCCATTGCAAACTTGTATTTGCAGTTAATTTCATAGAAAGTGAGTAGATACGACCGCAAATTTAAGTTTGTCATTTTCTATAGTAATGTTGTCATCATTGGAATATGTGATTTTACGTATGGTAAGCGGTACGGTAACGTGAAATAGGTACGGAACCCCCGGTGCGCGAGTACTACTCGCACTGGACCGATATTTTTTATTTTTAAATACACCCTTTCCTTGGTGTTCCTTATTCTAGTCCTGATAAATGTACTTCTAATATATTCTATTTTTAACATTGCCAATTTTTAAACAGTATTAATATTTAACTAAAAAAAATTATTTGAACTAAAATAATGCTCACATTACAAAAAAATTAATTTATTTGACTAAAAATCCATTATATAATTAAGGTTCACTTGAGGTAATTAAAATATGTCTATTTTTTTCTACGGAAACCTCAAAGTGCAAAGTGGAGTAGATTAAGTAGGAAAGCAGACCCTGGCAATAGGCCGGGATAATGCTAAGTAGAAGAAGAAGATAATGCTAAGGCTATGAACAATTAGCATGTCAAATTTAACTCACTTCTTTCCATTTATTTTAATATTTTAGTTTTATTACTTTTTCATTTCTTTTCCTGGAACAGCATGGAATACCGGGATAAAAACAAATTTATGCGAGTCTGGGCTGTAAGCTATTACTATACAAAAATTCATTCATTTCTATCCAGTAGTTTTTGTGTGATTGGAGTCCAAATAAACTGGCAGAGAGACAGACAAGAATTCTGCTGAGTGGAGTTTTGGCTTCTACTATCGACATATTAACCGAATCTATCAATCTTCTATTTAAATCTTTAATGTACAGAATTCACTTTTTTATCTTTTTATTATATATGTAGATTAGAAAATTGTCTGACTAGGGAAACGTCTTTGTTTTTAATAAATAGTTTTAATGAATGCCATAATTAGTTAAAGCTGATTAATGAGACTGGATGTGGTGGATGATGGAAATTGACGTCGAATAACTGAATATTTTTTGAAGTAAAATTTCAATGTAAAGTCACTTCACTGTCTCAATTTATTAAAAACTCTACCATCCACAGTTTCACTCGCTTGATTTACGTTCTCAGATTGACTGTAATATAATATGTTTATGTTTTTAAGTATATTATTATTATTTTTTAGAATTACTATGTCTTTAAGACAAATTTTATATGCCATATTTTATCTGGACTTTTCGATATCGGTAAGAGGTGTTATTTCCGCGTAAATCTCGACCCCGTGAGAATTCCAGGAAAAAATAAGCCTAAATGTTCTATATTCTAGTGAAAGTTTCATCATCAAAATCGGTTCAGTTGTTTGTGAGATTAGCCCGGACAAACGGAAAGACAGACATATATATACATACATATTTTATATATTTCAAAATAACTAAGTTTTTAAGAAAAAAACTCAGTTATTTTGAAATCACCAACAGACACTCTAATTTTATTTATAATATGTATAGATGTGTAGTGTATATACAAATACAATTTACTATACAGAAACTATTATATTGAAATGGTATCATAAACCCCTAATTTATTCTTCAATTAATACAAGATTGTTGTTCCAATATCCAATTGAACTTAGAAAAGCGATTAAAGCAAAGCGTTTTGATACATCCTTGCTTAAAACATGCCAGTTACAAATGACCTTCGCGTAGTATACGTTCGTACGTTTATATATGTTCTTGCATATGCAACCTTATACTGTTTACATAAGGTATATTATACTATCAATCAATACTATAATATACTATAAATGTTACCTAGTGACGTAGTACAGTTTTCTTGTGGAACACGATGGTAATGAATTCAAATTGCGCAAATTTCCCTGTATATATTATATTATATAAGTATTTTCCTCGTCTTCTTAGACAAACTGTATTGGATTATTGGATTGAGCCAAATGGCAATGTAAGAAAAATTTTACAAGTAGTGAATCTTTCAAATTCTTCATCTGCCACTGAGTATTTCTAAGTGTACTATAAAATTCAAAAATATAACTCGAGACAAAAAATAATATTAAATTACCAGTATGAACTTTCAAAGACGACTGCCCAGGGACGACCCGTCGCCATTTTAAGATTTACGACCCCTCGTGTGGCATCCATTTTACTAAAACCCACTCGCTTGCAACATGCAAAAGCACTCGACCTGAAAATTCTGAATTGTACACAGTTACAAGTACTTACAATGGCAACGCCACCATTCCAAATATAGTTTCAATTAATATTAATTAAATTTTATTTGGTTAGTGGAGACATGAGATCGGTTGGCAAGTAATCATGACATTTTGTTGATTAAAAGTAAATGAAGAGAGTGAATTTAGTTCGATGATTTTTTTTTAAGGGTCTTGACCTATTTGCTTTGAAAGTATATTTTATTATAATATCGTGTAATATACTGTATACTATGCGTGTTTTTAGCTTCACGTTGGCTCGTGCATATAATACAGCATGAGGAACATTTGAAAACACAACGAGTTTAATTACGGAACTCAATGCCGCGCCCTGAGTGGGAACCGAACTCACAGTCTCTACCCTTACAGCCAGACGCTCTTTCTTCTCTAGTTAATATATGCTGAAAAAAAAAATATATTTTGTTAAATAAATGTTATAACGACATTATACAATTTTGGAACATGCGTGATTCTATTCTAGAGACTTGAGTGCTGGTTGGGGAAAGCAAATTATGTATTTTAACCACCGAGACAGAGATATGCTCCTGTATAGGAAATTGAAATCATTACCATTGTGTGTACCTGACTACATCCCAAATGCACTATGATGACATCGAATAATTTTTCATATATTTTTTTTAGCTTTAAGCTGTATTTCACATATAGAAGGGAGGCAGATGGAACCTACCGTTTTCCGCTTTCCGCCCTTCAAGACATTGCGTGTTTTGTGGCGTAACTCAACGCCTACGCCAACGAATTTTAAATTTTACCAGAGCAAGCAAACTGAAATATTTCTATTTCCTTAAATAGAAATCAAACCCGCAACCGTCGCGATTGCAATCAGAGGCTGTACCGCTGCGCCACGGCCCTTATTTTTCGTAATAAAATAAGTGATATCTCATGATAAGTTAAACATTATTAATAACGGCGTTTCACTGCGGTGTTGCATTGTTGATATTCGTGTAGCAAAATAAATTACCTTACCCGGTAATTATTCTAAGTATAATTAATTTGCTTGGTAAATTATCTCCCACGAGTCGTATTATGTTACATATACATACAAAGTTTTGTACCACCATTGCTAGTGAATATAGGTCCTATATAATAGCATTCTTTATATAAACAGAGGTCTGTAGACCTTATATTGTGGTAGATTTACTTACTTATTAGATATATTAATAAAGTATATATAAGTATATAAGTATATATATATATATATATATATATATATATATATATATATATATATATATATATATATATATATATATATATATATATATATATATATATATATATATATATATATATATATATAAAGAGGACCGTTTGCGGGGAATATAATTCGCTCTGGTAAGGAAGCAAAAGCGAGATGCGGGGTCATGACTATTGGAGCCGGAGGAGCACCGGAAGCGAACGGAGCCCTAAAAATTATATTTAGAGATCTATTTCTTTTTCTTTTATATGTGTTTTGAATATAGTATTATGAAATCAGAATAACTCCGTCATATTTCAGCCTCAAAACAAACACCTAACAAGCGCCGTCATTAAATCAACAAAAAGTATATAACAGTCACTGAGTTTAAAACTAGTGAGTTTGCATATCGAAGTGTATTATTACATTTTTTTATTAACGAACCTAGGAATTAAATTTACTTTAATTATAATAATAGTATAATGACTCTGTTGTATAATTATCTCAAATTTAATATCATATACAGAGTTAGCTAGAGTTTCAATATTTTAATTTTCCAGCAACTGGGGCCATCGTGTCGCAGTGGCACAGATTCTGCCTGTATACACAACGGTTGTGGGTCCGATTGAGGATCGGACCCACAACCGTTGTTGGGGAAAATTTGTTACTTTCAATTTACTCGCTCTGGTAACTAGACGAAGCGCGGCAAGTAACCACGCTATGAGAGCTGGGAATGGAGTATAATATCTTAACACTAGGTTTCTGCCTCACCTGATATATGCGGGATACAGTGTGAAGCTAAAAACATGTTTCAGCTTCACGTAATATTCTGCATATAGCATGCAAAGAGAACATAGTGTTAAGACACTCCGATCAATTAAACCAATACATTGACTTAATTAAGTGAAAATATAAGAAAATTTTCCAGTAGACAATATTTTGATATATTTCACAGGATGTCAAAAACATTTTATAATTTTTCCAAGCATATCCGTACATATAGAAATGTATATTTGGTTATTACCCTCAACCGTGCCAATACAACGAAAGTGTGGGGAAAATAAACGTCGCTTAATAAGGAATATTCGCGAAACCTCTCTACGAGTATATAAAGTTTCTGACGACTTACCTGAGCTAATATTACATTTATAAGAGCTCAATAAATTATTTGAACTTTGTCCCATCCTTTTTTATTTGAAAGTATGAATAGTATATTGGATTGAAAGCATTTTTGTTATGATTAGGCCCACAAGAAAAATCTCTGATATAAATCAACCTCTTCAAAGGTTATGAAAGAAAGGTAATGTGATTTGAGATTTCGCCGTATTCTGAACATCTAGGGACCGAATTCAATGGGATGAAGGACATAGGTCATTAATATTTACCTTTTGAAAAGATAGACATGTCGACGTAAGTGGTTCTATATAAAATATTCACTATGAAATTGTCAATACTTTCGGCGCAGTTCAGATTGATTTGACATTGTGTATACATTCACTGCATAGTTACAAAATTGGCTGCTATATGGATTTTTTTTTTCATTTTTCTAATCCTAATAAATCATATATGTATTGTAAGTGGAGGAATAGATAAGTATGCTATATGCACATTCGCGTTATATAGTAAACACGTGTGTTAACATTTTTTTTTATTTTTTATTTCACACTGTATCCCGCATATAGCAGGGTAGACTGACGGAGTCTAGTTTTAAGGCGCTCTGTTCCCGCATTCTGCCTAATTTTCGAGACATTTGATATTTGTGGACCTCAAAACCTATGAAACCTATGAAATATGTCAATATCGATATTGATATTGAGACTTGTTCTATATTCACTTAGTACTTATTCTTTATATAGCTAACAAAATTAATTTATAAATGACTTACTTAAGCATTATTTGTTTATAACCATGATGAATATGAGAAATTCTCATCATTTATACTGAATTCTTCATTCTTCATCTAAATGTCTGTTCTGTACCATCGAGCTCTATCATTCACCAACTAGGCCACAACAACCTCAAAAGTACTTAAAACACAAAACTCCAGCCAAAGAATATGGATAAGTTAAATGTTTAAAATTTTTTTATCATCAATAGCCTGAAACTAAGCTCGGGATCAAGTGGCAGACGCTTTCCAAAGTGCTTAGTTCAGCGGCTCCTTTGAATGCGTAATGTAGTCGTGACGAAACTGTCAATACTTCATATTATGCAACTGAGGTGTGAGCTTCAGGTATCGGTTTCGTAGCCAATGTTAGGTGAATGTGAATATATTGATTTTAGATAGCGAATATATTGAAGTTATTATGGAAAGTCGAATATATTCACAAAATGTTGAATTTTGTTATTAAAATATGTATTGTACACTTAGAAGACTGGTTATTGTAAGCGCAGCGGTTGTGGGTTCAATACCGACTCGGGGGAATCAACTACCTTCATGTCATCGTTCTAGTAAGAAGACAACGCGCGCGGCGTTGAGTTCCGCCATTAAACACGCGAAACACGAAATTTTGTAAAAGGAAGTCTAAGCTCTAAGTCTGCTTTAAGCAGGACACAGCATATATATATATATATATATATATATATATATATATATATATATATATAGATATATATATATATATATATATATATATATATATATATGATATTGAATAGATTATCATAATTATCAGATTGGTTAGTTTAAGCAAAGCTTTAGAAATTCTCATGTTGATATCCGAGGGTAGGGTATCCGAGATCCGAGTTTTTGATCGTTTAATATCAATGAAAATGTTGAGGCGCTAGGTAGTCAGCGTGTTACTGATAGCTCGTCTAAACACAAGGTGTCAAAGGTCAAAAGGCTTTATAAATATTTACAGCCAAACATTTCAGGCTAAGTTAGAAAATTGCTGGTAATAAATTGCAAGTGAAACCAATAAATTTGTAAATTGTCAAAGGTGTAAAAGAAATATATAACGTAGGCGTAAGTTGTAATATTTATAATTGTTAGTAGTAATTAGTAATAACTTGTAATAATAGTTAAATGTGTTCAATAAATATAGATTTTTAACTTTAATTCAATAAATAAAAAGATATTGTTTTAATATTTGTGTTATTGTTTATTTCAAATTAAGCAATTTCATAACTCTAATCTTAGAAATATTAATTTAATAATAAAGTTCTGAATATGAAATGGAAATTTCAATGTTTTTATTAAGGTGGAGGCTTGTATTGAACAAGAGCGATTAAAAATACAAATATAAAATTTATAAATTAAAAACTATTTAAAACGGCTAAATAGCTATATGAAAATAATGAATGAATTTGAAGAAAAATGTCTTTCATGAATAAAAATATTATTTTCATTTTCGTAAAATTTTGATATAAAAGGACTTTATTAGATTTGATGTTATATAATGTTTTGGACACCCAAATGTAAGTGTCGTCATACAAGTTAATTTATTTTGTAAAATATTAGTAAGTCTTAATTTCTAGTTCTTATCTATAAATTATTTTTTTATCTTAAGCTTTTTCTACACTTCCGGGATAAACGAGAATTACTAGGTACCTAATGAGAATTACTGGGTTCTCTTGAAGTAAGTAATGACATGTCACTACACTCTCCTTCAATATATTATGATTTATAAATAACTTAAATATTAACTAAAAAAATAATAACAACTTCACTAAAATACAGTTTTTACTTATAAAATTACAATTCGCATACTTTATACTAAAATCACTTATTTACAATTTCAACGATATTACTTTAAATCAACAAAACTAAATTCTTATAGGCAATTACAAAAATGACGTAATGACTACAACCGTCCGTCTATACCTGGCCCCAGCAAGCGAGTGAGCTCTGGCGGCCCCTTCGGTCAATCACCAAGCTTCCGATATCGCCTGGTCGTGACGTTACGTGGCGTGATCGGTAAACCTACGCCCCTTTTCATCAATTTTATGCTAACTTATGGATATAAATTAAATTACCTTCACGCTGTATCCCGCACATGGCAGGGTAGGCGGAGGGAACCGTTTCCTACGGTTCCCCGTAGGAACCTAGAGTTAAGACACTCCTTTTCGCTTTTTTGCGGAACTAAACGCCACACTTTGCCTTGTTACCGCAGCGAAGAAAATGAAAATAATTCATTCAGGGAAAAATGCGAATCGAACCCACAAACTGTCGTGTTTACAGGCACACGCTGTCTCTCTGCGCCATGACGGTGATTATATATTATGATATATAATATTCGTTTAATAATCTATATTATGATTATAGATTATAAAACGAAATAATAGACTAGAATAGGATAAATTTAAACCCAACAAGATATAACAATACAGAATTGAATAAATTACAAGCCGCAAAAATATATACAAACACAAATAACAAACAATAATCGCAACAGCTATAAATGAATTTGTCAAACGATGTCGAGAAAACACAAAATACACTGTAAACACGAAAATAATTATTGCTGACGTTTTAAACGTTTATTTTTAATTAAAATTAAGTGCAATCCAATAAAAACGGGACGAAAGATTCAACAAGAGGTCCATAGTTTTCCCGAGCTCTCGTTATTCGCAAAGTGAACATTAATTCTCATTCAATTCTGCTTTTGAGAGGAAAAATGAAAAAGTTATTTCGAATCAATTTGAATTGAAAATGAGCTATTAAAAAGTAACTTGTTCATAAAATCATGGCATAGAATGGAATAAAACCTAATGATTTCAACTTCAATCGAACGTTTTGTATGTGTGTCTTGATATGGGTTGTTCGTAATGGAGTCGTTGGGAATTTATATTATTTTCTATTTTTTTGTTTGAGGAAAATAGTATGTTTGATGTTTCGCTTCCATGCAATTGTTGTTCAATAGATATGTATATATTTTGTAGTTTACAAATATAATAAACAATTGTAATTTTACTTTGTAGCATAGATTAATATAGAGCTCAAATTTGTTGATAAATCTCTAACTAATCCTCTTCCAGTCCACTTTTGAATGTGGATGAAAGTCAACAAATAAATATATATATATATATATATATATATATATATATATATATATATATATATATATATATATATATATATATATATATATATATATATATATATATATATATATATATATATATATATATATATATATATATATATCAATCACATCGCCCTATACCTGTGTTAAATGGGCAAGGGCTACCGTGTCAAGTACGGACACGGCTAAAGAAGATAGTACCCAGAAGGAAACTCCGCTTTGCAACGTGGAATATTGGCTCTCTAACCGGACAATGCAGGTAACTAACAGATGTACTCATGAGGCGTCGGGTCCAGTGTGCTTTTCTTCAGGAAACGCGCTGGAAGGGCAATAAGTCCAGTATCATCGGACAGGGTTACCAGGTCATATACACTGGTTCTCCTTCCGGTAAAACTGGTGTAGCAGTAGTTTTATCTGAAGAGCTACGGAATGGTCTCCTCGAAGTTGACCGACGCAGCGACCGCCTGATGCGGGTGAAAGTACTGGTTGAGGGGGCTATCGCCAACTTAATCAGTGCTTACGCTGGCTTGGCTTACCCAGGTTGGTTGTAACGGTGCCGAAACGGAGTCATTGTGGGAGTAATATGAAGAGGTTCTACTCGCTATACCATCTACCGAGGTGATCATAGTTGGGGGAGACCTTAACGGTCACGTGGGTAAGGCGGTGCGTAAGTGCGGATAGTGCGCGGATAGACGAGGGTAAGTGCGGATACGTATGAACGTGTCCACAGTGGTTTTGGTCACGGTCGCCGCAATATAGAGGGCGAAAATATCCTCAGAACCTCTATTGCATCTGATCTGGCCATCGTGAATACGTTCTTCCTAAAGAGTCTGCAGCATCTTATTACGTATGCGAGTGGACTCCACTCAACTCAATAAATTATCTATTGACCAGGCGGTGTCATGTTGGCAAGGTAACTAACTGTAAAGTCATTCCTGGTGAAAGCGTCACGGCCCAACATCGTCTTCTTGTCATGGATTATGTCGTTACCCCGATAAAGAAATTACCCGAGACGCGTAAGTCTAAGATCAAGTGGTGGTTGCTGAATGGACCGATGCAGACCAACTTTCTGGCAGAGGTTAACAGTCAAAATTTATCAACTAACACCGAAACTGCTCAGGATGCTTGGGATCGAGCTCAGTCAGCAATCATTACGGCTGGTAAACATGTTCTTGGCGTTTCTAAGGTAGAACGTATTATGGACAGGGAGACATGGTGGTGGAATGACAAGGTACAAGAGGTGATTCATGATAAGAAGATTGCATTTAAGGAGTGGCAGCGTTCCAACTCTCCTGAAGACAGGCTGGAGTACATAGCAGCGAAACGTGCCAGCAAAAGAGCTGTAGCCAGAGCCCGCAGTGAAAGTTTATTACCTCTATATGATAAACTTGAAACAGTGGAGGGGTAGAAGCTCATCTACAAATTGGCACGTGCTCGGGATAAAGCGACGCAAGATATCACAAAATGTCTTTGCGTCAGAGATTCCCAGGGCAAGCTGCTTTGTAGTCATGCTTCTGTGAAGGAGAGGTGTAGAAGTTACTTCTTGGAGCTGCTGAATACTCAGCACTCGGGTAGTATTCCGTCTGAACTACCTCCTAACCTGGGACTTTTTGCTCCAACAACCCTTGATGAAACTCGGAATTGTCTTCGACGCATGAAGAACGGCAAGGCGGTGGGACCTGACGATATTCCGATTCGAAGCGTGGAAATCGTTGGGCTCTCGTGGTGTGCTCATGCTTACTGATCTTTTTAACCGCATTTTGAACACTGGGACGATACCACATCAATGGCGGCACAGTATTATTACCCCTATTTACAAAGGAAGGGGCAGTGTTCAAGATTGCGGTAGTTATAGGAGCATTAAGATTATGAGTCACACCATGAAGCTCTTCGAGCGCGTGATCGCCCTCAGGCTCCGCCGAGAGTGTACTGTCTCTGAGTGTCAATATGAATTTCAGCCAGGATCATGCACTACGGACGCCATTTTTGCCCTCTGAATTTTGATGGAGGCACACAGGGAAAAGAGGAGAGCTCTGCATGTGGCATTCTTAGACCTGCAGAAGGTCTTTGACTGTGTGCCACGTCAGTGTATCTGGTGGGCACTGCGATCCAAAGGGATCCCTGAATCCTATGTTGCTATTATCAGAGACATGTACAACGACTCTGTTTCTACAGTTAGGACCGCTGTTGGCGATACCAAACCCTTCCCAATTACAGTAGGGGTTCACCAAGGCTCAGCTCTTAGTCCACTTTTGTTTAATGTAGTGCTAGATACTGTCACGGCTCACATCCAGGACCAGCCTCCATGGCTGATGATGTATGCCGATGACATAGTACTCATTGACGAGAACCGACTGATGCTGGAGCGTAAAGTGAATGCCTGGAAGGGTGCGCTTGAGAATGGTGGTCTTAAACTGAATGTGTCAAAGACCGAATACATGGCTTGCGGGAACCCAGACTCGAGCACCATCCACATCGGGCCTGAGCCAGCCGTTAAGTCGGAGAAGTTCAGGTACCTTGGATCCATTATGCACGAGTCCGGAGGCATCGACTACGATGTCCACGCCCGGGTTAGCGCTGCTTGGGCCAAATGGCAGGAGGTCACTGGTGTGGTCTGCGATCGCAGAATACTGCCCAAACTCAAGGGGCTGATATACAAGAGCATGATCCGACCAGTTCTTTTATACGGCAGCTAATGTTGGCCAGCATTATCTCGGCACACTCAGGAGCTTCACGTAACGGAGATGAAGATGCTGAGGTGGATGTGTGGCGTTACTCGGGTTGACCGCATACGCAACACATTCATTCGAGGTAGTCTTGGGGTCCGTGACGTAGCGGATAAGCTCCAAGAGCGTCGTCTGAGATGGTATGGCCACGTCCCTGGAGTAAGACCCTCCGGACGCCCAAGGAAGCGATAGCTGGACGTCGTGACACAGGACATGAAAGACAATGGACTAACCACTGAGGATGCTCAAGACCGTGCAAAGTGGAGTAGATTAAGTAGGAAAGCAGACCCTGGCAATAAGCCGGGATAATGCTAAGAACGAAGAAGAAGATATATATATATATATATATATATATATATATATATATATATATATATATATATATATATATATATATATATATATATATATATATATATATATATATATATATATATATATATATATATATATATATATATATATATATATATATATATATATATATATATATATATATTATGTAACTAAAGACCCGTTCGCGGCTTCGCCCGATTATGTTAGCTAGATCACGTTCGTTTCAAAATTTTTTACCTAATAATGCAATTCTTCGATTTTCTCGGTGTCTTTTTTGAATCACTTTTGTCTATTATTAATAATCGTGGTCAATGTACCTATATGTTTCTTGCATGAATATATTTAAACAATAAACGTGCTTGTAATTAACAAAGAGTCTGTAAGGTTCATTTACTATTTATAGCGTAAAAAGCACAATATCCACTTCCCAAAATTGATTTATAAATCAAAATCATACTAATACTATTTATTTTATATTAATTGGAACCCCATATTTAAATGAATTAAATTAAATTATATTTGTTTTTAAAAACACCAATTCTATGGCCTCTTTATTCTAATCATATCTAATCTAACTAATATACTACTAAAATCGTTTTAAACTAATATTAATATTAAATTAATAAAATTAAATAATAATATAAGCAATATTACAAAAAAACTAATTTATTCGACAAAATCTATTATATAATTTAGCTTCACTTTTTATTCTACAGGAACCACATTGAACGCCAGGATGACAACTATTCTATATGTTGGTTTAGGTTTTAAGCTGTCAAAATTTATTAATTCTTTAGTAGAGAGTAGTTATCAAAGTAATTTGACTTTATTAGTATTTAATTCTTTTAAGAAAACTGTTACAATACTGAAATTCCATTTTATTGGCAAGTAACTTTTACGTGATAAATAAACAAACATACGGACAAAAAATCCACTGGGTAGTTTTTTTAGCTTATATTTACAATAACTATAACTATAATAGCTTAGTAATAGGTAATAGCTTAAGATAATAGCTGAAAGATATATAATCCGACCCATTAATACATTTTTGGAATCTGAAAGATTCTGATGAATATAATTGACTCTTCTATACTTCATTACTACCACAATTTCATCTATGGTCTGTAGATGTATTTAAGATACATCGACATTAGTAGTATAAATAAGAAAATCCTGCCAGCGTGATGCAGAAGTTTTATTTCCATGAATAACGAATTCTGTAGACAGATATTATAAAATATTACTATACATTTTTAAGCAAAATATATTTAGTTTATTTATTTATAATTATTACTGTGACATATAGCTAGACCGTGGAAATAGTATTCAAATGTTTTATATTATAAAATTTATATTAAAAAATCTTTTACAATTTGCCACTGTAACAGTGGCAAAAATGAGAATGGAATAAAACTACCTTTACTTGCAAGTAAACAACATAATTGAACCATCTCTGTTTTTATTTTATGGTCGAGGCTTGCATTTCACATCAGGATACAAACTATCCTATATATATCGTTTAAGTATATGAACTATTAGCATGCTAAATCTAGCTCAATTCTTTTCAGTAACTTTATAACTTTTTCATATTTTTTCAATATGAAAAAGTTGGTTGAGGTGGATAAAAATTATAACAATGCCAGTCGAGGCTATATGCTGCAATTACTATGCAAAAATGTATTCATTTCTATCCAGTAGTATTTGCGTGATTGGAGGACAAATAAACAGATAGAGAGACAGACAGACAGACAGACAAAAAGTCAGACAGACAGACAAAAGTCAGCTAAGTGGATTTTTAGCTTCTATTATCAATATATTAACCGACCCAATCAATATTTTTTTTAAATCTTTAAATATACAGAATTGGCTTTTTTATCCTTTTATTATATATAAACTTTATATTATAGAAAATAGATGCTAAGCCGTCGTGGCATAGGACATAGCGTTTGACTGTTAAGCGCGGTTGACCGCGTACCGCATACCGTGCCTAGATTCCCATTTGGGGAGAATAAATAATTTTCATTTTACTCTCTCTGGTAGTAAGTAATATAAAGTATAATAAATAATGACGTAGAGATCTACCACTCAACATGCTACATTTCAAAAGTCGACAATGCACAGCCGAAACAACGCATCGTAGAAACCTGAAATTTGCTCCTAGTGTTCCTATTAGGGTCCTATGGAGTGAAGGGGAACACTCACGATATCCTGAAATTCTAACGGGAACGGAAATAAATGGGGTATAACTGTATAGTCCACGCAAATTAAATTGCGGGCTATTTTACGTATTTACATTATTTCGTTAAAGCCCACGACAACGTTCGATCATAATTGCATATCGTAAAAGCTCTAGTCTACTTAAGCTTCAGTTCTACATATGACAATTTGTGAAAACGTGGAAAATATCCCAATAAAGATGTGTTAAATCACCGTACCGTTTCCATTTAGCTGGTATCCGCGTCGTATTCGCTAAAACTACGCTCCTTACATTCAACACCGAATTCTAACACTCCTTGAATCCATCGTCTCTATTCAATTTTAAAGCTATTGTCGTCAAAATGAAATCGTTCCGCATAAATAAAAGCTGGTTGAGAAATAAATTTAAAATACGGTGGTTACTCCAAGCGTAGGATTTCACTTCGCTCTACAAAATAATTACGTTCTGTCTCCGAGCAAGCAAATAATTAATAGCACGAATAAATCTTAAAGTTTTGTCGAGTTTGGTTACTTACATTATTTATAATGTTGATACTTTCGTAAAGTTTTTATCTGTTGCGAATTGTTTGGAGTCATCTGTGCTGTTATCGAACTTGTTACAAGAATTGTGTGCAAATGGCCTTATATTAAATATAATATTTTCATTTTCTTGCTTTGGTGGCATTTAACAAAATTGGCGGATAAAGGTGGCGTTTAGTTACGCAAATCGACAAGTAATGTCTCGAATTTGGACGGAAAGTGGATACGGACCAAATCATTACTATAACAACACTACGAGAATTAGATTTTTTGTATTAAAATTTAATTTTATAA
Source organism: Dione juno (assembly GCA_037127375.1). NCBI lineage: Eukaryota > Metazoa > Arthropoda > Insecta > Lepidoptera > Nymphalidae > Dione > Dione juno. The sequence goes on along the minus strand of JAXRJS010000059.1, from coordinate 2,043,189 downwards.
CTTGTGGTTGGGTTTATAGTCTAAAATATTCTATTACCCACTCCCTGCTCAATTTTGAGGACATTTCTTTTAACCACTGGAACTCAACACCACGCTTTGTATTCCTACCAGAGCCAGGAAATGAAAGTTGTGGATTACCCCGAGTGGGCATCGAACCGACAATCATCGCGTTAGATATTATGTGGTCTTTGTCTTATGAGACTACCATATATTAATATTATATATATATATATATATATATATATATATATATATATATATATATATATATATATATATATATATATATATATATATATATATATCACCGTGACCAAGATTTGAACCACTCACCTAAGTGTAATCAAATATCTCCCAGCTGAGCTAAAACGAAGTAATTTAGATGTTAATTAAAGAATTTACTTTGTATTAATAAGTAATGATAAGAAAAAAATATATATATAAATCACAAATCTTTCCTCACATTCCTTGATAAAAGTAAAGAGAGATGAACAAAACATTTTGCTATTTAAATAATTTATGTCAATTTTTTTTCGCTAATGGAACGGGAAGCGAACGTTTCACTGTTTCATTTATTGCTGTAGATAATTTCCACGACTCCTCATTTACATCGGTCACTTTGGGAGATTGCTGCTTAATTTGCAATAAAGTAATTCTATTCGAAAACGGTAGGCGGTGTACTTACTTGGTTTCAATATACATACATAGATATACATATACTCATACCTAAGTAAGTACATAAATATATACATAAAACATTATAAAGATTTATAGCGTATTGTTTGTGTATATAAGCTGAATGATCCTTTTTTTAAATGTAAAAACAACTAAATATTTCTCCGCTTTCCACTTTAGATGTTGCGTGGCGAGTGATGTATCTCAGAGCAGCTTGTCTTACCAGAGCGTAGACATCAAAGTAATGCTTATATTTCGCGTTTACAACCACACGGTAGCCCACAACGCCTCTAATGGATTACAATTGACATTATATACATATATATATATATATATATATATATATATATATATATATATATATATATATATATATATATATATATATATATATATATATATATATATATATATATATATATATATATATATAACACAATAAAAAGAATTAGCGAATGTTTCATCATTTCACGCGTGTTGAGATGACCAAGTGAAATAGATATAATTTTTTTTTATACGTATAGATTATGAATGATCACAGATAAAAAAATCTATTAATATAATAAATACAAAAATCTTATTATTTATAAAAACTTTTATAAATTTATTAGAAAATTTATAAGTAAAAATATTTTTTTATTATAAAATAACAGTTTCGGTATGACATAGTTCCATCAGGTCCAGCTAATTGGTAGCGAGTCTGGGCGTTGACATATCCGCGGCGTCAAATTTTCAATGACTAATTTGATTTATAACGTTTTCGCTATATACAGCTCAACATTTGAATAAGGAATAAAATATTCTTTCATATTTAAAAATGAGTCAATATTTCCGTTGAAATTTTTGTATAAGACGAGCTGCAATTTATGGATGGATGGAGTAATTTCGGAGAATCCCCTCTTACTACTCTCCTACACTACTCCCCTACACTACCCAAAAACCCTATTTTTTTTTGGAATTTTTAGTTTAGTTACACAACGACGCGAGAGCGCTATCTAAAAGCCTCAAATCTCGCAAAATTAATTTGTACTTACATTTTTCAATACTTTTAATTTAGCTTTCAATAATCCTATATGAGGCTTCAATATCCACAAAGAGTAACGAATAGATTTCTTTATTTTATCACAACGCTAAGACAAAAAGTGGCGTCGAGTTCTCATCTATATCTTAATCTTAACCTTGAACCAAAAAGCGGAGAGCGGAGTATACCAATTTCCCTAAACTTGGCTTTACCTTGCTATATGATGAATACAATGTGAAAATGTAAAAAAAAATTACGACTACGTATTTTTAATTTTTTTTAATTTAATTCAAAATTATTGCGAAGCGTTTGTCTTATATTTGTACATATAGTAAATAAGTTTCAATTGTATACGAGAAGCCACACATGTGATTATACGATTAAGTTATTGTAACATTAAAAGATAAGCTTAGCTTGATGAATGTTACATTTCTTATTGACTTCGTGGATTTTGAAAAATGTTTGTATTTTAACTATGGGAGTATTGCCGTCTTATTTAAAAAGCCGATATAGTGTACTTATTTAACTTAAAAAAATTACTTACAGACTATATTTTATGTTCCACATACTTACAACAATCCAATTAAAATGGAGCTTGAAATCACAACAATCTCTCAGAGACACAATAACAATAACAACAAACAATATGTCAAGTTTTACATATTTTACAACAAAAACTTCATATAAACAACATTTTGTCATACATAAACAAAATAACACTGAATGTATAACATAATTTACATAAATATTTTTAAGACTTACCAAGTTTTACTGCATATCATATAATGAAAATTTATATGAGCGCGACATAGCGGCGTGTGAGCTCGCGCTAGATTGTGTTAAGCCTCTCATTTTAATATTATTCTTTGACGAAATAGAAACGCTTAGAGGAAAGTGTACAATGAAGTTATCATTTTGTATACTGTTGTATATTTTTATAGAACGAAACGTTTCGGTTTAGTTGGGATATGTTAAATAAGAAAAGATACGAGACATCTTTGATTTTATATAGGTAATACACGGCGCTATGGCGAAAATTTATCACAATAATTCCTTTGTCTAGGAATCACCAACATTGTAAAATATAAAAAATAATAATAAATAGACTGTCTATAGCTACACTGCTATATGCGAGAGACAGGTGAAGCCAACAAAATTACAATATAATATTTCATCCCAAAAATATATATTAAAAAAGCAAAAATATGTTAAAAGAGCCCTTTCCACGTAGTTACTAGTGTCATTCCTAGAATCACAAAACAGATATCGGGATACTACTGAAGTATTAAACCACGTTATTGTAAAGCTTAAAAACTGAACTGATTCAAAAGATAGAATATAAGGTTCTCTATTATAAATACCCGTATACATAGAAATTTTAACAAAGCGAGATTTGAATCCGCGTCTATTGGAACTCATCCGAGCACTCCAACTATTAAGCCATACGTTCTGATCAAGCTACGTCGGAAGTCTATTCTTATACACTTATTACATTTTTTATGTTGTTAGTATTGGTTCATTGTTAAAAATATTTCACTATTTCACTTTCCTGTGAAATAACACTTTAAAAATAATAAAATAAGATTTTATTCCATTTTTCATCCATTGGTAATCCCGCACTCTACTTCCACTTCACTAATTGTTAAAACGACTGTACCTAATTTTATGTAAACCTGTTAATACTACTAGAATCACATGTGCCTATAGATAAATCAGGTCCCTATCTTGTTATTTTTAAGTAAATTATGATATATAGTAAAGAATTAATCTTCAATTTAGTTATGGGAACGTCGTGGCGCAGTGCGACAGCGTCTGGTCATAATCTGGCGACGATTGTGGGTTCAATTTATACTCGGAGGAATTAATTATTTTAATATTTTCGCTCTGGTAAGAGAATAAATCGTGATCTTGAGTTCCACCACACAACATATGGGGAACAGAGTGTCTTAACACTAGGTTCCCTCTTCTTACAATTCTATATTAAAGATACAGTGTGTTTTTATTTATTTCTATATCTATTTATTTATTAGGTTTAGTTTTTTACTTTTTATTGTTGGAGAGAGAATATATTATACATTATGTCAAACTAGATTAATAAAAGTAAAGATTTCAAATGTACTCGTAAGTAGGTATTCCGAAAACATCGATGATTTAAATATAGAATCAAAAAACTAAATTTTATAATAATAACGTCAACTCATTGACTCATTCACATCGACGTTGAGGCCATAGGTACACTGAGATAGTATGGTACTGAAATACAGTGGGCAGCGTTGAATGCCACCTCTATATATTGTGTCCCGAAATTGAGTGGATAGCGGAAGCGGCGTTTATATATACAAATTTCCCCTCTACTAAGCCGGCTAAAAAAAATGCTTATACAATACCCCTACACGTTTCTTTTTACATTGATAGAACACTATATAACGTAAAACATATGCATATTAGAGACCATTCAGACTGCCGCAGTCGGACCAATCGTAACGTCTGAGCACTCAGTCAGATTGAAACCTTTCAGTAACAATCGGAAGCTTTCAAGAATTCCTACATTTTTCACTCTTATGTCATCTTTATGTTGTGTACTTTTGTAAAGTTAACGTTTAAATTAATTAATTGAATATATATATATATATATATATATATATATATATATATATATATATATATATATATATATATATATATATATATATATATATATATATATATATATATATATATATATATATATATATATATATATATATATATATATATATATATATATATATATATATTTATATAAGTATTGTTGTTGTTGTTGTATAGTTTTTACTATTTTAGTCGGATTAAGTCCTGGATAAGTTAATATTTTCTACAAAAGTATAAATTTTATACAATTTTCAATTATTTTGCTGAAGCAAATTTCAAAATTACGTACGTTGAAAATATTTACTGAAATGTAATTTAATCAGATAAACTTTCCATATAAGTGTTATATTTATATATACTAAACAAACATAAATGGTAATAATATATTATTATTAAATAAAAATATTAAGAAACCTATGTTTTTTAGCCTATATGGATCAAGGACTTTTTGTATCGCAGTCATTTCGTAGAATTGGTGATTTTGCGGATATTATGAAGCACCTACAGTGAAATTTTTGAATTTCTTGATCTTTTGACATTCTCAGTTTAAGATATAACTAAATATCGATGAAGAAATCGTTAAAGTTCACAATTTAAGTACGATCTAATTACATATAATACTTAAAGAAAACATAAAAAATTTAACATAGCATTCAAATTATATTATATATATATCCCGCTATATAATATTATTATAGTGATTTCAATTTTTTTGTAATTTTTTATATTTTTTTTAAGTATATTTTTACGTCAGTGACTTCTCAATACTCGATGATATCAAGAAAACGTTAATTAAACGACTTTACCACGACAAGTTTTTCATTATTACGTCAACAGATTTGACCTAAAACTGGCCTATAATATTCTTAGACGGGACTATTCCGGAAATTACAGGACCTAAAAGAAAATACAAAATTAATTTAAATTTACGTAACATCACAAATAATATATAAAAACGATGGTAGTACTGGTTTATGAAATGAAAATAAGTATGATCGTATCCTAAATGCTAAAAATAATAGATCAAGCATATTAAGTTTAAAATTATCCCCTTACATATATTAAAGTACATCAAATATATATATATATATATATATATATATATATATATATATATATATATATATATATATATATATATATATATATATATATATTATATATATATATATATATATATATATATATATATATATATATATATATATATATATATATATATATATATATATATATATATATACATATATATGTATATTGATAATATGTAGCTGATCGGTGTCTGTACATGGAAAATATATTAAAAACGACTATCGGTGCCATTTATCAATGTAATAGAATGCTTTTTTGTTTGTCTAACACGCTAATCTCAGCAAAAGCTTAACCGACTCAAATTCTAGTTTTACCAGTTTTTATCATAAATATCTTTTAATATTTCGAGATTGTTTTATTTGAATCAGTTTATGATTAATAAAGTTATATTCGTTCAAATTATTTTCTTTATATTTGTACTATTTTTAAAGTTTATTATTAAACAGTTTCTATTTCGTTTATTAAATAGTTTCTATTTCGTTTCTATATATTAGTTTCTACACTAAGGGTAGAATAATCTTGAAAGAAAATATATAAAATTAGAACGCTACAGCATTATTAACACTTTAAAAATAATAAAAATATTTAATATAATTTAAGCATTATCTCTTGCCAAATCTCCCTTTAGATATGCTAGCAACGTAATAAGTTGTAAAAATCATAGAAAAATGTTGACGCAGCTTGACGAAAAACGGTCAGATGGTCAGAACGCTTTGACGGTTTCAATGATACGCGGGTTCAAATCCCGCTACGTTCAAATTTGTATTTTTTTTATATATTTTCTTTAAGCTTTATATTGTACGACAAAATTACTTCAAATAAACTTCAACCAATTTCCCTACTAATTCTACAATTTCCCACGTAGACAAAGTAGCAGTAGTAGCGCAGCGAGTACAGTAATAGTCTCTAAAGTAAACCAAAACTGATAAATGCTTGGATTTATGTAAAGAATGATACCAAATTTGAATAATTATTGGGTATAATTGTTCATATACATTCGAAGCCATTAAGAACTGCAAACATTTTATATTAAACTACCAACAGCAGTTATTTAGCTCCATACATGTCATTATCAGATTCATACATTAATCGTACAATTGTTTTGGTACTGTTCATACAATTAGGTTATTTTGCTACTATTATTAGAGGTTACGGTGAAATTTGAACTCTTTTCACTCAATTTAAGGTTCAAATTAAAAAAATAATACTATCTCATTTGAATAGTGACTATTTTCTCCGGCAACAATTGTTTGGTTTCATTAGGTCAGGGTTATTTTACGGTCATTACAACGACTTACACGGAATAGGCGTACGCCTTTGAACTTATTGCAAGTAATCTAGGGTTAAGATAGTATACATTTGTATACTAATACAGCTCTTTCCCTACAAATGATAGAGGTGAAATTTGTATGAAAATATCCAAAACTGTAAATTATTTGAACATATTCACTTTGAGTTAAATTAATGTTTTTGTGGGGATAAATTAAATTAAAGCGCTTTTGATTCTGTTCCTTTGCATTAAGTAATTTTGTCGAAAACACCGTGGCTCAGTGATATAGCGTTTGACTGTAAGCTCTATAATTCGATACATAGTTGGAGGAATCTTTTTTTTTATTTCCCCAATTAAGTTCAGACAATAAACAAAACACGTAAAAAATTACAGATTAAAAATAAAAAAAAATTAAACATGTAATGTTTGGAATTATAGACTGAGGAGACTGAGATTAAGGTCTCTCAGACCATACTTAAGTTAAAATGTTTGTTGTCTGTGACCTTTTTAAAGAATTATTATCTTAAAATTGGCTAAACGTATTATATAATTTTTATAGGCATTAGGGCCACAATTTATATTTAAATACAAAAGTATAAGCTAAATTACCTATAATATGGACTCAATATGCAATTTCTGGAAAATTGTGATGAAAATGGGGAATGAAGTGTCTTGACACTAGGTTTCCTCTGCTTACCCTGCTCTATGTGTAAAACAAAGTAAAATTTTTTTTACTATTAAAAAATTTATATATTTTATCATAATATTATTCAAATTATTTACTACCACAATATAACAATTCCTTTAAAGTTGTTTTAATAATGCTATTATATATCTGCGTGTAACGATGCGATAAGAGAGTTACGGGAAGTACACTTTCTTAGCGCGAGAGCTCGGGCGCTTTTGGCGATTTAATGAACTTTACTTAAATATTCAAATTTGTTGTTTATAATGAGCATCTGGTGTAGTATGGACTTTCCGTGTACTACGAATATTGCGAGTTCAATTACCATTAATTAAATATATCCAAAGGCATGTGTGTAATTTTAATAGTAATATAATATATCATATAACTTTTTTTTGTCCTTTTCTGTTCCCCGCTTTCCGCCTTTCGAGGCATTGCGAGTTGAGTGGCTAAACCGAATACCGTGCATTTGCTTTGTGACTAGAGCGAAGAATATGAAAATAATTCATTCTTATTCCCTGAGTGGGAATCGAACCCACACTGTTACAGGCAGACACTGTCGCCTCTGCGCCACGATGTTCCATAATCATCATTTTGAAATTCATTAATTTATGCTATATAACACTTATAGCAGGATAGGCAGAAAAAATCTAAAAATCTCCATTCTCTGCAGATAAAATTTGAGACACTATATGTTGAGTGGTAAAACCCATCGAAATAAAAATAAAACCTCCTTCGAGTGGAATATGAACTTACAATCATCGCGTGTGCCCACAGTCAGATATATACATATATATATATATATATATATATATATATATATATATATATCTATATATATATATATATATATATATATATATATATATATATATATATATATATATATATATATATATATATATATATATATATATATATATATATATAATATATATATATATATATATATATATATATATATATATATATATATATATATATATATATAATATATAATTTCTCTCTAGTTATATACTATACGCTGTCATGGAATTGATAGACCGACCTTCATTTCAGACAATCTAAACAAAAAATAGAAGCTGATCATGATCATTGTAGGGTGCCAAAAATACTTAATGTCTTCTTAGGAAATACATTTATGCAAATTATCCAAAGAGTTCTTTTTTTTTTCTTCTTATACTTAAATTAATGCTAAATACTATTTTCTTGGCGGATTACTTTTAGCGACCGACTAAAATATCAATTATCTCAGCTTTTACTTAATGAAGCTTTTTATTATGTTACAATTTGGTCCCGGTTTCTTCGTGTACTGAATCTTTTTATTGCAGAATTAATAAAAATACAGTTGTAGAATAAAAACTAACACTTAAAATTTGGAGGGCATCGTCATACAGTTTAGACAGAACCGACTTTTTAAGTTTCACGCTGTATCCCGCACATAGCAGGGTAGGCTAAGGGAACTTAGTATTAAGACACTAGCTAGGAAGCGGGGCACTGACAGGTGGAGATATCCTGTGTGTCTGTCTGTCCTGTAATAATATAATATCTGTATTTAAATAATATAATATCTATATTAAATATTTTCATCCACCGATGCGTTTGATTACAAACGCAATAGTTATAAAAGCTAGTGAGCTAGTGGAGTCGCCCATTCGATGGCATTAATTATTTTCATTTCTCTGCTGGCAGTCTCTAAGAGCCTAATATATCTAAACATACAGAAAGTTTGTGTTTTTAGATGTTTGAAGTATTTGGCATACTCAAAAACTCTTAACATGTTCAAAAATAGAACGTATCACATACACACACAGTACTTACAAAATCGATGTTCCATACCGTAATTCCTATAAATTTTAAAGTGAACTCTATCAATCTCACTTCACACGAAAAGTGCATTTGCTCGTAACTGCATCGCGCTGATATCGATTGCTTGTAACTTTATAGAATATGAAAATATTCCATTATAACGTTACTGTAGGTAGAATATGTGGATTAATTAAGAACGTGGTGCATCTGTGCAGTGCGACTGTGAATATCTGGTATGAATACCATCTGCATTTATTTTTAAGGTTCCATACTAAAAGAAATAACTAAACTTTTATAAAATTACTATGTTATTTTTTCTCTAAAGTGAGTAGGGTCATCAAGCTGAAATTAATATCAAATATCAAGGACCAATTCGTTAAGTATTGAAAAAATAATTTAAATCAACGCAATCAAAATATATAAGCATTTGTGCTTTGGTTTTGCCTAAATTTGGTATTGTTTAAAATTTACCACGTAATGTAAACTTACAGAATAACATAATTCCTGTTGACCTTCTATAAAATATGGTGGAAAGTAAAAACTAACAGTAGAAAAGACTTGAAAATTTATATTTCTTGTTTATATTTTATATAAAATTGTATTTTTTCATAATTTTCTTTTACTTTGTCTTACTAGTCATACCCCGCGTGGTAATTGAACCTACAACCAAAGCTCTTGTTAAAATTTACTGCACAATAATAATAAATTACGTTACTTTTACGTTTATTTGTAATTAATTATATCATACAGCCAGAAGCTGTTTTTAGTATCCGTGAATAGACCCCTATTATTTCATTTTTAAAACAATCAACGTTACTTTGATGAAATTTCCACGGAAATTATATTTGATTTATCGACAACTTTTTTGCGATGTTTTTAAGCTTATATAAAATCATGTTTATTTTGGTCACGTCCAGAGAATCAGTGATGAAATAATGGAAAAAAAGATATATGAAACGAAAGCTTGTGGTAAGAGAGGTAAGGTTGACCTCGGTTGTACTTTCAAAACACAATGTCGTAGATACTGGAGAACGTCACGTAAAAAGCATGAGGCCCACCGAAGAGTAATGACAGTGGATGAGGCGAAAGGAGTATACAGGGACCGCAGCGCTTAGCGCTCATTCTCTCTGGCTACCCCGATAGAGATAAAACGTGAAAGTAAAAAATAATGATATACAAATTTAATTTGACGGTGTAATTTGTTTTACCTTTATACCGCATGAACAATAGAAGTAAGTGTCAACTTCGTTCTGGCACAGAAAATGGACTTCTTTTCCTCATGAGACATTACACTACATTTTGAGTGGTGGAACTTAACGCTGCACAAAAGTCTACTGGAGCGGAGAAATGTAACCTTCCCCTCGAATCAATCCACTACCATTGCGTTTATAGTCAGACGTTGCCACACTGCAGAACATTGGGCCTTTCCCTCATCACCATCCCTCATATATACTTTATACGCTATAAGTATATATACAAAAAAACGATTTATTCGAAAGTTCCTAACAAATTTAAGGTTTTATATAGTTGAAAAATCATATAATTTTCTTTAAGCTTCATCACACTGAGGTAAAGAGCTGAACAGGATAAGAAGCTTAAATGTTCAACAAGCTCAATTTTATGAGTCTCCACCAGACGATTGAAAGAAAATATTGCATGACGCAAGAAAGCTTTTTCCAAAGCTTTACATTCTTACTATGCATGGAACTTAAATATATTTCAAAAGTTTCAGTGTATTCTTTCGTTTTAGTTTACTTTAATATATTTTTTATACAATATGTGGATGTCTTGAATCCGGATTGAAAGTAAAAATTGAAGTATTTTAGCACTAGCTTATTTTCTACTCTTGCTCTATCTCTACCCTGACGTATGCAATGTATAGTATAAACCTGCTAAAATACCTTAGGCTATTAAGTAAAATTTTATGTTTCTCAATAAGATACAATAATCAAACTTTTTGAATAAAATCGAAACATAAAAATTTTAGTCACAGACTATATTTTTAAGAGTGTAAATATTTAAAATCCCACAATAACACTAACATAACAGACAACAGAAGTGTCAGTGTATTTTTTCCAACTTTACAAAACGAATGTACCTCTATATTGTGGATCTAAAATAAAATTCGGACAAAGTCAATAGAGATGGGATTGAAAATATTTGTCAAAATATTCGTGCGTTTCGAGTTGTAAATATCAATGACAAGAGTCAAATTGACATTTTTTGTATCATTTACATATTTACATAAGTATAGACAATAAGTATACATATTATAAGTACATGTACACTTATTATTATAAAAATAAATTAAATTTAGTTATTGATTGACTTGTGATATATAAGAAAAAAAAATAAGTGTCGAAGCACTCCTCAACCTTTTTAAAATGATGTTATTAAATATTGTTTCAACATTAAATTACACATTTGAAACCTTTGGAAAAATCTCGCATAAAAAAATCTAGATTCTCCATCTCCTTTCACTGAAAAATAAATGATAAGAAACGTTCTCAAGATTATCAAATATAGAGCTATTATTTCACAATTCACTTAAATCGGATCAAGATACATTATATTTTCTTTTAACTGAATATATTTTTAAGAATTCCTTACAGAATTTCTATGGAGAGATACACGCTTCATCCATCAACGTGAGCAGAGGCTATCTAGATCGATCGTACTTGTTAAGCTCATATATATTACAGTGAGAACATCATTAATACTATTACTTGATACTTAAACGTTAAGTTTGAACTATATTTTACTATGATATTTGTACATTATATTTATTAAATAAATTTTACAAATATATCTTGACTTAAAGTTGTGGGTTGTATCTCTAATCAAATGTTATCTCAAATTTATCAAAAAATTCTTAGGAAACGGATGTTTTACAACGTGTATAACAGACAATAAGTAGAGAAAGGAGTGTTCTAAGATTAGATTTTCTCTTTCTACCTCACGATATACGTACAAATAGCAAACAATATTAATAATATCTAATTGTAATATAAAAATAAATATAATTTATTTTTACATAGCAAAAAAGACTTAAGGGCCACAAGATTTTATTCAAAACTGGCAGCGATGTAGCGGATTTACTTGCGTCTAATCCAGCGTGAGGGCGATAGCTGGGCAATGTTCAAACTGTTGACAACATGTACATGTACGTGTACGTGTACATGTACTGCCATGTGCATGTTTCTGCTTGTATAGGCCGACTTGACGTAGCCTAGATTATTAAGTATTGATATACTGTAGATTATTTCTAAATTTTATAATTTTTTTCATTTTATGAAAACGATGAAAATGTTTAGGGATAAACTTACTCAATGTCAAGATGCTATTAAAAGATACAGCATGTAATTTAAGCGCCTATTTAATTTCAAAACTTGAGAATATATATATAAATATAAATGCTACTCGGGGAAAAGAATTTTTACTATTATTATCGTTATTGTTGCTTCGGTAAGAAGACAAGTATGTAATGTCACGAAAATTTGGTAGAATTAAGGAAATGGAGCGTCATAACACTAGGTTTCCTCTGCCTATCCCGCTATATATGGAGTACAGCGTAAAACTAAAAAAAATAATAAAAAATATTTTAAAATACCGAATGAACGATATATGACTACTTTAAAATATTATACAATATATAGCACCAAAATCTTCAATATGGGTTGCATGATTCAAACATAAATTTTAATTTGCAACATGGTATACACATTACACAGTCCTCATAATTTTGATGACTATCAAAGCACGTTAATCAGTTGCGGAGATAATACGGAACTGAGCCTCATATGTATGGAATTTAAATTATGACATTCATTTTATATAGTGTTTTACGATGAATACGACCGACCGTATTATCATACGTACGTATTTTGCATAGTGTACATAATTTTGATACGAGTATATATATATATATATATATATATATATATATATATATATATATATATATATATATATATATATATATATATATATATATATATATACCTTTATATCGTAATATTGGTGGTTTAGAGCAACAGCTATAAACGTTGATCTCGAATCTTATTTTATACTAGCAATCTGCTTGCGGCTCCGTCCGCCTGATCGCTGTTCACAGATTTATTCTAATATAATATGCATATATTGTACATATTATGCACATACGACGCAAAAATAAAGAAAAAAACTTATAGCATACGAGCTGGTATGTTATGTGTTTTTTTTTGTCTTTCGTTTTCTTACTTCCCCTTTTGCCTAAGAAAAAAAGCGTATATTTTATACACAATTAATAAAAATGTTTCATAAATATCATCAATCAAACTGTTCCTAAGATCAACTCGGACAAGCAGAAAGACAAAACTTTAAAAATAATTATTATTTATATCTTAGTAACGTATTAATAACTATAATCCATTTGAAAACATATTATTTAGTATGTTATTTTGATATCACAAACAGACACTTCAACTTTATTAATATATATAGAAGAGAATTTTATAAAAAAAAAAAATAAACCTGTAAAACGTTTAAATTATCGAAGTTCACAAAACATATGAAATTGAGTGGTGAAAAGGATTAATCGAGGGTTAAATAAAAGCTTAGTATAGAATTCTCAAAGCCCTAAAAGATAGAGAACACGCGACACTAATGCCTGTGATGTCTGCACAGTGCGACAGCGCGGCGAGCGGACAACTTTTTACATGAGTACACTTGGTTTGTTGGATAAGAGGTAGCGGTATACATGTTTTTTTTTTGTATTTTCTTCTATATCTATAGACAAGCTTTAACCTGCGATTTCATTTGCATGGGCCTTGACACTTGAAACTTGACTTTTAATGCTTCGTGCTATACGTTTTGATTAAATAACATAGTGTCAATTAGACGTTATTTTCCACGTTATACACATTTAATTTTAGGTGGTGAAACAAAGCGATGCAAACCATATATATTAATAAATTAAAAAGGTTTTTTTTTATAATAGCATTAAAAATGAAATATTCCCTTAAAGTATAAAAATAGATTTTACACGAATTATTTACAAAAACTAGCTGGCAGCGGATGGATGCGAGCTGCTTTAGACTTTTAGATTCTTGACATATTTTATACAAATTACAATACAGAATATGTTCCGCGAACACTTATTCCACACGCAGGCGACACAGTAAAGCTAATTGAAGGCGCCTCGAGCTGTGTCAGAGGGTTGGATTACACGAGGTAATCGCCTTAGCGGCCGAACACCAAGTTTTACTACGCCTTGACGTGAGCGTAAGATACAATATAAGCTTATTTCATGAACAGTACGAATTATGTATTTTTATATGTGAAATGAAATAAACTTACTGTAGCTGTACTTTGAAATATTCTTACTGTGCTCTATAGAGAGATGTAGAGATAGAGGCGTGTAATATAGTTTTATGCTTTATTTGTTGTGTTTATTATAAATGAATCATTTCTATTTATTTTTATTAATTGTAAATGTTGCTCATTATTATCGATGCTATGAAAATGTAAAGTAGTTCAATTTGAATTAAATTTAAAATATTCTTGATTCATACAGATTTCTGCACCATTCGATCAGAAAGCAGTTTTGCTGAGAAGTCTCAGCACTATGTACAGTTAACAGAAATAATGTAATTTTAGTCACTCCTCTTGAATGGTAGAATTCAAAGTAAAAATTATATTTTTAACAAATTTTTGGAGATGAAAATAAACTGCACTCTCCACGAAATAACTACAAATGAAATTGCAGCTACGTATTAATAACAAGTGATTTAACGTTCACAGTCCAAATTTACATAATTATTTAGTCCGTATTCATACGAGTACAGTCTGAAAGCAACTGGATTTCGTGCAAAGCCAAACACTTGCGTAAAATAAATAAAATACTTCCGCTTTTATATGAGAAATTTTGTAAATTCCGTAAAAGTCCGTAAATTCTCCATGACAGTATAGACGGTTAGAAATTTCCAAAACGTAAACATGTTGCACAAAGGTTTGAAAAATGAAGACACAGCTAAACTATCCTCTAAATAGACTAGGAAACATAATAAATGGCACGTCATGTCCGTCCGCTCTATTACACAGGCTCTGAAGCGCAGTTCCGCTTGCCGGCTTCGTGGATCCTTTTGCGAATAGAAATTTCAAAGCCGTTTTGATGGTATGGCGCAGTTTTATTTGGGTGTTTTGGGATGAAATTAGAATTTCAAAATGTTTTATTACATAATAATTAACATTCATAAATATTAAATTTAAAATGACATGGAATTTATTAATATACATAAATAAAAATAACTTGATTAAAATTATTATTTTATATAGAGTAATTTATTCATTCAAGAACTGTGACATTATATATTTTAATACATAGAATAAAACTGTTTTTAGCTCTCTTATATCCATTTAATATCTTGTTGAATTATAGGTAAAAAAATGTATACCAAACTTACACAATGTGTTAGTTAAAAACTAAAACTAAACTAAAATATTTAATAAACATATAGATTGTATGTGTTCCTGCAAGACATATAATTTATATACATTTATATTAATTTTATAAGTAGGCTGACATATCTAGAAAGTAAGCTTTTTAGAACAAAATCAATCAAAACTCCATACAACTATAAAACCAAGAATGCAAATAAGAAAACGAGCAAAGTGCCAGCGAAAACGGTTAAACGAAAGGCGTCGAACAAATCTTATTTCTCGTGGCCATCTCGATTAGACCGATAAAAGGGTGGAGCTCTATTTCCGTCCACCGTATCGGTCTTCCCGAGGAAATGACTTTACTTTTCAGTTTATCTCTGAATTTCTAAAGAGTACTACGATTATAAGGGTACGCTCTTACGAGCGTTATCCTCTTAGACCAAGTCTCATCAGCGGAATTGCCCTGATGTCACAATCTTGATACCTAAAAGTATTAAGGATATTAGAGTAACCTTTAATTTATTTAAGAATCAGTTAGGAGATAATACTTAATGTTTAACCTTTCAATGTTGCGGTAACGTATCTATTTCTTTGGTGAGTAATAAATTGCTCTTCATGCGATGGTAGAGACGCATCGGATTGATGAAGCTTTTTGTCAGATAAGGATAACAATACGTACGTACTGTTGACGCAAAGTTTATTTTGTTTAGAAATTCTCGACTTTCCTAATTTAATTGTATATTAATATAATTTAATTGTATATATTTTTATAAGAGAAAATTGATACTGTAAGAGCTTCTACTTGCATATGACATACAAAATCACATACTAATAAGCTTCAGTGAATATGTAGAGTGGAGACTAAAAATCATGATGTAAATGTTACGGTTGTATATGGCTTACTGCTAATGACAGAATTTCACAATAACTTTTATTTGAGATACTTCAAGGTAAGGCATTTTTTTTTTCATTAAATTAGATAAATTTCTCACTGAATTTTTTTTGTTATATTTTTTTTTCTTATTTATAAAGAACATTATAAACAATGTCTGTATACCGAAAAAGCACCAACTTCAAACTTTAAATTCTTAAAGTAAACAGTAATCCAAAAATATTTAGCACATTTACTGTTAGTACCTACCTATTCATAAACTAAAACTAAAGCGCGAGAACAAAAACATTCTCAGAAACTAGTGAAGTTCATATTGAAGTTGTGAAGAAACTCGGAAGCACTGAAGATGCAAAACTGACAGATTTCGCAATTGCGCTCTCCACATCAGAAAATTTTAAATGTAACTTTAAGTTATATATATGTTTAAGTAAATGTATATTTTTAGTTTTGTATACTATAATTCAAATTCAATTAATTTATAATATGCTGTTTCTACATTCCACTCAAATTTGAGACATTTTGAGTGGTGTGGCAAAATTTAACCCTGCACTTTCTTTTTACAGCAATAAAAGAAAAAAAGAAAAGAAAATCTTGTAAATTTGGCTAAATTGAATTTGTCTAACCAATGACAACTGGCATATTATGTATGTATGCTGTCGAATTCTTTACATTTCATTTGATTCAATATTTAAAGATTTCGTCTCGGCACCATAAATATAGATCAAAACTTGAAATCTTTCCATTTCATTCGTTGAAAATTTTGTTTGGAAATATGACGTTTTGTAAAACAGAGGCAACATGCTAATATTCCACGGTACATATGAAAAGATGAAACTGTAATATACCCAGACATAATATCACAATATACCTACTGAAACAAATCATTTAAAAAAAATTACTTCACGCTGTATCCCGCATATAGCAGGGTAGGCAGATGAAACCTAGTGTAAAGTGAAAATTTAAAGTAAGTGTAAAGTTCAGAACCGTCACATTTAAGTTATGCTTAAGCTTGAAAATCATAATACAACTCAAATATTCATACAACAGAATAATTTCAAATTTGTACTAATAACCGCAAAAAGCTTAGTAATAACATATAAATAAATTTCCGGGACAATGTATACCAGCTGTTTCCAGCCCAGTTTTCAGAATAGCTATTTGAAACCCTCAATAAGCCGCCATTGGAACATTGCGGGCGATATCGCAATCTTAACAAAACTCCCCAAGTTTTTGGCCTAAAGATATATTTCGGAGCATATTTTTTTTTGTTATTTCGTATTGTATTATTGAAGGGATATTCCTTTTTCAAGTTCCCAATCTAAATACTTGTTTAGATTGAATTAGTCTTTACGTTTAGTTTGTTACTGGAATAATGTATGAAGGTATGTTCAAAATACTGTAATTTTTTTTAGTCCAGTTACAAGCTTTATAATAAAATTTCTTTAATGTGTACCATATAAATATACTGTTAACGTATTATTTTGATTGAAAACTATCTTCAATTATTAATATTATTCATTAAATTACTTTTATTTTAATTGAAAAATTACTATTATCTCTTATCTAGCGTACAACCTCCTCCGTGTGATCTCCATCTCCTCTCCAACGTGACCATTGGCGAAGTGATTATACCCAACTGGCACGTTCGGAACGCTATAATTAAAGAACTGAACTGAAATAAACTATTATTACGAAAGCTAATATTTTACATTTTAAATTATAAAAAGTATATATACCTAATGATGTAAACGTCTTTAAATGACATTTAAAGTTAGTTTGGTATCCTTCTTGACATTAACATCGTTTAAATCCGGTTTTGATCCAACATGTAAGCAAAAACTTCTTTTAAATGTATTCAAGGCTTTTCGCTACTACGCCGTTAACTGTAACGAATGTCGGTTCGATTGTAGACAAATTTTATACTATAGACTATATTTATTATAGCTATATTTACTATAGGTATATTTTTTATCTTCACGCTGTGTCCTGCATATAGTAGGGTATTCAAAACGGAACAAATGTTAAAACACTTTTTGCCCAATTTTCTATATATTGCGCCCCACGGTGGAGAAATGAAAGTAATTATTTCCTTTGAGTTGGAACAGGAACCCCCAACCGTCACTTTACAATTATACGACGGCTCAGCAATTAAAAGGGCTTACCATAATATCTTGATTTAATAATTGAACTTCATCATGAGGACTGTCGCGGCGCAGAGGCGCAGCCTCTGCCTGTAACTTTGCATGTAAACGCGACGGTTTTTGGGTTCGATTTCCACTCGGTAACAATGAAATATTTTCATTTTCTTCGCTGTGGCATTAGGATTTTTGTATTGGTTGTGTGTGTATGTACTTATGTATATATATATATGTATAGCTATGTTTGTTTCTGTACCAATTCAATCTATATAACTAATACGTGAAGCAAATTCTTTGGACCCCTTTTACGAAAATTGCGCACACTTATAGTTTATGTATAGAAGAAGTACAGTACGCTAATTAACAAAAGCACTTTAAAAATATTTTTCAATAAACATGTTTTTAAAGTACATTAAATCAATAAATAAAACATTACACACACTGCATTACCACCATTACATTCACACTATATGTTTAACAATATAACTTTTGTATAAAGTGTCATACACGTTGCTATGGCAACGTGTATTTCACGAGTCAATGGGTCTTCTAGCATGATATATAATTGGTACAGTAATAAATATTGCAAAGTGTGTGTTTGTGTACATATACGAATATATATTAAGCTTTTTTTTATTTTTAAATTCACCCCATGTTTCATGTATAAGTGCAACCTTTATTGACTGATGTAATGACATGTGCTGACTTCATGTATAGTAAACGCTTTTTGTGTACATCAAGAGATCTCCGTAATGTAACTGAAGGAGATTTTCAGAGTAAAAATGTAACGAACTTGTCAATAAATCGTATTTTATTAATAGGCACCTTCTAAATTCTACACATATCTCAGATATGCAGAGACAACTTGAGGATAGTCTCTCCGCTTCCTTCGCGTCTCATCTTTCTATTTAAACAAATAGAAATTTAACTTACAAGCATCATACACTCATTCGTGAGAAATCATTCTTTTTCTACGATTTTTTCCTTTCCAAATCACGTTCTAAAACCATAGAGTAAAAAAAATCTATATAAAAATCAAAACACGTTGTAAAATATGAGAAAAAGTTCTTATATTTATTATATTACTATATCAGTCATCACATTTACCGTTAATTTAAAACCGGTTTTCAATACTATTGAATGGAAGTTGAGAACACCTCTGAATGTGCTTTCAAAGGAATGGAAAAGCTTCTTTCACCAATGTTATTTTTGCCTCATGTTATATTGGATTCTTTATTATAAAGAAAGCGCCGTACTGCAGTTAGAGCTTACCTAAATAATTAATTTTATTGTATGAAAATGTATTTTTATATTAGCAACTTGCAACATAATCGCGGCTTCGCCCACCTGATTGATGTACTTAGATTTACTATAGCATAATATGCTTGTGCTTCTACTTTTGCTAGTCGAATCGCTTTGTGTATTTAAAATAATGAAAAATATATGCAGACAAATGAAAATTATCATTTTATGTGCAATATTTTATCCGGTCCATAGGTCAGTCACTCGCGATAAACGGGGATTTTCCCGCGTAAATCTTGATCTCGCAGGATTTTTTGGATAACAATCGGTTCAGCTGTCATTAGCAGGAGATTAGCTTGCGCAAACGGAAATACAGATAATAATGTTTTTAAAAATATGTTTTTCATGTTTAAGTAATGTAATGCAATGTAAATTACTATATAAACTTATAGGAAACACTGTTATTGTGACGTCACACAGAGACACTTCGATACTATTTCTTCTTCTTCTTCCTGGCATTAGTCCCGGTTTTTTGCCAGGGTCTGCCTTCCGACTAAGACCAATCGGTCCATATGAGTGGCGAAGTGGTTTTTTGTGGAGCGATTGCCATCTGACCTCCAAACCCATTACTGGGAGAAACCAGGAAAGGAAAGGGAATAAGAGGCAGAAAGACTTGGAATATAGGGGAGGGACACCACTTACATGGATTGGATCGGGTTATGAAAGTGGTGGCTCGAGGTCCCGGGGTCGCGTACCCGTATTCCGGAAACCAAATATCGGACAGATAATTGGCTAGACACCCTCTGAGATGCCAACGCCACGCGGTGTTCCCAGGCGGTCACCCATCCAAGTACTGAACGCGCCCGACGTTGCTTAACTTCGGTGATCGGACGAGAACCGGTGTGTTCAACGAGGCATGGACGTTGACTTCGATACTATTTCTATGCATATAAAATGCCGTTAAAAGGCATTAACGCTCACCTCCATTACCCAAACTCCTCCCACTACCTAAACAAATTCGAAATAATTCTAACAATGCCGCCTTTGAATTACGTGCTAGAAATACTCCTACTCCTACAATTGCAGTTGTAACCCTACTAATCCTGCTACCACTTCATCTCCACTGAAGGCAGGAAGCAGATAGAACTGCGGTGACACTACATATCCTACAGCTCTGGAGAAGTTACAGAATTCCAATAAAGTTGGTATTTGACAAAAAATATAAAATCCAACTGCATGAGGACGACGATCAGGAAGGCCTGAACACAAAGGTTCTCAGGATCCTTACGGACAGGTCCAAGACAACTGATGGTACCGATTCGGCCACAGCCATCACAAAAATGGAAGTTAGCCTCCATCCGATTCCTCTCCGACAGCAAAGCTGTACTACTGGCTCTAATAAACAACAGTACCAACTCAGGGCTCTAAGAGTGTCACAGTAGACTAATGGAGGTATTTAAGAACAATATACTGTCTTTACATTGGATAAAAGGACATAATGGCTCTAGAGGAAACGACGTGGCAGATTGTTACTGGTCCAGAACCGATCATACCATTACCATCACAAATTAACTCCAAACATATTCTTGGTTACTTTATTAGTAATAATTCGTTCGTTCTTCCTAAGGAACTACTTCTAAGTACTTCCTTAAGAAGATCGAACGAATTATTATACTAACATTTGACGTAATCGAACCTAGAACTAATTCTATATTCAACAGAAATATCACATTTTCCACTATACCTAAACGCTGAAATAATTAATTATTATCTCAAAAACATCTTATTTTCAGAATTTCTTAGAAACGACAATGATGAAATAACAATAAAAATAAAAATACCTTTTATTTCACCTTCGTTTCATAATAAAAACATCTTCAGTTTTACTTACCGTAAAACCCAAGTAAATAATGGAATCTAACGTGCGTTCACATTTACAAAGAAAACATTTAAAATATTAAAACGATAATTTGACGACTGTCTCGGCCGTACTGTGAGGAGGATCTGCGTCTCAACAATAAATATTTTACACTTTATTGCCCTCCACGGCGGGGGCCTAATGACCAATTTAACGCTTATGAAGTGCAAATTTTCTGTCACACTGTTCAACAGGATATTGTTATACGCAATTCGGCTGAAGAAAGAATATAAATGTTCCGCGCACCTGCGTAACGATCCAGTCTTTTGATATACTTAATTTTATCTTTCCTTGGAATGTGCTTTTACCTGCTAATAATGTTCATATTATATTATTTTTACTTCCGTTTTGGTTATTTTTGGGCATATATAGTATTGTTATGGACGGCATAATAATAGATATAATATTATATTTTTTTTTATTTAAATAACAGTAGGGACTTTTTTAGGGTAATGGTATATTTACTACTAATTACTTAATACGCGTTGCCATAGCAACGTATATGTCACTTTATTCAAACTTTATATTGTTTTATTTATATGGTAGTATGTTAAATATTTTATTTATTGATTTAATTTATTGTATAAGCATTATTATTCTACAATATTAGTGTTCTGCACTTCTCCTATATATAAAACTAGAAGTGTGCAAAATTTCATACGTGGTTTAACATATTAATAATATATTATATAGATTTTTATTCTTTTTAAGCACTCTAGTTTCTTGCCTTTCATTTTCATGGATATGTTCGTTATACAAGATTATGTATTGCATGATGTATATTAGACAAAACTACTTTATTTGTATTAGTATATAATAATTTGAAGCATGATATATGACACAATTGTTTCTCTTTGATTATTCTAAATAAAAGTCCGCGAGAACATATTTCTATATGTTACAAAAAAAAATATAATATTTCAAGAAAATTCATCCCATTAATTTAATTTTAATCTGATATCAACACATTGCTTCCTATAACTGGTGTTATTTAAAAAATAAACAAACGATTTTAACAGTTATATTTTTTTTATTTAGTTACAGGCGAGCCCTACACACTGTCCATTGCCAGTATATATTTGGTATTTAAGAATAAATTAAAGAAATGTTATGCGTTTGAGGGACGACGGTAATGAAAACGACCTATTACATACATATATATGTCACTCAAATATTAACTCAAATATCACTGCTTGTTTTACTTGTTGATTTTTTTGCGTAACAATTGATTATTATATTAAAATTGTTATTACTTATTTATTTTATTTCTAATTGTTTTTATTTATACGTTTTGTTGTGATTTTGTATATTTTGTTGTGTTTTTAGTTTCTTTTTTATTTTGTTGTATTTAACTCGGTGAAAAATTGTTGTTTTGTTTTAATCATGTTGAGCTAGCCAAGGAGGCCGCGGAGCGGGCACGTGAGTCCAGTGCAAATGTAGACCCTCTCCGCCGCCGGAGGTCAAGGAGATGGAGAAGGCACTTTCAAGAAGTCCAACTCCCCCTACCCTAGAGTGGATACTACGGGATTCTTGTGATCCTCCTCTTCCAAGTCGTGGAGGCTCCAGATACCCTTGGAACCTCAGAGAACCGTAAAGACGATGGTGGCTCGTAACAGGCGGGCCTGTCACCGAGGCGTCGTAGTAGAATGCTCAACCGATTCTACGTCGTTTCACAGAGGTGAAGAGGGTAAGTCTTGGCAATACTCTAGTACTCCTATATATATAATGTTTTTGAAGTTAAAAAAATCCAAGATAAAACGGTGTCATTAGCTTACTCACCGCTTTACTTTGATCAAATTCCACAATTTGATCAAAGTAAAGCGGTGAAAATTTTAAATTATTAATATAATTACCACTATTTGGAAGACTTTGAAAAGTTAATAATATTTCATCATCTTCTATAATAAAACACGTAATAGTCAGAAGAAATGTAAAATTAAAATTATTTAGCAAATGAGTTTTAATAAACATGTTGCGAACATAACTTGAGAACAGCTTGAGAAATTCCAGTTTAAGTTACGCAAAAACTATGGAAAAGACGGACTTAGTCTCTTTAAAAAGTCATTAATACGGTCCACGCCACCATGGAATTATCACATAAAGATAACCCTCAGTAACATTTTCCATATTTCACCAAAATATTAAAGATAAAATAGTTTCTTTGTTAACGGTTTTAAAGAATAAACAGTTAAATTTTGTATACAATTAAATAAACTAGATACGTTATGCATTTACTTACATAATTGCATTTTAAAGAGTGGCTTAGGTATATTGATATACTAAAAGTTATCAACTTGTCACACTTTCGAGAGTAAAACCGAGAATACACCGTATGTATTTTGTCTTAAGAAAAAATGCTTTAAGCATTATTTTTTGAAGCGGCGAGTTTAAGTGGTCATTAACACCGTATTATCTTGGATTTTTTTACTTCAAAAACATTATATATAGGACGATTATTGATTTAGATATTTGATATCAATTTCAGCTTGATTCCTCCACGTGGTCTTGAGAGACAGACCGATGGACAATAAATAATCCTACAAGTGTTCCGTCTTTTAGGTACGGAACCCTAAAAAGAAGAATGCTTTAAACATTTACTATTTATTATTTATTTAAAAAGAAGACGAGATAATTTATTATTATTATATTACAATGAATACATACATCAATGTAAAAAAGGTAATTATATCCGTATATTAAACCTAACTATTGTGTATAATACACATTAAATATTTAATTATTTAGGCTATCCTAGGCTTCATAAACGAAGAATTTAAGTAATTAATGGAATTAATGAAATTTGGTATAGTAATATATAAGTTTATCAATTTCCATAGTAAAAATAAAAAAAATAAACATATTTAAATTATTTCGATTATTCGCAATTAAAGTTAAATTATTATATGTTTATTTCATTGAAAATTATCGAACTTTTCGAATAAATTACTTATTTTTCTGTTTTATTTAACCATTATTTAAAGTAAAAATGCAAATTATAGTTTGTTTATGTATTATAATTATAAATTTGCCAAGATTAAAAATATAAAGTCACATTCAGAGAGTATAATTGAATGGAATGCATAAAAGGTAAATGACGCTAGAATAACTCGGAATATAAACTCCAATTGTGAAAAGTGAATATGGTGTTAAAATTTACATTGTGGTTTGGGAAATTAGAAACAACAAGCTACCGAAATATTACATATAAATTAAATTAAATTATGTAATATATATTTATATTAAATTAGCTTCACGCTGTATCCCGCAAGTGGCAGGGTAGGCAGAGGGAACCGTAGGAACCTAGTATTAAGACACTCCGTTCCGCCTTTCGATGTATTATGTGTTGAGTGGCGGAACTCAACGACTTGTTGCCAGAGCGAAGAAAATGATAATCATTCATTCTCCCCGAGTGGGAATCGAACCCACAAACCGTCGCGTTTACAGGCAGCTGGCATGTCTCTACGTCACGACAGTAAATATTATGTACGACCATCTAATTGTTTTTAAATATTAAAAAAATGTTGTATATACGTATATTTCTTATGCAAGAAATCAATACATTGTATATATGATTTTCAATTATAAGTATATATGTATTATTAGTTAGTATATATGTATTTTCAAAATAATAAGATAATCAAATATTGAACAATTGAATAATGATAAATAATTACATAAGCGGCGAAACTACGATCGTTTCGCTTGTTATGTAATAAAGTATTTTAGCTATATGAATGACTGACTTTCACTACAATATTAAATATCTATTATTGAACTAACACAAAAAGAAATAAAAGCTTTTTATATCGACTATCCACTTTTATCCACCAGAAGTACTAAAGTAAACAAAGTGGATCAATCAACAATCAAACGTGGACATCAAAGTCGTGTCCGCAAC
The DNA here is from genome assembly GCA_037127375.1 of Dione juno. Lineage (NCBI taxonomy): Eukaryota > Metazoa > Arthropoda > Insecta > Lepidoptera > Nymphalidae > Dione > Dione juno. The sequence continues at coordinate 2,017,498 of JAXRJS010000059.1, read as the reverse complement.
TCTATTTGTATGACCTCACAACACGTTCTTCATTATTTATGTGTATTTACACGAGCACTGACACCTTCATTCAAATTGAATCTCGTTCAGTAAAACGTAAAATGTATACGAGTAAAGATTTTCCATATACTCGAACATTTCGTGTCTGTCTGTATATAGTCAGTCAGTCAGTCAGTCAGTTGTCAACAACTGGTGATTTCGCGTAAATGTGTAGTGTATACTTTGCGGGTGTATGGACGTCGCTCGTTAAAGCTGTGTGCTTTTGTTATTATCGTTTTCAATCAAGTTTTATATTTTACTGAAATCGTTTCACTGCTTGTTCAAATTTTTGTTGTTTTTTTGCGTTTAAAATAATTGAAAACAATTTGTTTATATTAAGAAGTAGGAAACTGAGTGTCTTAAAACAAGGTTCCTTTGGTTTACCCTGATACCTTTTTAACACGTTGGGTTAAAAAGGTTTTAAGCAATTTGTAGCGAAGCGAAGTGAAACGAAGACGTTTTAGTAAAAGGATTGTTTTAGAAAATATTTACTGTTAATATTTTCTCATTAAATTAAGTAGAGCTAGCCCTCTTGTAAGCAATACAAACTAAAATAATCTACAAAATAATGGAATTACTTAAGCTATTTTAGTATATGTAAAAAAATTACATAAGATAACTACTTACTATAAAATTTGCGATCAAAGAAGTAAGTTATTGGGGTACAATATGCATAAAATAAATTAAGTAAATAATATAATTAAAATAGTACCATTTACATGTTTCTTAACAACAATACTTTAATTTTTACAAATGACACGACACGAGTCACAAGCGAAAATTACAATTTAGTTATTTTATAACAATATTATTACTTAAATACCCTGTTTCATGTTAAGGACAAACGTACGTTTTCTCATATATATAACGCATTGTCCATACCCGGTTTACCTGTAAAGCAATATAAGTTAATAATAGATTGATGAAAAGAAATCAATACAAAAATATATTAATATTGATATGATAAAATGTAATCTTTATTTTAAATATTTATTTCAAAAATCCTTTTATAATAGGCAAATAGTTTTTCCGAGCAATTTTTTTTATTTAATTATTTAATAATAATAAATCATTTCAATATAATATTTAAAAATTATAATTAATATTAGCAGATGGTATGAATTGGGCGCTCAGAGAAAACTTTAAAATTTTCATAGCATTTGCTAACTTGCATTTTGTTCGAAGTTTTCATATAAAATTTATTTTAATGTTTTACTGTCCTGTAAAAGTTAATGTTTAGATTTTATTTTTTTATAGTATAACCATAATATTTTTATTTATTACATAAGCACTTGCACTCTATCTATATGTATAGTTTTGTAAAACAGAGCGTAGCATTGTTGTTTCTTCTAGGAGAACTAAATGAAATTGCGAGCTGTAAACGCTTTTAATGTGATTTTTTTTATGCGATAAGAAGGCAAACGAGCAGAAAGCAGGTGGCCCCACATGATTTTAAGTGGACACCCTCGCCCATAGACTTCTCCAAACTGAGAGTATATGGATGCGTTGCCAACCTTAATGGTGGAGAAGATGACTGTACACTCGGGGTTTGAATATGCGTAAACGAATGAACAAAATAAATAAAATTAAAGTAAAACGTAGTAACGAGAATATTGCACAGTAGGTGAGCGATCATTGTGAGATACAATTTAAACCCTACAATTCAAGAACCATCAATTATTCAATATACAAAATCCACTAAAAAGGACAATTAAAAAAAAAGAACAATAAAATTTGAACAAACAGTGAAACGATTTCAGTAAAATATAAAACTTGATTGAAAACGATAATAACAAAAGCACACAGCTTTAACGAGCGACGTCCGTACACCCGCAAAGTATACACTACACATTTACGCGAAATCACCAGTTGTTGACAACTGACTGACTGACTGACTGACTATATACAGACACGAAATGTTCGAGTATATGGAAAATCTTTACTCGTATACATTTTACGTTTTACTGAACGAGATTCAATTTGAATGAAGGTGTCAGTGCTCGTGTAAATACACATAAATAATGAAGAACGTGTTGTGAGGTCATACAAATAGAGTTGCGGACACGACTTTGATGTCCACGTTTGATTGTTGATTGATCCACTTTGTTTACTTTAGTACTTCTGGTGGATATTTATTTATTATTTCCATTTAATATTGTTTCCACACCAGCCATATTTTATAAGTGATAGCAAAGATATTCCTATGCCTTCTATTTTAGCGATAAATATCTTGAAATAAAATAAATAGCTTCACACTTTTCTCATATATAGCAGGACAGACAGATCAAACCTAGTGTAAAGAATTTATTCCCCTTTTTGCACCCATTTTTTAAAATATTGCGTGTAGAGTGGCGGAACTCTGCCACACTTTATTTTCTTACCAGAGCGAGCAAATAAAATAATTCAGTTTCCCAAGTTAGAATCGAACCAATAACTGTTGCCTTTACAGACAGTCGCTGTGCCTTTGCATTTGCCACAGCTACCTTTAATAAATATCTTAAATTTAGGTTAATTACATTTTTTTCCAACAATATTTTATCTTAACAAATATTATAGTATTATTAACCATGTCCATTAACAGCAAACAGTAAGTGTGATATTCTATATTTGAATCATTTGAAGAAAATCACACTCAATATCAATTGTAAACTAACTAGCTTCAGGGAGAGTAGCTCGCAGCACTATCTATCACGACGCAAGTGTAGGCTTTAGATGCCCATTTACAATGAATCATGGTACTCCACGCTTCCTACGGTACTCCTTCTAGGTAATTTAGATTTTAAATATAATCTTTATACATAATATTATGGTCCTTTATATAATTTAGTAATTTATACAACATTAGTCTCTAAAGATTCGAATTATTTGTCTGTATACTTTAAAGTTCAAGCTCAGCTCAGCTCAACTGAATTCATTCTCATTTTACTCTTATTTAAAAACTAAAGTGCTGAGTAATAAAAAACTTTATCAGATCTATTGAAAAGCTTGAAATTAAAAAAAAAAACACGTAACCACTTCTTATATATTCCTTCGATCATATTGTTCAAGAAATATATTGCATTTTATTATGGGAAAAAAATGATATCTATAACAAAAAAGTCCTCACATAATTTTTTAAACGTGAAAAATGTCTGCATAATTCAATACTTGTCACCTTATTGTATACGCTACATAATACGACACCACAAAAAATGTATTGAAACTTCGCAATTTTATCAGAAAACCGGCGGCGATGCTTGAAAAAATTCGCTTTATCACAATATGATAAAGAAATACCTTGAAGGGCGTATAAGAGGCAGTGTTCTGTATGCCATTTCTTTTTACGAACAATCGATGTGTAACGTTGCGAATGATCGTGATAAACAGAAATGTGTTTAGAAAAGTGTCGGATAACGCAAAATGCCATTCAATTTGGGAATCCGATAAGGCAAATAAATCAACTTGTTTCATCAGAAGATATATTCGTCTGGTGGAGTGTTGTAGCGGTCAGCTGTATGAAGGGGCGATAAATTGTTTTAGTGTTGTACCTATATATATATATATATATATATATATATATATATATATATATATATATATATATATATATATATATATATATTATATATATATATTATATATATATATATATATATATATATATATATATATATATATATATATATATATATATATATATATATATATATATATATATATATATATATATATATATATATATATATATATATATATATATATATATATATATATATATATATATATATATATATATATATATATATATATATATATATATATATATATATATCTAATATATATATATATATATATATATATATATATATATATATATATATAATATATATATATATATATATATATATATATATATATATATATATATATATATATATATATATATATATATTATATATATATATATATATATATATATATATATATATATATATATATATATATATATAATTTATATATTTATGTATACTCGGAGCGTTTGGACGGTATCCAGAGGGTGTCTGGCCAAATATCTGTCCGATATTGGTACTGGGCATACGGGTACGCGACCCCGGATCCTCGAGCCACCACTGTCATACTCCTTCCCAATCCATGAAAGTGGTGTCCTTACCCCCCCCCCCCTTTTCTTCTAATCTTTTCCCCTCTCATCCTTGGCTTTTCCAACAGAAAAGGGTTTTGGAGGTCAGATGGCAATCGCTCCATTAAAAAGCCGCCACCTGCCACTCATATGAAAAGAAAAAAGATGTTGCTGGGTACTGCTAGGGCGTCACCGCTAAACAACGCGCAGGCGCATCGCCCTACACCTGTGTTAAATGGGCAAGGGCTACCGTGTCAAGTACGGACACGGCTAAAGAAGAAAGTACCCAGAAGGAAACTCCGCTTTGCAACGTGGAATATTGGCTCTCTAACCGGACGATGCAGGGAACTAACAGATGTACTCATGAGGCGTCGGGTCCAGTGTGCTTTCCTTCAGGAAACCCGCTGGAAGTGCAATAAGTCCCGTATCATCGGACAGGGTTACCAGCTCATATACACTGGGTCTCCTTCCGGTAAAACTGGTGTAGCAGTAGTTTTATCTGAAGAGCTACGGAATGGTCTCCTCGAAGTTGACCGACGCAGCGATCGCCTGATGCGGGTGAAGGTACTGGTTGAGGGGGCTATCGCCAACTTAATCAGTGCTTACGCCCCCCAGGCTGGTTGTAGCGGGGCCGAAAAGGAGTCATTCTGGGAGCAATATGAAGACGTTCTACTCGCTATACCATCTACCGAGGTGATCATAGTTGGGGGAGACCTTAACGGTCACGTGGGTAAGGCTGCGGATACGTATGAACGTGTCCACGGTGGTTTTGGTCACGGTCACCGCAATATAGAGGGCGAAATAAATGTGGATTAACACTTTGAAAATAATAAAATAGATAATGCTACATCGGCATATAATATGACATTATTACGTTCTTCTTTTTAAATTATTTTAAAGATGTTTCGTATTAAATGGCGAAACTCAACGCTCTACTTTGTAAGCAAAGCGCACGACAGTGCACCGGCCAAGTTCTAAGCACAGTCCGCGCTCACACCGTGTACTATTTAAACAAACCGGTTCAAGCCAGTTTTGACCCTATTGTATCTTTGTACCTAATTAACGGATCTCAATTATAATTAAAGAAATATAGAGAAAAGGTAAATTAAAAATAATCACTTTACTAAGTGAGGGTTGACCCACAACGTATATTCATTTATTCTATCTTTATTTAAGAAAGTGTTTTATAATAATACTATATGAACAAGTGTTTCAAAAGTTTACTATTCGAGACGCCAACGTGAACAGATATGTTAAGCGGACGTGGCTTCTATAGATTATATTGTGTGGCTCTTTTTTCTCTTAACCTTCCAGATTGTATGTTATTGTTCCAGAACAATATGCCAGTGAATAATTTTCCTATTTTTTGTAATATATATTTAATATAATAATTTTAAGAAGAATTTTAAGAATATTTGTATAAATATTTTTCGGACACAGTCTAGCTAATTTCCACCTACATGTAGAGTCATCAATAGAAATAATTCGTAATTCTATCATCGATATTTGATCACGTTCTGCTGACAAGCGTTGGTTAGTTTTATTTACTGACGAACAGCAACAGTCCGCAATTTTATTGCGTGCACTATAAACGTAAAATACTGTTCTTACCCGTTTCTATTATAATGGAATATTTTTTCTCTCTTTGTACTCTCCAAAACTCATCATAGATTTTATATGCCAAATGTCATCTGTCAGTCCATCAGTAATGGAAAAGAAGAGTCTAAAATGAAACAAGGTATTTTTATATATATTATAGAGATTTATCAATATTTCAATAAATGTAGAGTAACTAGATAGTTTACTAACTTCTATAATATACATACGTCTGTCTATTTACACGAAAATTGTTAAGTTAGTGAGCTTAATTTTGACTTGAAAATGAGTCAGCGGCTAAGTTCAAACTAACATATTTCAAAGTACAGTCCAAGACTGCAGTGTTTGAGTTATTGTTTTGAACAAATTTAATTATAAGTAAAGAACTACCCAAGCAATACATATGTGTATTTTATTATTAACGTAAGTAGCAAGTAGATACCTGCAACCTATTTAAATACACCACCTGTTTTCATTGAAATTTAGATCCTAAGTTATACCTTTTACATGTTGAGGAGATTCAAGTTTAGATTTAAGAAGTTTATGAGAAAACATCAATCACACTAAACAAGACTAGTTCCAAATCAGATCTGACTTTAACATTCCGAATAAAAAATGTTAACACACAAACACAGAGCGATATTCTAAAGCGAGGGAATGAAGACAATTTTTAACCATAAGCAAAATTGACCGCTCCCTCGTTCCACCACAACGACCTCAATTATCAAAAAAATAATTTCGATAATAAATGAACTGTTTCCTTATTTTATTGAAATGGAAATACAAGAAATGAGCGTAAATAGTGGCGCATTATAAAAGGTTCTTATTTATGCAGAAAAGTTATAGAATCTAAAATGTTTAAATGCCAATGAAGAGTGGCCATTACTTTTGCAAAAAACAAAATAAAACTATGACAAAAGCTAAAAAAATTATATAACATATATTTTTATATACATTTTTTATAAAAAAAATGTCAAGACCATTCATTAGTAATATACATACATATGTAAGTTTTAAGTATACATGTATAGGCGCTGTCTTGGTGTAATTAATACTGTCCGCTTGAACAGTCAGATGCTATATCTTTTTCCCCGTATAATGTAACTGCAAAATCATTTAGTTATGTGGAATATAGAAAAACAATCAGAACTCAATCAAAAATAGAATCTGTCTGTCTATTGTCAAATTTTTTCTTCTAAAATCAGTGATTTAGTGCTTTGTTTATATATATATTTAATATATATCAGGAAATAAAATACATTAACTAGTATAAATGTACCTATATATATACATATATACACATAAACATATTTATATATAATACATAACTTAATCAAACACAATTGCTTCACTAAGCTAGATTCTGTTACAACTAAATGTAACGTAAGCCTACCTCAAGATAACCAGCCATTTGATATTAGACACAAACTGACAAGTAAGCTGGCCTCCAGTGATATCTCAATTCCAATAAACGTTTCAACCCAAGTCCATCACACAACCTATCGAGGCATAGGGCAAGGGGTAATCGATAGGAAGTTTATGCTACGTGTTTCATTGGACAGCGAAATTACTAAATTTTAGTGTTATATTTTTTATTCTGCGTCATGGTGTAGTGGTATAGTGTTTTATTGAAAACGCGACGGTTGTATATTCTATCCCCACGTGGAGTAATGAGTTAATTTAATTTCCTCGCTGTGGCTCTATTAAAACAAAAGTGGCGTTTAACAATAGGTTTCTCCTGCCTACCCTGCTATCCGTAACAAGTGGGTTACAGCGTGAAGCAAGAAAAAAAATCATAGAGAAGAATTGCTGAATCATAATATTATCAAGTTATATATTATGCGTATGTTTAATAAAATATACGCGGTACCCTTGAACTTGTAAACCACTTGTGGATGAATTTGAAAGTCACGACTTGTGATCTATATTATAAGCTTAAGGGAATATTAAATAAATAATATAATATTGATTGAGCTATAAAAGATATTAGCCGTTTTATTTTACTTAAAATAATAATATAAGGAACGCAGCGTTTGGCGCTGCGTTAAAGCGTAAAGCTTTGTATGTATTATTCTCAATGATAGAGTAAAGTGTCACCGGAATCAATTAAATAAGCACAAATAGTTTAGAAAACGGTCTACATATAAAATGAAAAAAAAAATTCAACAATTTTAATTTATATAACTTTTACCTACATTTACTTTTCCTAACAATATATATTATAAATAACATATAACTTTAGGCTTAATAGCCGTAGTTTATACTTTACGAGTTCATTTATATGAATTCATATATTATATATTTAAAGTAATGACATTAGAAGAGACCTCTAAAACTTGTGAATTAGACCTTTGCGGGTTATATTTTACAACATCAAAAATATTTCAACGCGATTAAATCTCACGCGGTTATTTTTTTTAATTTAAGCAACTATAAAATAAACAACAGTAAATATATTTACTATAGAAAAGTGTAATACGTTTTTAAATATAAATAAAAAAAACCACGAAAAATCTTTAAAATGTAAGGGCTTTGAAGTGAGGAACACCCTCATATTTTTTTTTAGAGCATAGGGGCCACCTGATGTTAAGTGGACACCCTCGCCCGAACCTCAGAGTATGTGGATGCCTTGCCAGCTAAAGCATATCTCGAACGATACTACCTGCTGCATCCGGTTCTTGATCCAACAGTTAAGCGATTACCTCTTAAGATGTTAGTCGAGATCTTTGCCTACTAGGCCGATGCATGAAACCACAACGATACAATTATAGTCACATTGACATTCCACATCGCTATTATATCACGGGCTAGTAATAATAATAATAAATCTGTATTTCAGACCATTCGATCCATATAAGTTAAAAACAAACAAAATATTCATACAACAATAAATATTATAATAATTAAACATATTTAAAAACTAGTTATTTGCGATTCTCACTGTAATGTTGAGCCAACCAATGTCCAAGAAAAGCAACATCCAGGTACCGACCAAGTACTTAGAGAATCTCATTCTTGCTTTCTCGCAATCGAGCCCAAAATAAAGCTATTCGGACACAAATTGCTGCAAAGAAAACTGCAAAGAAGTCCGGTATACCCGCTGAGGCGAACATATTTGACGCGCTGCAAAATCTCGGCAACCTCATCAGATTGCGGTACACATTATTATGCTGCACTCTGATAGCGCTGTAGGCTCTTCGAGTATAATTAAACCAAATCTGACATGTGTATAAATTTTGACAATAAGTTTGAAATAATAAATTATTTTGGTGCTCTGGAGGATATTCTGGAGAATTTTTCCCACCAGTATGAACATATAATTTGCATGGGCGATCTAAATACATGTTTATTAAAAAACGACACGAGAAGTAAACAATTAAAAGCACTCAATGAAATTTACACATTTTACCCATGTAGACATGGGTCTCCACACACTATTTTCCCAACTGCAGGCCTTCCCTCATTGATATTATCTCGGTCTCTAACCCTAATCTTGTGATCTCTCACGGCCAAATGACGGCTCCTTTCTCTTTTCATGACCTAATTTTTCTTTCATATAAGTTACGCCCTCCTAAAGTTAGAGGCAAAGTTTTACTTCAGCGCAATTTTAAGCATATCGATATGGAACGCTTCAGAGAGGATTTGGAGAACATCGACTGGTCACCCATAATTTCATTAACTAATATTGACGATATGGTAGAATCTCTTACTACTGAGCTGATTAAGATCTACAATACTCATGCGCCAGTAAGACCAGTTCATATGAAGCACGCACTCGCGCCCTGGTTGACCCCAATTATCAAAAGATGCATGGCTAAGCATGATCGGGCCAAATCTAAAAACAAAAGACATCCTTGTGATGAAAATCTCACCGAATACAAAAGACTGCGTAACATCATACGACCAAGTTTGGAGGTTCTTAGAGTCGCTCGGTATAGGTAAAAGCACTGATTGCCATCAGATTTCATTAGATCTTAACGTTTTAAATTCCTCTTTTAGTAAACCAACTATAAGCATAAATACCCAAAAAAAAAATCAAACTCTTACATATTTGTCTTGCATTGACCCTCCTGACTCTGTTCCATTTTCATTTAACTCTGTAACAGAAGATGAAGTCAAGAAGTATGTTCACTCCATCTCCACTAAAGCCATCGGAAGTGACAATCTCAGCCTTGAGATGATTCTTCCCGTGTTGGACAACATTGCACCAGTGCTTACCCACATTATAAATTTCTCACTGTCACGCAATGTCTTTCCTTCACAGTGGAAGAATGCTCATGTCGTTCCGCTGCCTAAAACGTCAAATCCCGGCTTAGTCTCTGACTATCGTCCTATCTCCATTTTGCCTATTCTATCCAAAGTTCTTGAATCCATTGTTTATAACCAACTGTATTCCTTTCTCTCCTCAAACAATCTTCTACGTCCTTTCCAGTCCGGTTTCCGTCCATTCCACAGCACAGTTAGTGCACTGCTGAATATTACGGAGGATATTCGTTGTGTCATGGATAACACCAAGCTCACCGCAATTGTACTACTGGATTTCAGCAATGCGTTTAACTCTGTTGATTTCGACATACTTCTTGCTTCTCTTCGTGCAGTAAACATTTCTTCAACTGTTATAGACTGGTTTCACTCTTATCTCTTCGGATGCCAACAGTGTGTGAAAGTTAATGATCATACGTCATCTTGGCTAGATCTCACTGCTGGCGTTCCACATGGCGGCATTCTTTCTCCTCTGCTGTTTTCTATTTTTATAAACAATATTTCCAAAGTCATTTCTTCTCCTTACCATCTGTATGCAGATGATTTGCAGCTATACCAACATGGATATATAAACGAATTGTCCGACACCATAAATATTTTAAATAATGATCTAGCTGCTATCCAATGTTGGGCTGAATCTTTTGGACTGTCAGTTAACCCGAAAAAATCGCAAGCAATAATAATCGGTAGTAGCCGACTTGCAAGTAAAATCAATTGGAATTCAGTACCTGCGATTATGTATTCTGGAATTCCAATTCCATATTATGATAAAGTAAAGAATTTGGGTCTAATTTTTGACTGCAATTTGTCTTGGACACCCCACATTAGTGAACTTAGTAAACGTATGCATTTCTCTTATCGTTCTCTTAAGCGTAAAAAAAATGCTAGTGCAATGTCTTCTCCTACCAATACTTGACTATGCCGATGTCTGCTATTTGGATGTGACTGAGGAGCAAATTAACAAATTAGAGCGTCTTCAAAATCTCGCTATACGCTTTGTTTACGGTCTTCGCAAGTATGACCTCGTATCCCATTTTCGAGCTCAGCTTAATTGGCTCCCTATTCGTTTTCATTCGTTCGCCGTGATATGCATATCCTTTCTTTTCTTTTTAAAATAGTCAACTACCAAAACTTCCCTCCTTATCTACGTTCCCGTTTTAAAATCCTTCCCTCTCCTACACGCTCGAGGAGGTCTTGTGTTTTGCCAATGCTAGACATTCCAAAGAGCAATACCAAATTCCTTCAAAATTCCTTTTCCGTACAGGCTCCACTCCTTTGGAATAAACTCCCTAAAGCTATTCAAGAGAGCCAATCAATCTTGTCTTTTAAGTCGCAATTGAAAAAACATCTCATCAACGAACTTAATAGTATCTGAAAATTATTTAACTTAACTATGTTTTATTTATATTATATTTTTATGTGTTTATTTTTTTTTGTGTTGAAATTTTATATATTTTATAGCGTATGTATGTATTTATATGTATTTGTATGAGTATATGTATATTTATATATGTATATTTAACATTATTAATAGTATGTATGTATATCTTTTATGCTTTATGTATAGGATTTTTTTTTAAAGTTATTTTTAGTTTTATGTAATTACGTAAATTTTTATCTTTATATTGCATTTTATGCGTCATCTCGCTACTTACTGCTTTCACCCACTTTCACAGGTTGGCTGGAAAAAATCTCTTCTAGAGATAAGTCCACCGTTTGGAACTATATTTTGTTATGTATGTAATTCAACATATTTTTGATTGCAATAAAGAATACTATATATAATTTTTTAACCGCTACGTTATATCGAGAGAATCTGTAAGAGCACGGCACTCTTTTTCATCGACGAGATTCTCCGTCAAATAGTAATATAGGTACCTGAACGCTGTGACCCTTTGAATTGGGTCACCACACATATACACTGAGAGTACATTATCCGGCCCTCTACCAGTCATAAAAATCATACATTTTGTTTATTAATACCTTGCACTTAAGCCCATGTCTTAAAGCATAATTTTCACAAATATCCAACAATTTTCTTAGTCCTTTGAATGAAGGACTAAGCAGGATCATATCATCTGCGTAATTCAAGTTATTTATTTATAATTATTTTCATTTACATTATTTTAACATATTTCATTCATTAAGCTACGTCGAAATTATTCTATACTTGTTACAACGTATTTTTCTTGATAGTAGAGCACTTGGATAGTTTTCAAGAGGCGCGGGTTCAAATCTCGGTGCGTTAAAAGTTTGTACCTTGAATAATAATTCTTTTTATTTTTATGTACAAACACTGTAAGAAAGTCTTTATTAATTTAATTCACCTTTTTCCATGTACATATATAATAAGAAGTAAAATAAAATAAAAACAAATCGGTGAATTGAAATGTGAAAACCTGCAACCGTTGTATACAGATTATTTTCAAGAATTGCTATTCGAAAGAAACCAAGCTGACCGTACATCCCAAGTATATTGATCAAAGAGCAACTTAGTTTTTCAATCCTTTCAGTAAAAGACCCTTCTGTGCGCTATTCACTAACGTTTTATATCACCGGAAATGGAGTGTGCGTAGAGCATCGTAAACATCGCAAGACGCATTCAAATTGTAGACTAGTTGTGAGAGAGGAAGTGGCCTTTCTTACCACGCTTGCATAATCGGGGGCAATCTTTGCGTTTACTCGTGGCTTACCGTTTGATAGAGGCTTTCATTTTTAATTTGTGTTTGTGTGTTTGTGTTTACCTCTTAGGGTTTAAATGTTTTGTTTTATTATTATTTATTATATATTGTTGTGTTTTGTTTTATTTCTTATATATATATATATATATATATATATATATATATATATATATATATATATATATATATATATATATATATATATATATATATATATATATATATATATATATATAATATATATATATATATATATATATATATATATATATATATATATATATATATATATATATATATATATATATATATGTTCATTACTATTTAAAACAAATTAATTTGTGTCTGTATCTAACATTCTATATTACAATATATTTTCGCCTGCAAAACTGTCTTATTATTGTGTTTTACTTTTTGTATGTTAAATACTGTGTGAAAAAAGTCTACCAGACAACTACTTGACTTAATAGCACAATTTAAAACATTTAAATTAATAATTGTTGATATTTTCAGGTGGAAAATTTTTATTATGGGTGTAAAATCCAAGATCAAGATCCAAGAACAATGCGATTTATTAATTTTGTAATTGATTATTTAAAAAAGGAGCTTTAAAATTTTATTTTACTTTTTTTATAACCACTTCTTATTTAAATCTTTAAGAAAATTAAGTTACGATTCAATAAACATTGCAACAAACCGGGTGACGCAATGATTGATGGGAGACGAGAAAAACGACAATTTATGAAAATAAAAAAATTAAACCCTTATATAGAAATGTCACTTCCGGAGAACGTGACCGCTATTGTTTCGCAACATCTGAAATGTGAAAAAACGGAGAGAAAAGAGAACACTATTGTCTTTTACATAAAAAAATTTGATAAAATAATAACACTAACACTAATCACTACTTAATAAATTTTAATAATTATTGATTTACAAGGCAAAGTCAGGGCATACAACTACAGTACTTTTCGTCATATTTCAGCTTCTTTTCGCGCATTTCTATAAGATTATTTCAACGAGACACCTCTATACTTAGAGTGTCTCACAAAAAATAGATTTTTACCAGAGGGTAAATGAAAATAATTGCTTTGGGTTTTGATCCCAAAAGATTTTATACATTCAATCTGAACGTAACGATAGCGCGATTCAGTTTCAATCAGTGCCATCTATGTTTAGTTTTGTTAAACGTTATAACTTAGAACTTAAATGATACTTACAACTAGCAACTGAATTCGAAGTGAGATCCAGTGGATGAGGACGGCAACTTACCTGGGCGTGGTCATAGACTGGCAACTGATTATGACTGCCCAGGTAAAGAAAGCTAGAAACGCGGCAAGGGTCGCGTTGAACCTCTTGCGTCCCATATTTCATTTCTGCCTTCCCCTTCGGACTAAGCTGGCCATTTAAAAGGCCTACGTCAGACCACATCTGACGTACGCAACACCGGCCTGGTACTCCCTTGCCAGCCAGCGCCAACGGAACCTCCTGCAGGTGTTACAAAACGAACGATGTATTCTCTCTCTCGACCCCCGAGGGGGGAGAGGAAAACGGCTTCAGGGCAGTGCCCTCTTGCCGTTAGGCTCTTCCGCCGCCCATGAACATGGGCGGGTCCTTGGATTGGGCGTTTAGCCCGAGGTAAAAAGTCCTAAAAAGGGACAGGATTTGGAAGGACTGGACGAAAGGAGTGAGCTATGCGCTACCCGGGCGGTCAGCCCGGCCGAATGAGACCCTCGGGTGATCCCGGGGAGGCTCAGCCTAGGCGACCAGCGACCATGGTAGCAGCTCAGGAATCAGAAGGAGGGGGAAGGATGTCTCGAGGTAGTCTTCGGGCGTCCGGCGGACGGGAGTGCCACGGAGCGATGTCTCGGATGTGAGGGTGATCCGAGGCGTCGGCTCCGTGGTAGACACGGGCAGCTAGCTGGGTGATGTGACTCTCTAGGCTTTCGATACGGAGGTCGCGCTGAATGGTAGCGTTCCTCACGTATCTAGGAGCCTGGACGACTCGTCGGAGAGCCACATTTTGCACCGTCTCAAGGACCTTCCGAAGACTAGGTCTCGTGAGGGAGTACCAAGCTGGGGACGCGTACGTCAGATGGGGTCTGACGTACGTTTTGTACAACCCCAGCCTGGTGCGGAGGGGAAGGCGGGATCGGAATAAGGGACGCAGCAGGGCCAGTGCAGCTCGCGCTGCGTTCCTGGCTTTGGCTACCTGGGCCGACATGGAAAGTTTCCTTTCTATGGAGACGCCCAGGTACGTGACTTGGCGGGACCACTTGACCTGTTCACCCTGGAGAACAAGCGGAGGAGGCAGCTTGTGGAGCCCAAACGCAATCGCTTGGGTCTTGGCCACGTTAATCGTGAGCCTCCACTCCGCAAACCAGTCCGGTAGCAGGTCGAGGGCACGCTGGAGTTTGAGAGCCGCGTGGGTGAGGTTCAGGGACTTAGCCAGGAACGCAATGTCATCGGCATAGAGGGCCAGTGTGACATTGTCGTGAACTGCAATGTCATTGGTGTACATGGAATACAGGGTAGGAGAGATGGTACTACCCTGGGGTACCCCTGCTGCGATGGGATGGCTGCTGGAAAGAGCGTGGTCCACTCTAACCCGGAAGGTTCTGCCGCGGAGGAATTCGGCCAGAACCCTCACCAGGTGATGGGGAGTGCCCGCCCGGATAACTTTGTGGAGCAATCCGGGGTGCCACACCCTGTCGAACGCCTTCGACACGTCCAGGAAGATCGCTGCTGCCTTCTCCTTCCTGTTCATGGCGGCCGCTGCGAAGTGGAGGACGCGTGCTAATTGCAAAGTGGTCGAATGACCACTGCGAAATCCAAACTGCTCGGGGCGCGGTTGGAAGTGCGCCTCCAAGAGAGGGAGCAGTAGTCTCTCGAACAGCTTGGATGAGGCGTTCAGCAGGGTAATGGGTCGGTAGCCGTCGGGGCGCCTTCGGTCCTTCCCTGGCTTCGGAATCATCACTACCAGGCCTTCCCTCCATGCCCGGGGGAAATATCCCAGCCGTAGGATGGCGTTGAAAAGCCTGGTGAGTGATGATATGGTCCGCATGGGGAGATGTTGTAGTGCCATGTTAGGCACACCATCTATCCCCGGAGCTTTTCTAGGCTTGAGCCGCGCGATCGCCTTCTTCACGTTACAAAACACCAGCTTGAGACGTGTCGTCAGGGCACCTCGCTATGTGAGGACCGCTACCATACAGCGTGACCTCCGTATCGAGAGCCTTGAAGAGCAGATCTCTGAGCTCGCTTCCCGGATGTTCCACCGTGTCGATACTTCGGATCATCCTCATATCCGAAATATCGCACCGTGGCACCGTGGTTCCCGACCAGACTGATCGACCTGGCAGCGTCCCAGCTCCCCATAAAAATTATCCATTTAACCCTTAACACTGAATAATTTCAGGGCCCAGGCCCAACACAGTGACACGTCCATATTAATGGGCGTCGGTGGAACCCACGGCCAGAGGGCATTGCCCTGATGCTGTTTCCCCTCTCCCGCCTCGGGGGTTGAGAGAGAAGATTATTTGACTGACTGACTGAATTCGAAGTTATTAATTAATAAAATATTAAATGTAATAAGTTTTTATTTAAATATATTAAAATTATAAAATATTTCTTTTCTTTAAGACTTTTACAACAATGTATATATAATGGTAAAAGGAAGTCGCTAGCTTTAAGTAGGAACGCATACTTATTACAATTCTTAACTTAATTTTAAAAATGTTAATTAATTTAAGTATACTTATAACTTTATGTATTCGATGTAGAATAAACGTCATTTAAATTGTTATTTTTTTTAATAAATCTTTCGCTATAGTGTATTTAAATAAATTATATATATATATATATATACATATATATATATTATATATAATATATATATATATATATATATATATATATATATATATATATATATATATATATATATATATATATATATATATATATATATATAATCTATATATATATATATATATATATATATATATATATATATATATATATATATATATATATATATATATATATATATATATTATATATATATATTATATATATATATATTATATTTATATTTATATTTATATTTATATTTATATATAATATCTCTTTCAAAAATACCACTAAGTGCAAAAATCTATCATCGCCTTAAGAAAAATGATTTCACTACTAAGCTAATAAAAAAGAAACCATCTTCCGCTCAGCAGATTTGTTCTATAAAATCTCTTTTAATCATTTAAATATTCCCATAGCTCCACAGAAAGGCATACTAATACCAGGGTCTATAGTCAGAACTATAAGGGAAGCGAATGCTCTTTTCGAAATGAAAAGAAAACACTACGTCTCAGCATCTATTCCGCACTCGGCAAAATTGAAAAGTCCACTTAGTAAGAACTTCCGCTTAGACGAAAGGTACAATCTCAAATTGTTTACGCCTTCATGCTTGTGCTAAGAAACGCTTTGTGATAAAGGTGGAGGAAGAATATTTGAGTACAGCTTTCTCGATGCTAACGCAAATACCATTCGTGTCCATTAAAATTGTGTTGTTTATTTGTTTTGTTGGTTAAACTTAAACTTTCACAATACTAATATAATATTATATTTTATTATAATTTTAAAGTACCAACTTATTATTAATAGTTATCATTAAGTAGAGCTTTTACAATTTATATGAAGTATTAACATTATTAAATTATTTTTTGTATATTTGTATGAGTTTGGGGCTATAGAGGATGTACCTGTTGACCTAGAACTATGAAATTTGGCATTAGGTAAAACTTACAGTACAAACAAAGGGCAAAATATAAAAGCTGTAATTCATTTCATACAAAATTAGTAAAGACATCCGAATAGTTAAGTTTGTCAACTTTTAATAAAAACCTACAATCATGACTTGACTGCAAGTATGACTCGCACTTGACCCACATTTATAAATTACCTTTTTTTTTGTGTCCGCACATAGGATGCTATTCTGATGGAACGTTTCTCGCTTTCCGTATAAATTCGAGACACTGCGTGTTGATTGGCGCAACTTAACGCCGCCACAAAATTAAGAGTTAAGATGATTTCTAACTTCCTAAAAATGTACCCATTCATCTTTTTTTTTCTTTTCTTGTTGTTCTGGTTTCCTTGTTTGTATTATTATAGTTGGAGTTTTGCCGTCTTAAGCAGTTTTTCACATCTACGTTCCGATTGGCCGATAGTTATGTACCCATTAGAATATCACACCTTTAAAATATTGTGTGAGATAAAAACTGCGACAAGTTATCACATCTCACATCTTTATCACATCTCCAGCCGTTTGGGACTAAAGTAAAATGCGTTTCAAGTATTTAGCCTGTTTTCTTTTTCCATTTTAAATAGCAAAAGTTTCATATTTTACGTGACAGAATATTGCGTCACGTTGTTGTGATTATCGCGATCGCCGTTATTGCGACTTTTGCCAAATGTTTCATGCTTTTTCCGCGTGCAACATAACAGGCAGAGGAAATCTAGTGTTAATACACTCCGTTATTTACTTTTCTGCCGCGTATTAAGTAGCGGAACACAACGCCGTGCTTTTGTCTTCTGTCTTATGACCAGAGCGAGGAAACGATAATATATTTAACTCTCCCAATTGGGAATCGGATCCAAAACCGTCGCATTTACGGTCAGACGCTGTGTCTGCGCCATGAAGGGTTTAAGAATAGATCATGTTTTTTAAAAAAAAATATGATATGTATTAGTTCGACGTATTTTCTACATATACCAGAAAGGACCAAGCTAAAATTACATGATGGTTTTAAGGTCGACTGCTACTCGACATATATTGGCACTTATACTTAATGGGCTTAGAATAAAGAAATATATAGCTCTAGATTGTCATAGTTTGAAAGAAACAAAATATTATTCATACAAATAAACACACTATATCTTTTAGTACATTTAAAAACTGAACTGAAAGGAAATTACTTTTAAAATCTCTAATCTACTGCCCACACAGTCGTACCTCCACATAAACCTGCCACAGTCGTACAACAAGCTCAGAATATGGAACTACAAAACCTATATGAATATTTTCCCTTTTGGGTTTAGCCTTTTAGTCGTCATGGGAACTACAATAAAAATGATAAAAATGCTCCACTGTGATGTAGTACAAGGAGATTTTTATTTCTTACTAGAAATCTCTAGCTTTATTATATACGAAAAAAAATATTTTATTCTAAATATTTCACCCATTTATTCATTAAGATATTTGTTGATAATGCAAATAAAATAAATGTATGTTTTCTAAAATGGCCTTTGTACAGAGAAACTCGGTGCAGTGCTTTGGATTTACTACCCAAGTGTAGATTTAAAGGGTCACTTTAAAATAAGAATTAACGCTCGCCTCTACGACTGAATTCCTATGCTCTATCCTGGCGTAGCGGCACGGTGACTGAATGTAAATCTGACAATTGTGGGTTCAATACCCACTCGAAGAAATGAGTTATATTTATTTCTACGACTGGGTATAGGCATTGAGTTTTGCTATTTAACAGCCCACGTGTCAAAAATTGGGCGGATATCGGAGAGCTATGTGTCTGTGGCTATCTCTACTTACCTTACGATATGCTGGACTACAGCAGCATGAATCTATTACGTTAAGAAAAAACAATTAAATTGTTCTTAATGTTAATGAATATATAAGAAAACGTCTGCATATAATATAATATATAAAAAAAAATATTAAATCCAACATTCAAATGTATATAAATGTGAATAAAGAGCTCACTCGTGCAAATCGAACCGTCGTACTCATTTCAAAAACTCCCTCAGACATACATGATTCCGAGCTCACAGACATATATATATATATATATATATCTATATATATATATATATATATATATATATATATATATATATATATATATATATATATATATATATATATATATATATATATAGTTTACTTAGCTGTCTAGGAAAAATGTATGAGAGAGAATAATCTTGGTTAGACTCTCTGAAGTGGTAGAGGCCAAATCCTTGCTCATAAATGAGCAATTTGGTTTTAGGAAAAAGCATTCTGCTGTCCACCAAGTGCACCGCCTCGTAGAGCATATAGGTCGTTATAACACCAGAACGATGGCACACAGTAGCACTGCAATCATTCTTCTCGATATCGCAAAAGCCTTTGACAAAGTGTGGCACAACGGCTTGATTTGCAAGCTGCTCACCGCCGGTATACCACACTGTCTAGTGTACATCCTACGAGACTTCTTATCAAATAGGTATTTTCGATACAAAGTAGAGGGCACTCTATCCTCTCCCCGCCTCGTCCGTGCAGGCGTTCCCTAAGGTTCTACCCTTTCTTCGATCTTGTACGCACTGTACACCAGCGACATGCCTCGTACAAAATTAGTCCACCTGGCGATATACGTCAATGACACCGCCCTTATCTGCAAGCAGAGTAAATTGTTACTTAGACATAAGCTGACACTATACGAAACTTGTGTAAGACCTGTCCTCACTTATGCTAGTGTCGTGTTCGCACACACTAAGCTGAATGCCCATCAAATTGTTCAGCATAAATTCCTGAGAATCGCGTCAGGTTGCCCCTGGTTCGTTCGCAATGTCGACCTTCATAGAGACTTCGAAATGGAATCGATTCAAGAGTACTACAAAGGCCTAGGCGTG
This sequence comes from Dione juno, assembly GCA_037127375.1. Classification (NCBI taxonomy): domain Eukaryota; kingdom Metazoa; phylum Arthropoda; class Insecta; order Lepidoptera; family Nymphalidae; genus Dione; species Dione juno. Next base: position 1,997,125 of record JAXRJS010000059.1, on the reverse strand, counting down.
TGACTACACTCCGTACGCTAAAACTAAGCTCAGACGCCCGCGTAGCGTTCTATTAGACCCAGATGATCCCATTACAGTTGCTAATGCTACATATGTAGGTAGGAAGCACAAAACACATACACGACACTCACACCGGCATCGACGGAAACGACGACGAAGTCCAGCATATCTGACGGCCCGACCGCACGTTGGCGTGGCTGGGCCCAGTGGTTAGGGACTGCTAGGTCCATGCAGATTAGTCTAAGTTTCTCCAGCTGCGTTTTCCAAAAAAAAAAAAAGAAATATGTATATATATATATATATATATATATATATATATATAATATATATATATATATATATATATATATATATATATATATATATATATATATATATATATATATATATATATATATATATATATCTACCTAGACATCTGAATGAAACTTTTTTTATTTGGGATAGATGTCTCATATTTTAAAACCTAACTTCCCGAACTTGCGATTTAGAATTGTATAAGTAGAAGCCGCAATTACCCCGTACCTTAATTACACACGTATAGTCGTGAGTCTAAGTAGCTCTGAGACAAAACTAATATCAATTAAAGGTCAGTATTTCGCATTGTATAACTTCATAACTAGTCATAAATTATGTTATATTTTTTATAACATCAATGTACTGGTTTATTCAGTCTACATCTAGGTTCAAATACGAAATCACAATCCGACTGCATTCAATGTGGCAGGACAGAAAACTTACAATTTTCACAATTTTCGATTTTCTTTTTAAATTTAACTTTAATAAAATTGGATAAAATATAATTGAAACTTATAAAAGTAGAACTACTTAACATTTGGTTTGGGTTTTATGTTAACAAGGGCATTAATTATAAAGGTATCTATCTTTCTCAGTATTTTCATTCACCTTCTCAGTGTTTGATAGGTTAATAAATAATAATTATTATTCATCATAAAGTATTGAGCTAGTTACAATAATGGAAATGATTCGTATAAACTTAATATTTTTATAATGAGGAAATATAATCTCCATGTAATTTATGTATATGAAATATGTAAATCGGGGGCAAGAATACTCCACCAATCATCCAACAAAGTTGTGGGTACCAAATTAATACTAAAAGCAAAGCAGTACTAGTGCTAGTACCAAATAAATACTAAAATAAAACTATGTAGGTATTTCTACTATATAAAATGTAACTACCATATACAACATTTATTATGAAACAAAATTTCATATAAAACATACGACAAAGCGTGAAATAGCTTAAACAATATGAATGCCAAACATTTAAGGATTTTCAACTTCAAAATTGTTAACTGCTACATAAGTGATAAAAGGATTTCGAGGTATAAAAGTTTTAATAAAACAACCCCTAAAGGACTTAGTGGAAGCTATGAAATGTTGAAACACACATCATCTTATGTAGTTTCTTAGTAATTTGTAACAAAATTTTAGCAAAATTTTAAAATTCTATATAAAAATTTCGCCTCATTTGGGATTTTTATGAACAATTTCAGAATTTTTAAATTAGATTTGAACAGGAGAAATTTAATATTTTCTTAATTAAACTTTGTCTATATTTAAAATTAGGTATACACAACAATATTTGCGCGGATTACTAAACGTAAAAGCTGGAATTACTAAATAACTCCTATCAAAACTCCTTGGGAACCTAAATGCCAAACTTCATATTCTGTGTAGTTTGGGCTGTGCGGTCTCTGGTAGTCACTCAGTAACAGAAGTATTTCATGCATATTGATATCAACTTTAATATAAATTATATTGTGATTTATTTTGTCATTGCCTTTGTAATTCATTGGAAGGTAAACTCAATTTGTTTTAGGTACTAAATTAATATCAGTACATCCATAATTAATTATTTGAAATTTTTCCACTTTAATCTTTGAAACATGCCAAAGTGCTCCTTTTGCTACTAATATTTTTATGTAACTTGGCGATTAAAAAGTGTTTGTGATTTTGACTTTATTTCATTAATATTATTGTATATCAAGCAAGAACCAGAGCTTTATATTATATAACTTTAGTACTTGTAGTATAGTGTACCACGAGCTTTATACTCACTTATCGCTTTTATAGAAGTAGGTACTCCACGTTACACTTGAGTAAAGTCCTGTTTACGACTGCATTTAAGTAAGCACCGAGCTCAGGGACCGCGTAACGCTGCTTTATTTTAGGATTTATGACGACTCTCGTCATTTTCAGTAGTTTCACAAACATAAGCGACTTATCATAATAATATTGTGTTATGATTTCATCTTATTTCCATTTTTATGGTCAGTAGATCAGAAAAATATGCCTTAAAAATATATATTTATGGGAGATATTTAATATTTCTTTGACTGTGACGAAAATTATGAAAATTCATCTTATCCCGTTGCCATGGGAATTTATAAAAATTCACCAATATGTCAGATTTCAGCTTGCTACGCTGCCGAATTACACTGTGTGTTGTCGATCAGTTACTCAGTAATGCAGAGTTTTACATATCGATAAATAAATAGTTTATATAAAATTTTCAAAATAAATAGTGCAGTTATTAAAAGGTAGGGCTTCGAATGGAAAAAGGAAACTTATTGTTAAGAAACTCCATTCTCAATTTTCTATTTTCGAGGCATTACGTGCTAATTGGACAAAATCAAAGTCCAAAGCATCTTTTAACGAAAGTAAGGAATAAAAATAAATATTATATATATATATATATATATATATATATATATATCTATATATATATAATATATCTATATATATATATATATATATATTATATATATATATATATATATATATATATATATATATATACATATATATATATATATATATATATATATATATATATATATATATATATATATATATATATATCTATATATATATATATATATATATATATATATATATATATATATATATTTAGCCTTATTTAACCAGAACATATACAAAACATGAAAATTACTGCGTTAGTGATCACTGCAAAACGTATCGGACTATAAATTAAAATAATATTTGGCTAACATGTGCGTATATTTATTTATATGTATTAAGTAAACTTAGGCTCTTTTAAATAGTGAGTTAGTATATTTCACTATAAACCACTTTTTTTCGGCTTCACGCATCTCCCAAATATATTATGTTATAGAGAGAGAGAGAGAGAGAGAGAGAGAGAGAGAGAGAGAGAGAGAGAGAGAGAGGAGAGAGAGAGATAGATAGAAGAATTTGGAGTTAAAAGTATGAAAACTTAAATTATATGATTTATCATGTCGAGTAGACCGCAGTAATCAAAATACATATAAAAAATACATATACATATATTGTGATAAAAAGGTTTCAGCTTCACAATTAATACTACGTGGTATGGTACCTAGTTTAGCAAAGGGTGAGAGTTTAGTTCCACGTTTCAAAAAACACTTTCATGTTGAGTGGTGGAATTTAACGCCGGGCTTTGCTTTGTCAGAGCGGAGAAAACGAAAATTATTAATTCCTCTGAGTGGTCATCGAACCCTCCATCATGGCAATTGCTCCACGATGGTATGATATTCCATTTATAAAATCGCTAGTACCTATTAAAAAATATAAATGGAATAATTCCGTCATACATGACTTTTTGCATAACTATAACCATTTACACAGCGCACACAATGTAATCTAAAAAATATAATAAATTTTCCCCGTATTTCCAATATTTTTCATAGATACTCGCTCCCATTAATTGTAGCGTGATGCTATACAACCTATACCACTCGCAATTTACCTTTAAATTGGTGTTAATTTTTTTTATAATTGGTCTCGTTATTTCAAAGTTAATACATTATAAAATATTACTCTTTCTAATATTAGTATATATTAGAATGTATATATAGTACACACACACATATATAGTATATATTTTAAATGTTAATATTAATATAGAGATTAATGGTAAGCACCATAAATCCTCATCAAACAAGAATTTCAATAATATCAACAAGGAAATTGCTATATTTGAAATATTAAATACGTAGTCATAAACCTGCATACGTCTGTATAATATTCATATACAAGAATTTACGCGAGCGCTGCATTCATATTACAGTACATTATGACCTGATACGATTTCGCGAACAAAGCTTATATATAGCTTTAATGGCTTCACTAATAGTAATTTATGAGTGTGTATGTGAGTGTATTAGTTTTATTTCAAATTTTGTATAATATAATGCAAATTTTGTTTTAGAAAATGTATGAACCTACCAAGTGTTGTAGATTTCAACAACATTTTTCATATTTTAAACATGCTTTATTAAGTCGATTTGTCTACGAAAATATAAAAACTGAGCTTGGCCCATTTATAATAATTGTGTCGTCATGAAGCTTAGAAGTTACGTAACTTAGATGATAGTAGTAGTATAGTTGACTATAGTCGGGCTTGAGCCCGAGCTACCTCCGCGCAACTGAGGCCCGTTTGGCAATCGTGGAAACTGACCCGAAAAATAAAGATAAAGATATTTGGGTCCAATGTAAAATCCGTGCTGCTTTATGGATGCGAAACGTGGAAGGTTATAAAGGACATCTCACGCCAAGTCCAAGTATTCGTCAACTGCTGTCTTCGCCGCATTCTCGGTATCTACTGGCCCGAGACCATCTCCAACGTAGAACTGTTTTAGAAATGCCACGAGAGCCCGATCGACCGCTAGATCAAACGCTGCAAGTGGCAATGGATTGGCCACACGCTCCGCAGGGGTCTCGACTATATACCCAAACAAGCTTTGGACTGGAATCCCCAGGAGAAAAGAAAGCGTGGATGTCCTCGTCAAACCTGGCGTCGCACCGTGTTGGCAAAAGACGTGGACGAATGACGTGGACCGAGGTGAAGCGTGAATCTCAAGACAGATCGCGATGGAAGATATCTGTTGACGCCCTCTGCCTCACCTAGGGGACATAGGACATTAAGTCAAGTCAAGTAAGTCAATAGTAGTATAGTCTAGTAGTATATTGTATCGTCTAGGCATTTTGATGACTTTTTGCCATTATTATTTTTTTTCTATTCTCCACTCCACGTGGTGGGGGTCATAAAACAAACAGAGTTTAATTGTTAGCGGGGTAGCCAGAGAGAACGGACTGCCAAACGCTTAGGTCCCTACATACCTCGCTTCGTCCAATGTCATTAACTTATCATACATGCCCTCCTCCCGTCGTCATTCCTTTTACGTGACCTTCCTCCAATACCTTCGACACCGTGTTTCCGACGGTCAACCGACGTTATCCTCTCCTGTCTTACCTCTCTTACCACTAACTTATGCTTCATACATCTTTTTTATCATTCTTTCGACACTCATTTTTGTAATGGGCAAAAAGCACATGAGCACGTTGTACGGAACAGAAGCATTTTAATTGTAAATAATTGTTTCAGCTAGAGGGTCAAGCCACGACCAACGGTAGTACAATTAACTGACTTGAAAATTCGTTAATATTGATTAAACACATAATTAACTAGTACAAATTTAAATATCAATAGTACTAAATAGGCAAGAGTGGAAGAACTGGAATTGGCCTCTTTACCTTTGCCCAGCAATGGGACTAGTATAGGCTAATATAATACTATAATAATAGTACAAATTTCAGTAATATTTTACTTATTGACATTCTATATATTTCAAAATCTATTTTTGGTAGGTAAGTTTTAGTCCTGTCTCCGCTGCTTTTTAACGTTCTCTCAGAGACTGTGATGTCAGAGGCTATGGCAAACCTTGATGTTGATGTAAAAATCAACGGAAAGGTAATCAACAACTTACGCTACGCAGACGACACTGTACTCATTGCGTCTTCTGAAGGGGCTCTGCAGACAATTGTAGAAAGGGTTCACCAAAGTAGTGAAAGAGCAGGATTGTCGATTAACATCAGTAAGACCACATTTATATTTATTTCCAAAAATCCAGATCTAAATCCAACAATAACTGTGGCTGGTAAAGTCTGGAGCGTGTTCGGCAGTACAAATATCTCGGCGCTTGCCTGAACGCAATATGGGATTCCGGCCAAGAAATTCGAACCCGGATAGAAGTTGCTCGTACTTCTTTTAACAAAATGAGGAAAGTTTTATGCTACCGGCGATTACACATAAAGCTCCGAATTAGAATTCTCCAATGTTTCATCTGACCTATTATTCTGTACGGATGTGAGGTATGGACCTTAAGGTCCATACCGTGGTCGACCGTGTCAACATGTCCCGAATAATGAAAAAATTATAGAAACCGTCAAAAAGCGAAAAATACAACTCTTAGGCCATATTTTGAGGCATGACAAATACAGTTTTCAGCAGCTAATAATGATGAGTAAAGTGGACGGCAAAAGGCGCGCTGGACGAACGAAAAATGTCGTGGTTGTGTAACATCAGGGAATGGACCGGTATCAAATCCGTGGAACAACTATTTCGCCTACCATTGGGCAGAGAAAAGCTAAGGAAGCTAACGGCCGACCTTCAGGACTATATATATACATATATACATATATATATATATATATATATATATATATATATATATATATATATATATATATATATATATATATATATATATATATATATATATATATATATATATATATATATATATATATATATATATATATATATATATATATATATATATATATATATATATATATATATATAGTTATATATATATATACACTCACTTCTCACTATCTCAGAGGGTGTCTAGCCAATTATCTGTCCGATATTTGGTTTCCGGCATACGGGTACGCGACCCCGGGACCTCGAGCCACCACTTTCATAACCCGATCCAATCCATGTAAGTGGTGTCCCTCCCCTATATTCCAAGTCTTTCTGCCTCTTATTCCCTTCCTTTCTTGATTTCTCCCAGTAATGGGTTTGGAGGTCAGATGGCAATCGCTCCACTAAAAACCACTTCGCCACTCATATGGACCGATTTGACAAAAAGCTGGGTATGGCTAGGGCGTCGCCGTTAAACGACGAGCAGGCACATCGCCCTACACCTGCGATAAGTGGGCAAGGGCTACCGTGTCAAGTACGGGCACGGCTAACGACGTCAGTACCCAGACGGAAACTCCGCTTTGCAACATGGAATATTGGCTCTCTAACCGGACGATGCAGAGAACTCGCAGATGTACTCATGAGACGTCGGGTCCAGTGTGCTTTCCTTCAGGAAACTCGCTGGAAGGGCAATAAGTCTCTTAACATCGGGCAGGGTTACCGCCTTATATACACTGGGTCACCTACGGGCAAAAACGGTGTAGCGGTAGCGCTTTCTGAAGAGCTTCAGAATGGGCTTCTTGAAGTTGACCGTCGCTGCGACCGCTTGATGCGGGTAAAGGTACTGATCGAGGGCGTAATCACAAACTTAATCAGTGCTTATGCTCCCAGGCGGGTTGTAGCGCGGCTGAAAAGGAGACTTTCTGGGAGCAGTGTGAAGAGGTCCTAATCGCTATACCGTCTACCGAAGCAATCTTAGTTGGGGGGGACTTGAACGGTCACGTGGGTAGGGTCGCTGAGGTGTATGAACGTGTTCACGGGGGTTTTGGATATGGTCTTCGCAATGCAGAGGGAGAAAATATATAAAAAAGAACCTGCATTGCGTCTGATCTGGCCATCGTGAACACTTTCTTCCAGAAGAAACCTCAGCACCTTATAACGTATAAGAACGGGTCCCACTCAACTCAAATTGATTATTTGCTGACTAGACGGTGTCATATAGGCAGGGTGACCAACTGTAAGGTCATTCCCGGCGAAAGCCTGGCGGCCCAACATCGCCTCCTTGTCATGGACTATAATGTTACCCCGAAAAAGAAAGTAGCTGAGAAACGCAAGCCTAGGATTAAGTGGTGGTTGTTGAATGGGCCGATGCAGACAGACTTCTTGGCGGAGGTGGAGAGTCAAAATCTACTGACTAACACCGAGACCGCTCAGACTGCATGGGATCGAGCTCATTCAACAATCATTGCGGCGGGCAAGCGAGTTCTTGGCGTTACTAAGGGTGGGCGTGTCATCGACAGGGAGACATGGTGGTGGAATGACCAGGTGCAGGGGGTGATTCAGGAAAAGAAGGCTGCGTTTAAAGAATGGCAGCATTCCAACTCTTCTGAAGACAGACTGGAGTACATAGCAGCGAAACGGGCCAGCAAAAGAGCTGTAGCCAGAGCTCGCAGAGAAAGTTTGTCGCCATTGTACGATAAACTTGAAACTGTGGAGGGGCAGAAGCTCATATACAAACTGGCTTGTGCTCGAGATAAAGCGACGCAGGATATTACAAAATGTCTTTGCGTCAGAGATTCTCGGGGCACGTTGCTTTGTAGTCATGCCTCTGTGAAGGAGAGATGGAGAAGCTACTTTAAGGAGCTGCTGAACACTCAGCAGTCTTGTAGTCTTCCTCCTGAATTATCTCCTAACCTCGGACTTGTTGCTCCAATAACCCGTGACGAAACTCGTAATTGTCTTCGACGCATGAAGAACGGAAAAGCGGTAGGACCTGACGACATCCCAATCGAGGCGTGGAAATCGTTGGGCTCTCTTGATGTGCTTATACTTACTGACCTGTTTAACCGTATCTTGAATACTGGAAAGATGCCACATCAGTGGCGGCAGAGCTTTATTATCCCTATTTACAAAGGAAGGGGCAGTGTTCAAGATTGCGGTAGTTATAGGGGCATTAAGATTATAAGCCACACCATGAAGCTCTTCGAGCGCATGATCGGCCTCAGGCTCCGCCAAGAATGTACTGTCTCTGAGTCTCAGTATGGGTTTCAACCAGGATCAGGCACTATGGACGCCATTTTTGCCCTCAGAACTTTGATGGAGGCTTACAGGGAAAAAAGGAGAGCTCTGCATGTGGCCTTTTTGGACTTGCAGAAGGCCTTTGACTGTGTGCCACGTCAGTGTATCTGGTGGGCATTGCAATCCAAGGGGATCCCTGAAGCCTATATTGGGGTTATCAGAGATATGTACAACGACTCCGCTTCAGTGGTTAGGACCGCTGTTGGCGACACCAAGCCCTTCCGATTACAGTAGGGGTTCACCAGGGCTCAGCTCTTAGTCCGTTCTTATTCAATGTAGTGCTGGATACTGTCTCGGCTCACATCCAATGCCAGCCCCCGTGGCTGATGATGTATGCCGATGACATAGTACTCATCGACGAGAACCGACTGATGCTGGAGCGTAAAGTGAACGCCTGGAAGGGTGCGCTTGAGAACGGTGGTCTCAAACTGAATGTGTCGAAGACCGAGTACATGGCTTGCGGGAACCCGGACTCGAGCACCATCCATATTGGGCCTGAGCCAGCCGTTAAGTCGGAGAAGTTCAGGTACCTTGGAGCCGTTATGCATGAGTCTGGAGGCATCGACCACGACATCCATGCCCGTATAAACGCTGCCTGGGCCAAATGGCGGGAGGTCACTGGTGTAGTCTGTGATAGCAGAATACCGCCCAAGCTCAAGGGACTGATATACAAGAGCATTATCCGACCGGTTCTTTTATACGGCAGCGAATGTTGGCCAACATTATCTCGGCACACTCAGGAGCTTCACGTCACGGAGATGAAGATGCTGAGATGGATGTGTGGCGTTACGCGGTCCGACCCACATTCATTCGAGGTAGTCTTGGGGTCCGTGACGTAGCGGATAAGCTCCAAGAGCGTCGCCTGAGATGGTATGGCCATGTTATGCGCCGATCTGAGAACTATGTCGGAAGGAAGTGCCTTGACATGTCTGTCCCTGGAGTTAGACCACCCGGACGCCCAAGGAAGCGATGGCTGGATGTCGTGACACAAGACATGAGAGCCAATAGATTGTCCACTGAGGATGTCAAAGACCGTGCAAAGTGGAGTAGGCTTAGTCGGAAGGCAGACCCTGGCAAAAGCCGGGACTAATGCCAAGAAGAAGAAGAAGATATATATATATATATATATATATATATATATATATATATATATATATATATATATATATATATATATATATATATATATATATATATATATATATATATATATATATATAAATCTTCGTACTTATATACACTCTCCAACTGCAGCCCTCGTCACTAAGATACAAATATTATATGATATTACATAAAAATGTTACAAAATAAAGCTAATTATACGAACTCCACTCAATATCGAAGTGAGCTCTCATTGAAATATAAACCAATATATTAAGGAATTTGTATAAAAATTTCGCTCCGATCGCGGGAGCGTTTTATCTGAAGTTGTAATTACTTTAAAATAGCCCGTTAACAGGAATATTCCGCCTCATTTATATACGGCGGCTATGAAATGGTAATTAAAGAAAATATTTTCGTTTTTACCTTGAAATGTCTTGAAAATCTTTTTTAATATTCAGACGAACGTTATGGGTTCATAATAGTGTATTAAGTGTGGTATAGTTAACTTGTATAGATGGTTAATTTTAGATGTGGGCTTTAATTAGTGTTTCTGGGTTACCTGTTAGTACGAATAGTACAAAATAAGAAAGAGTGACTTACAAGTGACTCTTTCTTATTTTCTACATAACTACTACTACGTAACACGTAACTAATTAAATATATAATATACTTCAATGCATATATATGGGTGATACGTGAAAATAGAATCGCTTAATAAAAACAGAATTAGTCGGGTTCGCCGCATAAGTAAGCGTTCGTGTCTATATGTTATACAAAAACACATTGTTTATGTTCTGTATACACGGATCTACTCTAATATATTCCACAAATTTTATTTATATAAACTACGAAAGTTTATAAAAGTATTGTTTACTAAAATCAAATTAGGAAATCTATTATGGAAAATCGTATATAATCGTATATAATATTATATGTGTATGATAATTTATATATATATAAATATATATATATATATATATATATATATATATATATATATATATATATATATATATATATATATATATATATATATATATATTACTATTATTATACTATACTTATTATTTTATTAATAATAATAAGGTAAGAAGGGTACGGATCAAGCGTAGGTAGCGCTAGCGCTGCGTAAAATTTTTTATGTTATTTAAAAGTATTTTTTTATTCTTAGTGTCGATTAACACTTAAAAAATAATAAAAATATAGGCATATAAGCTGACATAAATATATAATTATATATATATATATATATATATAATATATATATAATATATATATATATATATATATATATATATATATATATATATATATAATATCTATATTATATATATATATATATATATATATATATATATATATATGTATTAAAAAATTAAAATTAAAAATATTTATGTTCAGTAATCAACATTTTCTTTAACGTGCGAAGTTATGAGACCAACCCAGTAAGTTACTAGTATAGCACTAGTACTTGTGTCAGGAGGCCCGCTCTTTCATAAACTTCATACATTTGTGGAAATAAATATCTATACAATACATATCTTATATCTAACCTAACTTAATTTAATTTAATTTAATTATGAAAGAAATGGGCAAAAAGAGTGTGTTTATTTGTGTGTATGTGTGTGTGTGTGAGATTGTGATTGTGTGTGATTGTGTTTGTGTGTGTGTGTTTGTGGTGTGTGTGTGTGTGTATATTAGTGTACCATTAAGGCTTCTATGTCATCGTAGTTTAACGTTAGTACCCAGGCAGTTAATATTTTTTTGGACTGATAAAAGCTCATAGGATTAATGTTTAAGATTTTATTTATTTTATTATAAAGAAATCTCGACTGATTTTGAAGCTGGTTATTGCCAAAATATATATAAATATATATATATATATATATATATATATATATATATATTATATATATATATATATATATATATATATATATATATATATATATATATATATATATATACGCATAATTGGCCTTTTTTAACCAGAACATATACAAAACATGAAAATTACTGCGTTAGTGACCACCGCCAAACGTATCGGACTATAAATTAAAATAATATTTAATAACATGTGCTAATATTCAATATTTACATTATATTTATTTATATGTATTAAGTGTTGAGTAGCGGAACTCAGCTTGGTACTTTTTCTTGCTAGACTGCTCCGAGTCCGGAACCTACAATCATTGTGTTTACAGTCAGACCCTGTTCTACTGTGTCAAGAAGACCTCTTATTTTTTATTAAATTTGTTATGTTTTTGTTAAACTTTACCGATCTGTACTCTTTTTATTTATTATCCTATTTCAGATATAGATATGCGGTGGTGAAGTTTCCATATGACACGATCCCCATCGGGTTAACTTTTGTAAATATCTATAAATATATTCATAAAAATAACCATAATCCCACTATAAATCAATATCATTTTATGAAATAGAAACTATATAATATTTGCTTAGTGAATGACCTTCCTCCACTAAAATACTTTTTTTATATTATCCTGATTGGATGTATTTCTCTTATATTTTGTTCAACGCCGGCTTTACACCTTTATAAAAATCACGTTCTTCGCCTCTGGTAGGTAGTTGATAAATTGATAAAGTAAACAGTTAAAAATTAAGCTAGCGTGTCTCAAAGCCATAAAAGCCGAAAAAAGAAACTATAAACGTGAGCCATTGAGTGTTAAGTGACAGAGTGTAATATTGCTTTCCAAAAATCCAAAAATCCTGTAATTACTTTAATAAATTTAAAAACAAAGAAAACTTCGTTCACTAAAAAAAAGTAATGCTTTTCGGGCACATTAGGTCTTTACAATCATTTATACTTTCCTACAATTTACGTAATACTATCAAGCTGCAAAGATTGATAATATTGCTTATTGGTGTATGTGATAATTTTACGATAGCCGCTGGTTCAAATAGCAAAAAAATCTTTTTGTATGGAATATTCCCTTTCATAAGACTATAACAGGCATAATGGGCTAAAATAAGTATTAAGTGATTAAGTGAAAAAGCCAGCAGCAACCACTAGTCTTCTCCAGCATTAAAATATATGCGGGTACTAAAAAAAGTAAAAAAGTAAACTTTAAACATACAAAAAGCCGTATGTCTAATGTTTTATATGTTACAATCTACATTATATGCCATGCATTTAGCTCAGAATTTAATGTTCTAATACAGAATATAGATATTTTACTTACGGTACCTAAGTACAGTAGAAACGTACCATATTAGTTCGACCGTGTAAAACTTGATTCACTAGAACAGTGCACGAGATGGACATTCTCTTTAAAATATTTTCTCTAAGTGCACTTTAACTTTAAGTATTTAAAGGAATTCTTGAACGAAACAACGAAAATTATTCTTATATAGCTTTTATGGTAGCTTAATTTCGTTTTTTATTTTGCTTAAATAATGAGATGTGATGTTTAAGAAAAATTCCTTTTAATTAATTATACAGTGTCAGCAACCCCGATCTGTAAACTTCGGATGGCATTTATTTAATTCTTTCTTATTAGTTGATGTTGTTTCGAGTACACTTTTAAATTTTACATTTACGATCTAATCTCTATGGAATCCCACGTGATTTCCGGATATATAATATTTATTTCATCAGAATTATCAGAACATTGGCTAAAGTGCCATTTCAATATTCTTTAAAGCTTAGCTGGTATTATAGTTCCACATTAGATGTTTCAGGCCTTAGAATGAAACATATCCTATGTCCTCTCCATGTTTAAAAGCTGTCGGAAAAAGTTTTATTATTTTATAGAAAATCAAAATTAATTAAAATAAACAGTAAAACTGAAACCTAAAAACCGTAATAGTTTGTGCTAATGTTAAAAACAAACAAATACAGAGAGTAATTCAAACTAAAAGCACAGAAACGTAATTAGGGTTTTATCCAGTATTCAGTATCACGACTTTTTTTTCGTTCTTAATTCAAAATAATCTTGTAATAAAAGCTTAATATCATAATGGAGCTAACAAATTAAGATAGATTATTTAGCATATCTTTGCATTGATTATATTAAAGTAAAATTTCCTGTGCTTTTACCACCTTTGATATTATTATTTTGTGAAAGCATACATGAAAAATTATTATTATTAATATTTTATTTTTATTTATTTTATAATTATATTAATATTTCAAAGACTTACCTACCAAAAATAAATCTTGAAATATATATAATGTCAAGAAATAAAATAGAACTGAAATTTGTACTTATATTGTAATATTATATTAGCTTATACTAGTCTATACTAGTCCCATTGTTGGGCAAAGGCAAACAGGCCAGTTCCACTTTTTCCACTCTCGCCTATTTTGTACTATTGTTATTTAAATAAGTACTAGTTATTTGTTTTTTGTCAATAATTACTCAATAATTAACGAATTTTCAAATAAGTTTATTGTACTACCGATGGTCGTGGCTTGACCCTCAATATGAAACAATTATTTACATTTAAAATGATTCTGTTCAGTACATTGTGCTCTCTATGAAGCAAAAGTTAGTGGTATGAGAGAATGACGTCGGTTGACAGTGGACGATACGAGGCATGTAGGAACTGGAGCGTTTGGCACTCCGTTCCCTCTGGCTACCTCGCTAAGAATAAAACGTGAAGCTAAATGGCAAAAAAGTGTGCAGTAATTATATAATTTAAGAAAAAACACACTTTCAAGTGGTTTACTAATTATTAACTTTTAAAAATATAAAATAATAATAAAATTCACTATACAAGTCCTAGCTTCATCATCAAAACGCCTAGAATAATATTATACTACTACTACTATACTTATTATATTGTCACCTAAGCTACGTATAACTTCTCAGCTTCACGACGACACTATTATTATAAATGGGCCAAGCTCAGTTTTTTTAGATTTTCTTAGACAAATCGACCTAATAAAGCATGTTTAAAATATGAAAAATGTTGTTGAAATCTCCACGTATCATATAGATATGAATACTTGGTAGGCTTATATATTTTCTAAAACAAAATTTGCATTATATTATACAAAATTTGAAATAAAACTAATACACTCACATACACACTCATAAAATTACTATTAGTGAAGCCATTAAAGCTATATATATAAGCTTTGTTCGCGAAATCGTATCAGGTCATAATGTACTGTAATATGAATGCAGCGCTCGCGTAAATTCTTGTATATGAATATTATACAGACGTATGCAGGTTTATGACTACGTATTAATTATTTCAAATATAGCAATTTCCTTGTTGATATTATTGAAATTCTTGTTTGATGAGGATTTATGGTGCTTACCATTAATCTCTATATTAATATTAACATTTAAAATATATACTATATATGTGTGTGTGTACTATATATACATTCTAATATATACTAATATTAGAAAGAGTAATATTTTATAATGTATTAACTTTGAAATAACGAGACCAATTATAAAAAAGATTAACACCAATTTAAAGGTAAATTGCGAGTGGTATAGGTTGTATAGCATCACGCTACAATCAATGGGAGCGAGTATCTATGAAAAATATTGGAAATACGGAGAAAATTTATTATATTTTTTAGATTACATTGTGTGCGCTGTGTAAATGGTTATAGTTATGCAAAAAGTCATGTATGACGGAATTATTCCATTTATATTTTTTAATAGGTACTAGCGATTTTATAAATATAATATCATACCATCGTGGAGCAATTGCCATGATGGAGGGTTCGATGACCACTCAGAGGAATTAATAATTTTTATTTTCTCCGCTCTGACAAAGCAAATCCCGGCGTTGAGTTCCACCACTCAACATGAAAGGGTTTTTGAAACGTGGATCTAAACTATAACTACCATGTAGTAATAATTGTGAAGCTGAAAGCTTTATAATATATATATATATATATATATATATATATATATATATATATATATATATATATATATATATATATATATATATATATATATATATATATATATATATCTATATATATATATATATATATATATATATATATATTTATATATATATATATATATATATATATATATATATATATATATATATATACATATATATATATATATATATATATATATATATATATATATATATATATATATATATATATATATATATATATATATATATATATATATATATATATATATATATATATATATATATATATATATATATATATATATATATATATATATATATATATATATATTGTTTACGGCGGCCTACCCGACATGATAAATCATATAATTTAAGTTTTCATACTTTTAACTCCAAATTCTTCTATATCTCTCTCTCTCTCTATACCATGGAGAGCTAGAAATGTCAAAAACTAGAAGTTTCCTTTTACAAAAGTCTTTACGTTCATCTTTTAATAGAACGGCCCAAGGGCTCATTTGTCAAATTTTTAAAACAATATATTCAGTAAAAATGTGCTACCCAACCAACAAATCATGAACTTTTATTACAAGAATGCATAGCTCAAATACTCGGGTGTTCTGTAAACATTAAATTAATAAAGTTTGAAGTTAATAATAACGTAATAGCTTGCCTCGGTGGCCGTTATGGCAACTCTATGGCGAAACTTTCCACATTACGACACATAAGGTATTTGGTGCAAAGTGTGTTTTAGAGTTGAATTTGCAATGTTATCATACTAGTAGATGTTTCAACGCAATCACACTACAGACTTGGTTACAGTTTAATTTGGATTTAACACTTGAGTCTTTCTTGCTAAGAACGTACGTGAGAATGTAGTGTAGGGTTAATCCTTTATGTTTATTCTAATATATGTGTGCTATATTTAAAATTGTTTAAGTGACTTACTTGACTTAATGTGCTGTGTCACCTAGGTGGGCCACGATGCTTCACCATCGCGCTCTGCTCTGGGCTATTCGCTACGTACTATTGAAAGCCTCCAAGTGTGTGTATCCGCACAGACTTCACCTTAGAGCTATATATATTTCATTTCGCTTTCCAGTGTGAGTTTTTGAGACCGCCACACGGGCCACATTTGTGCAAAGGCCACCCGAGCCTTGGCTATCCTTGAAGTGATGTCCTCTTCTGTTCTTCCAGTCTCTGACACGATGCTACCAAGGTAGGTGAACCGCTACACACGCTCTCTTCGAGTTTCCTGGGTCTTCAGCACGTTAATATTTAGAACTTTGTAAGGTACATGACCATCATCGTCTAGGTAATCCAAGGTTTCAGCAAACCCCCACTCTGTACCGTGTCGCCTGCTGCCATTTATTCGTTGCCTAATGCCATGCAGAACGGTGAGGAAGAGCAGAGGTGAAAGGAGACAGCACTGTCTGAACGCCCGCTTAAACTGTGATGTCTTCTGAGACAAGATGCTCGCGCATCGCGCTGCTTCGCGCTGCCATTCTTATGTTTCCTCCATGATGATCCACAGAATGGTAATCTGATCCGTAAAAGAACGGTTCAGTCTGAAGCCTGGTTGTACTCTTCTAAGCAGTGGTTCAAATATTCCTGACAATCTGTCCAATAATATCTTGCAGAGGACCTTCGATGGTGCAGATAGGATTGACATTCCTCTCTAGTTATTACACAGGTTAAGTTTACCCCTCTTCAGCATAGTTATCAATCGGTGCGAACGTGTCAATGTCTAACTGTTGAAGTACGGGTAAAAAACTCTGGACCTCTTATTACGATAATAGCGCGGACGGAGGAGTATGTCTAGGAGAAGTGCAGAACGCTTATATTTTTCAATAATAATGCTTATAAAGTACATTAAAACAATAAATAAAACATTACACACGCGACCATATATTTAACAATATAACTTTTGTATAAAGTGATAAACACGTTACTATGGCAACGCGTATTCCACGTGTCTCTAGTATAATATACTGACTGTATATCCTAATTTTTTGCATTTTGATAGCTTTTTGACAAATATGCATATAAAAAATATAAGATTATTTTTACGTTATACGAGCTATGACTTTGACTTTTTCTTCTAAAGCTATTATTTAATCATAGAGCCTGTCATTCTTATCTAACAGATATTGGCTAAAGTTACAGCTAACAAAGACGGCTTATGAAACTTCGACTAATAATATCTGAAACAATATAATCACATTACTGACGGCGGCTAGTGTGACGTAAGCTCTATATAATAGAGTATAGAATTTGGTGTAAGTTTCAACATTGTTTTCAAATACATTTTATATTTAAGTTTTAATATTAGTAAACAAATTACAAGCAAATCCTGCTGCGTTCAAATTTTTATGTGTTTTTCTTTAAGTACTTTTTTATCCTTAGCGTGGATTAACATTTAAAAAAAAAATTTATAAAATAGCATTCTCTCTTGCTAGTCATTGTTCCATGCAATAATCTTTGGGCTACCAAAAGGAAGGAAATATGTTAAAATTTCCCTACAGAACAGCAACAAAATAATGAGTTGTGAAAAGCATATTATTTCGGTTTCCTTTAATTTTAAAATTATATGTTTTCTTCAAGCATATTTCTATCCATAGTGTAGATTAACACTATAATATAATAAAAATAAAAAAAGTTTTGGGCAAGTCATGCTTTGGATTCTTTAACTAAGCACGAAATATTTGAAAACTGGACAGATAGTTAAAAATAGATAGTTCCACTATAGGTTTCTCTATGTTTCTCCAACTATATACGAAGAATCGATTGTCTCAAGACTATATTCTACGCTTAACCTAATTGTATACAAAGTGTGTTATGGTCAAAAGAATTAAAAATCCAACCACAGAATTCAAAGAACTTAAAAGAAATAAAATAAGAACCTTTAGAAACGAAACATTACCTTGTAAATAATTTCGCATTTCCTCTGACGGAAGTTTCTTCATTTGTAAATAAATCGGTTGCTCGCGTTCGACGGCGTCAGTAATATTCTAAATCGATTTTAATATCAGCCACTTTTGCCTTAGTCATAATTAAAGCACGAATCTGCATTTTATTCCGCTCTGAATACTTTTATATTAATTTCCTGATAAAATTGGATTTCAAGTTGAGAAATAAGTAACATCTTTATATTCTATCTTAGTAAATTGAACTGTACAGTACTGGGTCAGACCTGAACTGAATAGTATGTTATGGGTTTTCTTTTTCTAATTGATAATATATTAAGCAAAAATATTATTATGATCTTGATATAACGAAGCCTCCCTGGCTCAGGGGGATAGCGCCTGAATCTAAATGCGATTTGTGTCAATCTTCATTCGAGAGAGTTAATTTTTTTTTATTCCATTGCAATGGTAAGATAGAACATGACGTTTTACTACGCTAATACTTTATACATAAAGTGTCTTCCTTTGATATATAGTGCAAAAGCTAAAAAAAAAAATTACACGAAAATTTTTCATTATAATTTAAACTGTTCAAACGAAAAACGTAAAACATAACAATATCGTAATAGCAAAAACTAATAACACTTTCCAACTACCATGTTATCCACGAAACATGTAAAAAAAACCAGCTTATCGAAATATGGTCCACAAGTAATACTTGTAACATCAAAGTATGCTGTCATTGCAAGGATATTAGGCCACCGTCACATTGTCGGGCGTTATTAAAAGTCCCATCTCACTGTGTCGTTGCCTTTGCGGCTACGTCAGCTGTCCCTCCAAGTACCAACCCATGTTACCCTCACTCACTCAGCTCACTTAAAATATAATCTCGTTTGAATCAACAAGTGCTATGTAATTTGAATTATTGATAAGGATTTATTTTTAAGGAACTCGAATATTTGGAAAATAAGCATTAATTTTCGTAGTCTTACAGTATGAATAATCAAGTAATAATAGCCAAAGTTCCGCATTTATCTATTACTTGAAGACATTGCGTGTAAGTTTAGGAAGCGATACGTAGCCGCTAACTAGATGTTACTTAAGAAGGTTCAAGGTCACTTCAAGGGTGAGAGCAGTGCTTGGTATTTTCTTGCTTGATAGAGTTAGGAATGATGACATCCGAAGGAAAACATAAGTAACTGATGTTTTTGAATCATTGCTCAGCTCGGCTCATAGTAGCAGAGATTGGGAAGCAAAGTAACACCAATAGGCGTTGGGGCGGAAAGACTCTTGAGAGGCGGCCACGTACGGGACGACGCTCAGTGAGCAAGCACTTTACTAAATGCACTGTCGATCTGGTCAAGGTCACCAGAAGCCACTGGATGTTTGTATTGCAAGTTCGATTGTCATAAAGAATAATTATGTACATATGTCTATATATTAGATGACTTCACCAAACTGAATAAATCATAAAAAAAATCTTTAAGTAACATCGCCAATAGGTATTATCATTTAATACCTACTTTAAATTAAGCCACATGCTCTTAATAATTCTACTATACTTTGGCACTTAAATAAAAAAAAAACCAATATAACTAAATTCCTCTTATTATAATTAAACTACAGTAACAGACGAGTAAAACCAGGACAAGATACCAGTTTGAACAGAATTGATCATGTCATTACTTTGTATAAAACCTTACAAATAATTTTTATAACCGTTAACGTTCATTTGATTAAATTTCATTTCATTCAATTATTTTCACTATTAAAGTGTAATTGATACACTTATAATATTAATTTCATAATTGAGTTATGAAAAACGAAAACTAATATAATTTTTATATTTCTATACTATATTTTACAAATAATACATAACTTGATACTTTTATTATTTAAATGATAAAAATGTGTGGAATTGATGACATTTGAATTTTATATGGGATACTACTACCATTGTATTTAATAATAATTGGGACAATGTTATTTAAAAGCGCAACTGTTGAGTTTCTAGCCGGCTCTTCTCATCTGCTTTCCGAACCGGTGGTTCATTCGACGATTCAAAAGTGCTTGTAAAAGTGCATTTAGCATATATAAAGAATATTTTGAATTTTTATTTATATGATTATTGCCAAAAATCTCTTCTCCTAAAATGACGTTTTTTATTTAAATATTTTTTTTACCTTCACTTATTTCAGGTGTGTTTTAATAGTAAGAGTGGATACGTGATGATTGTGAAATGTGAAAAATTATAATGCGACTTTGGTGGTAAAAGGAGTAAATTTACGTGATATTACAAATTTTGAGATAATGAACTTAAAAAATGGAGCTGATCAAGCATACAATAATTTGTTTGTATAAAACCATAAGAAAATTTTAAAAAAGATTTTTGTTGGATTAGATTTTTATTTAATCGTTCCATTTTACTGTTCAGTGTCTCGAAATTTGTATCTACGGGTTGATCTAAAGCGACTATAATATATAATTTACTCACTAAAATGCGCGGAAAGCAGGAGGGTAGATGTTTATCAGGTAAAATACACAAAAAATATAATAACGAATTATGCAATATCTATCGAAATCAAAATTTTATGTTCTTCACTAAAAGTTATTAAAGGCGAGTTATTCCATTGTAACTTCTGTTTTAGCTATAATTAACTTATTAGTTTTAACAGGTACATATTAAAATAAAATTATATTCAACATAAAATCTCGTTTCAAAGGTGAAAGTTTCAAATGAAATTTCCGGTGTTTCAACATCAAGTCCGAGTTATTTAATTAATTATTAAATATCTATAATGTACTATGGAAGGAGGCAAGGAGATGGCTTTGTAATAATATTTAATTTCCTCACAATTAATTACTTTAATAACATTTTAATTAATTTGTTCTATTTTTAAATAACTTCAAGTTAAGTTTGACTTGGAATTTAAATGATTATGATTTTTTTACTATTGTGAATATCTTCTTGTACTCTCAAACGCGTTAAAAGCTAGAGGAAAGAATCTTAAATCAAATGCCTTTATATTTTATAGAAAGTTCAATCACGTACATACATACATTGAACACAGCAGTAAGTATTGGTCTGTTTTATCCGTAACTTGACAAAGAGCACGTCGCGCGTGACAGGACACCACAGACTGTTGATGCGTAATTAAATTGCTTTACCTGAAATTTTCAGAAGTCATTACTGAGTCAGTCAAACTAATTGGATATGACTGACTGATCGCCTTATATTATTTGGAACAAAAATGTTGAAGAGCGTTAAAGACTTTTTATTTGTATTATAAATTATAGTAAATAGTATAAGCAAATCGTATAAGCAAAAAAAAGCATATAGCAAATTATAGTAATAATATTTAATTTCAATATTGTATTTATGTATTTTACACCATTTTGCAAAGTAAAAGTTGCTGTAAGCAACTAAATTCACGTGGATAAATCTCTTTTTTTTCCGCTAATATTTCGGAAAGTCTCCTCTTGGTGCTTCCCCATACTCTCAATACACCTTTCAGTTCTCTGCGTCCATTTAATTATAAATACAAATATAATATTTGTACTAGTGGAGGCCTGCAACTTCGTTGGCGTGGACATTATGATCTTTGCCACCTTACAGACTGCTGTCCTTTTTCATTGAGATTCGAGAGATTGTATTCCACGTGTTGGATGTTTACATGATAATGGAAATTGTTCATTACACTAGATAATGATTACTAAGGATACTTTTTATTATATTTTTTCAGATCCTTGATATTATGTATCAAAATGTCAATGGAATGTCCATCACGTTAAATGACATTTGTGAAGGTGACATAACTTACTTAGGTGGACATAAGATATTCCAGATTTTGGATTTTCATATTTCAATGAAAAAATTTTAACAACTTTCACTGAAGAGCCGTTTTCTGTTTTTTTACAGTTAAGATGTTCTATTGTGGTACTATATCAGCTGTTCCAGGTTCTTTATTTTTTATAAATTATTATAAACATTTTCTCCTAAATCGCATATAACCGGTGTCAATGACAAGCAGAATAACAAGTGGCGGCAAGTACTTAGTTAAGTAGAGACAGTATAAAAAAATAATAGTATAATTATTTGTGCTTCGCAAATAATCAAGCATTAAGTCGTTGAACTGAATTAACGTTAGAAAAAGTTATTAGAAGTAGACGAAGAACTTGTTAGCGTGTACTTTACGAAGAGCATTTGTCCTTACTATACCATTATACTATACCACTCACAAATTTTCTAATTTTATGATAAAACATTACAGTCTTTAGTTTAGATACGAATTGTTTTCAAGCGAATGGTTTAATATTAAATATAAGTAATAATATAGATATAAAATATATTATTTATGTATTTTGTCACTTGTACATGTGGAGTTCATATGTAAATATGATTATTTGGTTATTGATCCACATCAATAACGTATTCCATTAAATCTTTTTTTTTAATTTTCTAAACAAAATAAAAAAATCATTACGAAGCTTCTCGAGTCGAAGCATGACAGATACACAGTTCGTTACAGCTTAGTAGAGTTGTTTAGTTAAGGCACTTACCAAAACAGGTATAATAAATGTTGGCATTTTGACATCAAATATTTTTTTTAACACATTCAGAAAGGTAGATAGGGAAAAGCTTTTTACCAGAGAAATCTTTTTTTTTGAGATATAGTTTGTTGAATTTTCGATCCAACCTAATTTATCACAATTTAAGTATAATAATTTTCCCAAATTAGTATCGAATCCACGGACATTTTATATACACATTTAATGCGCCTTCGATAACATTTATTTAACATTACTATCATAAAATATATGCGACATACTTATTAAAATTAGGCTCATTATTTGTCAATATTTAAAATAAATATGTTCAAAATAGATGTTTTATTCTACTTATGATTTATTAAAATTCCAATGTCATCCTATATTCACGCATTGTATCATAGTTAAAAAGCTTGACCTTTTCTCAAGCTTGACAAATAAACCAATATATATTATAAATCCATTATTAGTTATTTAACTACTTTGCCCATAGCTAAGAAAATATATTTTTCCTTTAAAAACAAACCATAATATGCTCTAAATATAAGTTATAAGGCCTGAAAATATTACTATGGGACGTTTATATAACGTGACGTGACGTCTTAACAAGCTGATGCAATTCAGCCTACAATTTGCATTTGTATATTAAAATAACTAACTCGTCAGTTACCAATGCGCAAGTGTGAGACAGGTTAATATAAAATCTTGTTGATTTAATGTTTGATTTATAATTATGCACACAGTACTGTAGTTTAATTTTTTCACTATTGAAACTTTCCAAATCGATAACAAGAGTCAAAAACGTACAAGCGTACAACACAATCTTTCTTAAATTTGAAAAACAAAAAGCTCGGTTTCACATTTAATGCTGCATAAAGCAAGGTATACAATAAGAGGCATTTGGCGTTTGATATTGATCAAGACCCTCCATTCTCCGCTTTCTGTTCAAAATCGAGACATTGCGTGTGTATATAATATTATGCTTTCTCCACTAGAGCAGAGAAATAAAAATAATTATATAGTCTATCTCAGTTGGAATAGAACCCATAACACAACAATCACATTTCAATTCATACACTGAACCACAGATACGATTGGCCCACATTAAAACTAGAAAAAAAATTGTTCAAGTCTATTCTATTCTATTAAGTAAAATCAATTTTAAGCATAACTACACTTTTGTGTTCACAAAACTCGGTCAGGAGTTCAAAACAAAGTGTTTTTGTTTCTGTTTATTCATCAGCCTCGCAATATTTTTAAAAGCACTCTTGATTTCTTTGTCGAATATAATGTACAAAAGAAGTACTGTATAGTAGGTCAAAGTTTTATTTATTTATTATTACCTTTTTAATTTATTTTTGCTGATTGAGATAGAATAATTCTATAGGTAGGTTTTTGTTTAGAATTCTCGAGCATTTTTCATTTTTGTAGGTACAGTTTTAAAGTTTAGGCATGCTTCATATTTAAATAGTTAGATAGTGCAATGGGCAGCTTAGTGATACATCACTTATCACTCATTATCATCACTTCAATCATCACCGCTTTTCATTTACCTATCTTATGAGAAAGACAATAATTATTGTTTTAATTAAATTTCTATGAATTCTTCTCTATAGAACTTATTTATCTATGCAGTGTAATAAATTTATACAGTATCGAATAATAAAATTATACCTCTCTACTTATGATATATATGAATGCATATTCAAATTAAAAAAAAAATCGTACAAAAAATCCAATTATTCTCTATTCAAATAGACTTTTAAAAGCACTTGAATCGTCAAATGAACATGTTACTACCACTGGTTCGGAAGACAGTTCTGCTGAGCCGGCAAGAAACTCAGCAGTCGGTCTTTTAAATATAAATATTACAATGTAATACAAATTGACGTCGGCTTTGAACTCCGTAATATTTATGTTATATAAGAATAATTTCAATTTATACGCTTCTACATAACGGCTTAGTAGCGAGCCGTTATGTAGAATTATCGGCACAATGATAATGCCATTGATGTTCCACAAGGCAGAGATCTCGTGGGCTAAATCTCATATAGAAAGATAATCTAAACCTCTCTATAACTGGTTAAATTAGACTATCGTGATATGTATACCAATAACTAACAACTAACAAATAAATAACAAGTCCGTAAAATTCGTAAAAATTTTTTACCATTGTAAACGTGCATTAAGTTAATAAATAAATTTGGAGTAAAACATATTTTGTAAAACATAATAATAATTTAATAAACATATATATCATTAATATTGCTGTATTATTAATATTATGTTCCTCTTGGTAATTCTCGGGTTTAAACGAACCCGGTCCTTTGGAAGGCTTGCGTGGGGACACAGGTCCAACACGTAGAGGCTCCTTAGAGAATCTACAACATTATACTATGACGCATCACCCGTGATCCATGTCTGCGTAACCATAGTTAATTGCACAGAGATGATCGCCGGTTAATGCGTAGGAACTTTAGCAAATATGAAAATCTAAGCTGGAAACGAAAACGAAAGCAACGCCTCGAATGGTAAGCATCGACTGATAGTTGATTGTGTTGTCCATAAAAAAAATATTATTATTATTATTAACGAATCGAAACAAATATTCTCAAAAGAGATATACTATTTATGACTACTTACCTACATCTATTCCAGATCACTTCAACATTTCAAGCTACAGTATTCGTACTATGAAAACACGATAAGAATAATTTAAAAAGACAAATGGAACGAAATAAAACAATGGTGACTTAAAAAGACGTTAAAACTGAGGCTGATTAAGATCCTTAATTAAGCCAACGTCAGTACTAAATATTCAAATGAAATCGGGTTGAGTTCAAAACTTCTTTACATTTCTAATCACGTAGAATAGATAACTCTTAAGGTAAATGATTCGTATGATTTTTTCGATTTATACATAATTTCTTATTTAATTAATAAATTATAAAACACGTTTTGCGTGCAACTTTTCTATGTATATACTAAGAATCCATATTTAAAATAATATAATGATATTATTATGATTATTAGACTATATTATTATTATAAAGCTGAATAGTTTGTTTGGCTAGACACGCTAATCTCGGGAACTATTGGGTCCTCGATAAATAGATTAATATAGCCTAATAAAGCCTATAAGCTGTACTACATTACGTTGTAATGTTGCTTTGTACTACAGCAGTTACAGTTAGTCTTATAAATATGATAAATATAAAATAAATAAATAAGAGAATTAAAAAAATATAAAATAAAAAAATATGCACGGTTAGTACTAAGTATATTAAATAGCACTCTAAAAGTAAATATAGTATAAAAGAACAAATAGAAAATCATTATAATGAAAAACAATATAGCTATTAAAAATTTAACCACAAACATATCATATTATTATAATAGTTATGTTATCTGAACACTATAATTAATAAAACAAACGATATAGCAAAAACGAAAGCAGCGCCTCGAATAGTAACCATCGACTGTTAGTTAATTGTGTAGTCAACGAAAATTTCAAATTCAAACTCCAATCCATCTGGTCGGGTAGGGTTTTGTTTATGAATAGACTTAATTCGAATTTTTACTATAAAATATAAATATCAATGGATTTTTAAAGTGTTTACCCACACTAAGTACAGAGGAAATACTTAAAGAAAACATATAAAAATTTGAATATAGCGGGATTTGAACCCGCGCCTCGTGGAAACCGTCCGTTTTATATTTGTATTTGATAAATAAACCATTTAGACTATTCTAATAGTAATCTATACTAATAAATAAAATTAGAGTGTCTGTTTGTAATATTAAAATAACATATTTTTTTTTACTTATATTTTATTTTTTAATATATATATATATAGTAATGTATATTTTATATTTAATATATATATATATATATATATATATATATATATATATATATATATATATTAAAAAATTAAAAATATTTATTTCAGTATCAACATTTTCTTTAACGTGCGAAGTAATGAGACCAACCCAGTAAGTTACTAGTATAGCACTAGTACTTGTGTCAGGAGGCCCCGCTCTTCCATAAAACTTCATACATTTGTGGAAATAAATATCTATACAATACATATCTTATATCTAACCTAACTTAATTTAATTTAATTTAATTATGAAAGAAATGGGCAAAAAGAGTGTGTTTATTTGTGTGTATGTGAGTGTGTGTGAGATTGTGATTGTGTGTGATTGTGTTTGTGTGTGTGTGTGAGATTGTGATTGTGTGTGATTGTGTTTGTGTGTGTGTGAGATTGTGATTGTGTGTAATTGTGTTTGTGTGTGTGTGTTTGTGGTGTGTGTGTGTGTGTATATTAGTGTACCATTAAGGCTTCTATGTCATCGTAGTTTAACGTTAGTAGCCAGGCAGTTAATATTTTTTTGCACTGATAAGAGCTCATAGGAGTAATGTTTAAGATTTTATTTATTTTATTATAAAGAAATCTCGACTGATTTTGAAGCTGGTTATTGCCAAATTTAGTTCTCATAGGAGTATATAAAATACAAATATACTTTATTGCACAACATAAATATATATACATATATATATATATATATATATATATATATATATATATATATATATATAGATATATATATATATATATATATATATATATTATATATATTATATATATATATATATATATATATATATATATATATATATATATATATATATATATATATATATATATATTATATATATATATATATAATATATATATATATACATTACATAAGAGCTAAAAAAGGACAGAAGTACAATAAGGCGGCGTTATCGCTAAAAGCGAAATCTCTTCCAGGCAACCTTTGGATGTTGGAGTTGTACAAACATGGGCGGTGCATTAAATATAACATATACATAAACATACAAATAAATATAAATAAAATATGAATAAATAAATAATACAAGCGTACTTAAATACTCATATACATACATACATTCATAATATACATATAAATAAATTCAATACACATACAAATCACTATACATACAAATCATTAAAAATAATTATTATAATAACACAAAGGCACAATTACTAATTATATTAATTTTATTATATATATATATATATATATATATATATATATTATATATATATATATATATATATATATATATATATATATATATATATATATATATATATATATATATATATATATATATATATATATATATTTATGTTGTCCAATAAAGTATATTGTATTTTATATACTCCTATGAGAACTAAATTTGGCAATAACCAGCTTCAAAATCAGTCGAGATTTCTTTATAATAAAATAAATAAAATCTTACACATTAATCCTATGAGCTTTTATCAGTCCAAAAAAATATTAACTGCCTGGGTACTAACGTTAAACTACGATGACATAGAAGCCTTAATGGTACACTAATATACACACACACCACACCACAAACACACACACACAAACACAATCACACACAATCACAATCTCACACACACACACATACACACAAATAAACACACTCTTTTTTTTCAAAACTGAGGCTGATTAAGATCTTTAATTAAGCCAACGTCAGTACTAAATATTCAAATGAAATCGGGTTGAGTTCAAAACTTCTTTACATTTCTAATCACGTAGAATAGATAACTCTTAAGGTAAATGATTCGTATGATTTTTTCGACTTATACATAATTTCTTATTTGATTAATAAATTATAAAACACGTTTTGCGTGCAACTTTTCTATGTATATACTAAGAATCCATATTTAAAATAATATAATGTTATTATTATGATTATTAGACTATATTATTATTATAAAGCTGAATAGTTTGTTTGACTAGACACGCTAATCTCGGGAACTATTGGGTCCTCGATAAATAGATTAATATAGCCTAATAAAGCCTATAGGCTGTACTACATTACGTTGTAATGTCACTTTGTAATACGGCAGTTACAGTTAGTCTTATAAATATGATAAATATAAAATAAATAAATAAGAGAATTAAATAAATATAAAATAAAAAAATATGCACGGTTAGTACTAAGTATATTAAACAGCACTCTAAAAGTAAATACAGTATAAACGAACAAATAGAAAATTATAATAATGAAAAACAATATAGCTATTAAAAATTTAACCACAAACATATCATATTATTATAATAGTTATGTTATCTGAACACTATAATTAATAAAACAAACGATGTAGCAAAAACGAAAGCAGCGCCTCGAATAGTAACCATCGACTGTTAGTTAATTGTGTAGTCAACGAAAATTTCAAATTCAAACGTCAATCTATCTGGTCGGGTAGGGTTTTGTTTATGAATAGACTTAATTCGAATTCTTACTATAAAATATAAATATCAATGGATTTTTAAAGTGTTTACCCACACTAAGTATAGAGAAAATACTTAAAGAAAACATATAAAAATTTTATTGTAGCGGGATTTGAACCCGCGCCTCATGGAAACCGTCCGTTTTATATTTGTATTTGATAAATAAACCATTTAGACTATTCTAATAGTAATTTATACTAATAAATAAAATTAGAGTGTCTGTTTGTAATATTAAAATAACATATTTTTTTTTACTTTATATTTTATTTTTTAATATATATAGTAATATATAGTAATGTATATTTTATATTTAATATATATATATATATATATATATATATATATATATATATATATATATATATATATATATATATATATATATATATATATATATATATATATATATAATATATATATATATATATTTCATTATTTTTTAAGTGTTAATCGACAATAAGAATAAAAAAATACTTTTAAATAACATAAAAAATTTAACTCATTACACTGAATATTTGACCTCTAAATTTTGTATAGGTTTGAGTATCGGCTTGATTTTAAGATCTTTCCAGCCTTTCAATGTCTTTCAATTTTTTGTGTCAATATTACAGCTTAGACAGATGTATGTAGATTTTTTAATTCGAATAATAATAGTCTATGACATACCTACGCTTGGTCCGTACCCTTCTTACCTTATTATTATTAATAAAATAATAAGTATAGTGTACTAATGTATAATAATAATAGTAATAATATATATATTTTTTATTACAAATACATTGTATATACGATTTACCATAATAGATTCC
Organism: Dione juno; assembly: GCA_037127375.1. Classification (NCBI taxonomy): domain Eukaryota; kingdom Metazoa; phylum Arthropoda; class Insecta; order Lepidoptera; family Nymphalidae; genus Dione; species Dione juno. Next base: position 1,966,736 of record JAXRJS010000059.1, on the reverse strand, counting down.
CTAATTTGATTTTAACATACAATACTTATATAAAATTTCGTAGTTTATATAAATAAAATAATTAGAGTAGATCCGTGTATACAGAACATAAACAATGTGATTTTGTATAACATATAGACACGAACGCTTACTTAAGCGGCGAACCCGACTAATTCTGTTTTTATTAAGCGATTCTATTTTCACGTATCACCCATATATATGCATTGAAGTATATTATATATTTAATTAGTTACGTGTTACGTAGTAGTAGTTACGTAGAAAATAAGAAAGAGTCACTTGTAAGTCACTTATTATTTTCTACTATTCGTACTAACAGGTAACCCAGAAACATAAATTAAAGCCCACATCTAAAATTAACTATCTATACAATTTAACTATACCACACCTAATACACGATTATGAACCCATAACCTTCGTCTGAATATTAAAAAAGATTTTCAAGACATTTCAAGGTAAAAACGAAAATATTTTCTCTAATTACCATTTCATAGCCGCTGTATATAAATGAGGCGGAATATTCCTGTTAACGGGCTATTTTAAAGTAATTACAACTTCAGATAAAACGCTCCCGCGATCGGAGCGAAATTTTTATACAAATTCCTTAATATATTGGTTTATATTTTAATGACAGCTCACTTCGATATTGAGTGGAGTTCGTATAATTAGCTTTATTTTGTAACATTTTTATGTAATATCATATAATATTTGTATCTTAGTAACGAGGGCTGCAGTTGGAGAGTGTATATAAGTACGAAGATTTTCTTCTAAATTATTTTAATCTACAGTTTAAGCATGACGCATTCTAAGCCTATGACTTACGGATTTGATGCCAGAACCTCAAGTGCACCAAAGAAGGCAAATCATTTCACCGCGCCCGGCCGGGCGCGGTGAAATTAGTACGTTATTATTTATAATAATTCTTCCACCTGTGACACCGAGCTCTATATAAAACTCTCTCTACACAAGAAAATTCGAAATAATTTTACTACCGGTTCCTTTGAAGTACATTTTAGACAATGACTTGTGTAGATGATGAAAAAAGTAATTTTTTAATAGACTATAGATAGATTCTGTTCTTCACCTCACGCTCCTACTTGCGCTACTTTTAAACTATATTTAAATGTATATTTTTCTATGATCTTGTACACTTGTCACTGAAAGACGCACTGATTCACGTATGATTTATAATACTTTATCAAAAAATGGTTAAAAATCATTATCAAAAATTATTTTTTATTATTGTTTTATAAATATAGATGTTTATACGGTGTATCCCGCATACAGCCAGTCAGAGGAGACCTGATGTTAAGACAATACCGTTTCCCAATCTCCCCAAAATTTTCGACATATTACGTATCGAGTGATGGCGGTGAGTAGTCAACGCCGCGCTTTTTCTTATGACCAGAGCGAGTAAATGAAAATAATATATTCCCCCGAATTCGAAATCGAACCTGCTACAGCAGACCCTAAAATCAGCCTTCACCCGAATGACCGCTACTTTCATACGAGTGTGAATATGGTGGTGGGTATCAGCTCGGTTCACATTCAGATGTTCCACTATCAATATATATATATATATAGATATATATATATATATGATATTATATATATATATATATATATATAGGTATATATATATATTATATATATATATATATATATATAATATATATATATATATCTATATATATATATATATATATATATATATACTATATATATAATATATATATCTATATATATATATAATATATATATATATATATATATAATAATCCAGGGTATTTTTAATTAAATTAAATTGTATATATTTTGGCACCTCCAAAAGAACTGGAATAAACTAAATTGTTTTTTTATTTATATATACACCGCTTCTGTTTCCTAAAAATATGCAACACAAATGAAGTTGTAAATGTATGGGATTCCGTATTTATGACTATGTCAGAACAAAGCCTATTAGATAAAGTGGATAGATACCTGTCACAAATCATAAAGTGATATTAGATTATGACATTGAGTAACTTACATGTCAAAATAAATTTTAAATTGTCGAATAACTTTGTCGACTCCGAGCGGGGAAGAATTTAAATATACACTCACCCAAGTGATCATCAGACATATTACCACCGTATTCAGTCAGATACAAGTCAAGGCAAAACTAAGTCTATCTACGTATCTACGTCATTATAGAGTTTTTTAGCATCTCGCTTTATCTCTAGAGTGGTAGCCAAAGAGAAACGAGCATCCTGCAGCAGGTTCTTGCATACCTCTTTCATCCTAGTCCACTGTCCTTAACCTATTGAAACATGCCCTCTGGGAGGTCATCATGCTATTTACATTACCTCCCTTTAGTATCATCGATACTGTGTTTTTGAAGGTCAGCTTTGGTCTGCCCTTACCTGTCTTGCCACTCAATTTTGCTTCATATATTCATCATTCATATATTCATCTTTCATATATTCGTCACTGTAGTATTTTATAGTTATATTATAAATAATATTTTTAATATTATATATTATAATATAAGAGCTATCTTATATAACAAAAACACAGGTAACACAAACGAATTGGTTAAAGGTACCAAATGTAATTAGTGGTAGAAACACACTGCATTTATTATAAAGCCAGCTCTGGCCCGCTTTTGCGTTATATAGGTTAAGAGTTAAGGGCGATTTCAGGTTAATTATGTTGTAAATTAATACCAGATTCTGTTTGTCATGAAAAAATTAATGTTTTCAAGATTATGTTTATATGTACATTTTCAAAATACTATACAAAAGTGAACGTAACTAATTTTTACCACCGACTTCTTGTATGAATTTCAAGAAGTATAACCATGTGGAGTGTTAACGAATTAACCCTATGGGAAGACAAGAAATAATAGCTTGATGAGCCAAGCTATTATTTCTTGTCTTCCCATGGGTTAATTTGCTAACACTCCACATGGTTATAACAAGCCAGAAAGTTGCATACTGCTAACTGCAAACTGTGCACTGGTCACAAACCATCTAAAAATAACATTCTATATACTGAAATATTTAAAATAAAACAAAATTTTGAGATTTATTTTGGAGCTATATCAGAGAATTACATAAAATTTTGGATACATTTATAAAATAGTTTTCTACAACAGAGATGCAATCTAAAATCAGTTAAAAGTTGAAACGCGAAGAGTAAAAATTAAGTCTGAGACCATTTATCATGCAAATGCTAGAAACTTGAAATGATCGATGGACCCGTTTACTAACTTCTTGACTGTCGGAGCTTTTAAATATACCGTTTTACTTTAAATTCATCAATTTCCTATACCTGAAATATTTTAAATTTTAAAACTTGCGTATTGGTTGTAAATAAATAAATATGATATTTGGAATAAACTTGGATAAATGAAAAAATAGAAATAAAAAAATTTAAATGGAAATGGACAGGACATATACAACGAGCTAAGGATGATAGATGGACACAAATTATAACGAATTAGCTTCCTATCTCTAAAAAAGTCACACGAGGTCGACCTATTAAAATATGGAGCGATGATATAGTCAGAGTGGCGGGAAATATGTGGTCCAGACCAGCAAGAGATAGAGAACAATGGAATATATTGGACGAGGCTAAGCGGTCCTTATATTAAATAATATATATTTTTTAATACTAATAATGACTAACTAGTACATATAATAATAAGAAAATATTAACGTACTAAAACCGTTAAATTATTTTGTTCTAAACTTCTAAGAAATGTTAGGAAATGTTAAGCTTAAATAATAATAATAATATATCTTTATTTCAGACCATTCGATCCATATAAGTTACAAACAAACAAAATATACAGCAATAAATATTATAATAATTAAACATATTTAATAACTATTTATTTGCGATTCTCGCTGTGATGTTGGGCCAATCAATGCCTAAGAAAATCAACATCCAGGTACCGACCCACTACTTGGAGAATCTCATTCTTGCTTTCTCGCAATCGAGCCCAAAACAAAGCTATTCTGACACGAATTACCGCAAAGAAGTCCGGTATACCCGCTGAGACGAACATATTTGACGCGCTGCAGAATCTCGGCAACCTCATCAGATTGCGGTACACATTATTATACTGCACTCTGATAGCGCTGTAGGCTCTCCGAGTATAATTAAACCAAATCTAACATGTGTATAAATTTTGACAATAAGTTAGAAATAATATTTTTTAACCGCTACGTTATATCGAGAGAATCTGCGCGCAATCATGTTTCCTCGTACTGCAAGAGCGCGGCGCTCTCTTTCAATGTCGCTGTCATCCACGAGATTCTCCGTCAAATAGTCACCTAGATACCTGAACGTTGCAACCCTTTGAATTAGTTCACCACACATATACACGGTGGGTACATTATCCGGCCCTCTACCAGTCTTAAAAATCATACATTTTGTTTATTAAAACCTTGTACTTAAGTCCATGTTTTAAAGCATAATTTTCACAAATATCCAACAATTTTCTTAGTCCTTTTATTAGTGGGACTAAGCAGCACCATATCATCTGCGTAATTCAAGTTATTTATGCACACCCCCCCAATATGGCAACCTACTTTAGTGCTCCGTAATTCCTCTATCAGGTCATTTACATAAATATTAAAAAGATCCGGTGAAGTGACCCCACCCTGACAAACATCACACTTCAACTCATACTCATTAGAGAGTGTATCACCCCATCTTACATAGTTAGTTTGTCTTTAATACCAATGCCTATAATTTTATAAGGAACGTTATGCTTGAACCAAAGAAGATTATAATTAACTAAATTGAAAGCTCGACTAAGATCTAAAAAACATGCGTATACAGTCGTCTCTCTGCTTGTATAGTACTTTACAATATTTTTTAGACTAAAAATGGCAGTCTGTTGAGACACCGGTACGAAAGCCAAGCTTTGCGTCATTTATAATTACGTTCTGATTTAGATGAAGATGTAATAGTTTTTCAAATATTTTACCGATTATAGTACCAAGTGAAATAGGCCTATAGTTACATAATTTTGTTAAATCACATAAATAAATAAAATATGATTTATCAAGTTATTCTAAAGTTACTTATAAGAAATTAAGTGATCCACAAGCTTTTACATACGGATTAGTCCTCTTGATCAAATGGAAATGTCTAAGAGTTGTGTGTGACACATGATTCATTCTAAATACCCGACGTAACCTAATCTAACCGCATGTACGGTGGGCAAAGGCTAAGCTTTGCTCGATAAATGAACTATTCCAACCAATTTTTACAGTTTGATTTAGAGTAGCTTCTAAAATGAACGCGTTCATCAAAATACAATATTTAGCTTCATAACATTAGTTTATATTGCTAAACAATTCAATTAGTCAATTTTGACCATCTTCATATTTATATAACTTGTGTACCTTAATACATTATACATTACATACGTTATATACAAAATGTTTGCTTAACTACAGCTCCAAATCACGAATACAATTTTTTTTTTTTGAATTATTCTAAAATTCTAAAAACACTTACAAAATTTGTCAACAAAAATCCGTTATTTGTCCAACCTAGGAGTATATACCATCGAAACCGAACAAAACCGTATATTCTACTGCACTTGCTTTCAAAGTCAACATTTGGACATAGCGCTTATTATTTCAGTACGTTATTCCACCGAGATACTACGTACTAAATCAGAGTTCATTTGCATGTAACAACATCGTCGGCACTACTTGGTACAATAATAAACTGGATAAACATTGAAATTATTTAATTATATGTAGAAGTTACCGGTTTTGTGGTTATGTGACGGTTATTTCTGGGTTATGAAAGATAATCTGTTATATACATTCTTGACGTTGCGTGTTTATTCTGAACTAAGACAATCTAATGGCAAGACACTTTATATCTGGTCTATGTTGAATGGTAGATTGTTTTATGATAGGGTCTATAATAAGACTAAAAATGAAACAAAAAATTGTGAAGATAGATCATAGTGCTGAGAAACTGCACTCTTACTCGTGGATGTTTAGTAGTCGAGTCAGCTAAATGACAAAAGGTTAAATTTAGCTGACTCGATCCACAATGAACAGATACACAGAATGGCAGTTACATGTCAGGATATCACAGTATGAATGGATTAAAAACTTTGGACACGTGGAAAGAATGGGTGATGATAAACTAGTAAAAGATATATATGATGCACGAATCAGTGGTGATAGAGGTAGAGGGAGACCTTCATTGACCTTGGAGAACATTGTATTGATGTCGAAAGAAAAACACCTAAAAGAGGTAAGAAGTAAGAAGAGGTAACAGAGGGGCGAGAAGAAAGAGATGTACAGGGTCCATAACGTTTGCTGCTCTGTTCGCTCTGGCTACTACGCTAGGGATAAAGCGGAAAGCTATGTGTTTATGAATTATCACTCCACTCTCCGTTTTCCACTTCAATTTGTTAATATAAAATGCCAATACCAAATTGCGTGTTTAGGTGGTATTTGACACGACTCTCTTTCTTACCAGAGCGATATCCGACAGTCTATGTGCCACTACACCACCACCTTAAGTAAAGTCTTTAAATGGCATTAAGATGAAACATTTTTCTTATTCTATGCATAAGTAATGTTATTATATATTAATGTATAAACAATATATATATATATATATATATATATATATTAATGTATAAACAATATATATATATATATATATATATACATATATATATATATATATATATATATATATATATATATATATATATATATATATATATATATATATATATATATATATATATATATATATATATATATATATATAATGAAGAAACTAAAGTAACACATACAAAATTAAAATTAATTTAGTCCTCTAAATCACAATTACAAGTGTATATGTGATTTTCAAATTATGCAAATATTACCATAGCGGCTTAAGGATAATCTTCTTTAAGCTACATTATCTATAATAGTTAATATGGCGTTACCAAAATCGTAATACGTGTTTGAATATCTAAAGTAATTGTTCATATTAATATATAACTTAGAAATATTAAACAAAATAATTGTATATTTCATAGAAAAAAATTAATAGCTAAAATACATATATATAAATATATGCATTACTAAAGAACATTTTCAACAATAACATATATTTTTTGTTAATAATTTTATTAGTTATTGCTTCGGGCAAATAGTACCTTGTTTCACTTGCAATGGACTAAAACAGTAAAACGGAGTGACTCGCTCCTCATATTTCTCCACTTACTTACAAAAACGTAATTCCATCAACTGTATGACAACAAAACAAAATTTTCCAGTTCAGAGCTAGCAATTAGAGCCCTGCGCTAGATTGCATGATAATGAAGTGGCGGCGAGTAATTTAGCTTGTCTGTCCATTGATATGCAGCTACTGCTTAACACAATTGTTTGAAACAGTAGTATTTAACACCATGCGATTTGGTTTTCTGAATTCGTAAAGAGTTAATTAGTTAGTTGTACTAAATTGTATATAGGTGGATGGTTTTGATTTGTACGCTAAATGGAATAAATGTGAAGAATGGTCACTAGATAAAACTATATTTTCATTGACGTTTCATTGATTTTCACTATTAATGACAAATTACTTTGACCAAAATTTTATGGCTAAAGATGACTTTGAGTCGGTCTCTTAACGGACCCACATGTGGAAAGTAGAAGCTTTGCTTATCTTCTATTTCCTTACCTAGCTAAATTCGAAAGCTTTAAGTGATAGCAAATATTCTATATCAATGTCATTGATAATAAAATAATTTGACCACATGCGATTGTAATTGTAAACCATTACACAATTAGTGTAAAGTTACTTAATTAAAACGCGCAAGCACTTTGTTTTAAGTTGTATAGACGTAGTCTATTCGGTTGGTCTCAGTTATATGTGGATTTATTCTTCATCCCACGGGAATTCTGGGTGCATTAGTAGATTTTAGGGAAACAAGTAGGATAATGTGTTTAAAAGTTGAATTATAATTAATATTCATGAATATATATATATATATATATATATATATATATATATATATATATATATATATATATATATATATATATATATATATATATATATATATATATATATATATATATATATATATATATATATATATATATATCTCTTGCATATCATCAATTTTCTATCTTTTTTTAACGTTTACATGCAAAATTTGTTAGCAATAGGATAATAGTTATGCTAGTAAAAGGATTAAATCTTTTTTCATGTAATTATTATAATTACTATTATAAATGTCAAAGTTTGTGAGGATGGATGTTTGTTCTATGTCTTCGGTTTCAAGAAATAACTACCGAACGGAATTAGATGAACTTCGCTATAATAAAGCTTATACATCCGAGTAAAATATAGGCTACAATTTATGGTAACCGAAGACAATAAGCTTTACTAATAAATAAGTGACGAAGTTGAAGCAATCATATAAAAATGCAGCTTCCATTATGCATGAACCTATGGAAAAGGACGCTTAGAAACGCTTAGAAATATCCAATTAAACGTTATTTACGCTGTATAGAAAATGTTTGGTTTACGAGCGACCATACGAAGTTTCTTGATGTTGAACGACATTGTTGGAAAATGTTACTCTTAAAACTTTCCACGAAATAGCCTTTTATACGTAAGTTTCTCAGTTCTAATTTGAGATAGACAGTTTAAGAACTTTATGTTAATGTGTCTTAATGTTTTAATAGCTTAATGATATTGAAGAGCCATCGTGGCGTAGAGGTATAATGTCTGATTATAAACAAATTGGTTGTGGGTTCGATTCTCATTTGAGGGAATAAATTTAAAAATATTTTCATTTTCCCGTTTTATAAAACGAAATGTGTTACACTCAACACTCATACTTCATATTTTGAGGGTTATGACAACAGGTTGTATCTGCTTACTTACTCTGTTATATGAGAGATCCAGTGTGAAACTGAAAAAAAAAAAAAATAAACAAAATAAAAGCATTTTCCCAAAAAATATCATTTGAATTTTTTAAATAAAATATAAATAATATTGAAATAAAATTTTATAGTTTTATTTAATAATTATAAGTTTCTTAACAGTTTCGTGTGAGCTACACGATTATTCCCGTTCTGGCGGTACATATAAAAATATAGATCACAGTCTGTTATCCACTTGTATTTTAAATTAGTGACTTATTCTAGGATGTTTTCTTATTCATATAATATAACAGCCAACATTAAATGTATAAAAACTGTAATATAATTCATAGGACAAGGAATAAAATTGATTTACTTCAAAAAGCCCATTAATAATCCATATTATATATTTTTTATATGTAAAAGATGAAAATATATATTATCCATAGAGTATAAGCTAGTATCTAACTAGTACCTTACGGACCTTTTCGTAAATTTTTTCAAGAGGTACCATTCCATAGTATATTATTTATTTTTTATGACCTACCTACATTAATATGCATATTATAAAAATAAACTTTTTATTTGAATACAATAAGAATCCCATTAAAATCCATCAAAAAACCTTAATGCTTTTGCTCAAAAATCGGTGGAAATTAAATGTATACAATGTAAAATTTTTGTTGATTGTGATAAATAGTGTCTTAACACTAGGATCTCTCTATCCTGCTTAATGCGGTAAGTACGTATAGATTTTTTAATATATAACAGACTGCTCTTTTATTTTCCACTCACATTTTCATAATAAATCTTATTATATTATATAATTTAAATTTTTATAGACTTATAACGCTATAAGAACTCGATAAGTAGATCCTGACATCATTAAAAGTAGGTATATTACAAACTTACTCAGCTTTCAATAGCCATTGTGAAAGATACGATGGACTCCGAAAGAAGTAACAAAGTCAGAAAAAGTTTTAATCTAATCCTATATATTAAAGCTTTAATATGAAATTATTTTTAAATATTATATATTATATGAAACAATATAGTGTATTTGGACATTGACTATATATTATGGTATAGTTGATTGTTTAATCTGCATTTATAATAATCTTGAGGGGGGAAATTATTATCAGCATTGAAATGGATAAGATATCCGAATTTTAGTATTGATTTTTTTTAATACTCTAATTATGTAAGTATCATTTTCACTGAATATTTAAACGATAATGTTAATAGTATTAAATACAAAAAAAAATATTTTTTAGTAGAATTACAAAACATCATGTGTCTAAATACTAAAATTTCAGTTTAGATAGTTTAACTCGTTTTCGATCTTTTTATTTTTTATTTTAAGTAAATAAATTAAATTTATACCTTTTATCAAGTACCTTTTTTATCCGTCAATCACCAACCAGCCAAAATCCCTATAAAATGGGGAGGGAATTTTCTTAACACTTGCCTTAAAACATTCCCGCTTATTAGGCGATAAATGCACGAATTTTAAAAGGACAATATTCTATAGGGATTTGTTAATAAATTTATTAGGCAACTGCCAAACGTAAATTGAATAAGTTTCCTGGACAAATATAACAATTATATGTGCATAATTTAATTAAAAATATAATAAAATAATATAAAACACGAAAGTTATTGATAGTTGAATATAATAATGAGATACCAAGGATGGATAGAAGAAGTATAGTATGGATGTTCTTGAAAATTCAAGTAAATTATTAAAGAAGTCTCCCCGAGTAAGTTTTTGCTTCGTAAGTAGTGTTTTTTAAGAGTACATTATACATGGCCACCCAATTAAAAAAAGAAAAATATGGATAAAAAATAAAAAAAAAATATTATATATTGTAATTATTATTATTGTATATGGTGGAAGAGATTCTTTCTGACATTTGCATAACATTTTTAACTAATACTTACTATATAAGCGTGAAATTTAAATTTATGGAACACTCAACTGTACTCGTATATATAAAGAAACAGACATTCGGCCCATATAATTTTTACGCTGATTGGACCTTAAATATCTAAGCCGATTGGACTAGACCAAGGCCGACTATAAAAAAAAAAACCTTAATAAAGTTCCAACCCACAACCAATCATCAAAATTATAAAAGTTTCAGAATAACCAAAATGAAAAAATTGAAAGATTACAAGAAACATTTCTATTAACTAGTAAGCAATTTTACTTTTGAATGGTTAATAAGTGAAATAGCTTGCTATATAATGTAAGGACCTTTTGTGAATAGCAAATGAATACAAATTGCTTTATGGCCATACAACTTGAAAGACTACAATAGAATAATAAGAATACTATATGCAGCTACTTCTATACGCGTATATTGTACTGATTATATATGGATTGAATTTGAACCTTGGACTTTTGAAAATTGTTCTGTACTTATTCACATTAAAAAAAAAACAATACTTTAAAAAGTATTTTTACACATTAAGTATAGAAAAATATTATTAGGAGAACCTAAAAATTAACGCGGGATCAGATCTCGCCACATTAACACGCTCGATTTTTAAATAAATTTTGTGTAGATATTTAAATTACTTGGGTGATAATTTTTTACCTGTTTCAACGCTTTTACTACGGTTGCGTATTCTACATACACGTGGAAGTTCTTAAATTTATAATATATGGTATATTGCTCATACAAACTGTAATGGTTGGTGTGGAAAGGTTGCACCAATTAAGTAGAAAACAAACTGATTTATTATTAGATCTCTTACCTGTAAAATGAGAGAATATCTCGAATAATATATATATATATATATATATATATATATATATATATATATATATATATATATATATATATATATATATATATATATATATATATATATATATATATATATATATATATATATATATATATATATATATATATATATAACATATTTAAGAATTTTATTGGTTCCATTGTATAAGCTACATACAATTGTTGTCTGTTTATGAAGTGTCTAGTTTTTTTATAAAAGTATGCACACCTGTTGAATTACCTTAGTAATTCAGTTAACTTACTATAAGAAGTAATTATATGCTGCTTCATCAAAAATTGTTGTTTTTACCGAAATTAATTCGGAAAAAGATCTGGTATCTAAAATTATATATTCACTATAAAAAAAATTAAGTTCAAGAATACATAAAACTTTCAGCGCAGCGGGATTTAAGTCCGCGCCCCAGGGAAACCGTCCATGCGCTCTGACCACAAAGCCATGCGTGCCATGCTTTATCACGCTGTGTCGAAATTCTTATGTGCATTTCACAATTTGACGCAAAAATAGCTATCTTGCCAAATTATTGTTCTTTGCAATAATCTTTGGGTAGCGGAAATTTTGAAAAATCGCTCTACAGAGATGGTAACAACGTAATAAGTTGTAAAGAGCATATAAGAATTTCGACGCAACGTGATGAAGAAGATTATTCTTCATTCATGAGCCCTAATGTTTTTATGTGACTTTCCTCCAGTATTCTTCTTACCAACGACTCTTTACCATTCTCTCATCACTCATTCTCTCAACGTGACCATATATCCTGAGCACTTTCTTCATTCTTCTTCACTTATAACTTATAGCTCCCGTCTACTAACTTTTGACACTTGACTAATTCATATACATTGTCAAACTTGCATAATTACTTCAAAATTTGTTAAATTGTTTTTTTTTTATATATAAGAAGAACTTAAGACGTTTAAAGAAGTTTACGTTTAAACAAAATTTCACATTTATTTAGGCACTTATATAGCTCTAGAATATATCTAGATTAAAATTTATTTTCTATTCAGTTAATGGAAATGGATGCAGTTTGAAATATACAACCTATATCGTGAATAAGGTTAACTGACAGAGTCATCAACGTCTAAAGTAAACCGCCACACGCCGCACCGCTAGCCGCAAAGCTGAGTCTTTTTGATATCTTGCTTTTAGAAAAGTTTTCCAAAGAACAGTTACTTAATTATGTTACTTTTAGTAATGAAATACTAGAAAAATATGTTTTCTTATAAATTATAAACATTTTTTTGTTAAACATTTTCCTTTTAAATAAGTATGAGTATATATATATATATATATATATATATATATATATATATATATATATATATATATATACATACATACATAAATGTATACACTCACTTCTCACTTCAGTAGTTATCAGTAATTTGCTACTGGTACTGCACATGGACCACCAGGATATGTGTATTCAACCTTTTAGTCTATACTCTAACCTATTCTTCTTCTTCTTCGTGTGTCTCTTCAATCCTGAAGGTCGGCCGCTAGCTTCCTTAGCTTTTTTCTGTCCAATGCTAGGCGAAATAGTTGTTCCACGGATTTGATACCGGTCCATTCCCTGATGTTACACAACCACGACATTTTTCGTTCGTCCAGCGCGCCTTTTGCCGTCCACTTTACTCATCATTATTAGCTGCTGAAAACTGTATTTGTCATGCCTCAAAATATGGCCTAAGAATTGTATTTTTCGCTTTTTGATGGTTTTTATAATTTTTTCATTATTCGGGGCATGTTGACACGGTCGACCACGGTTTCATTACGGACCTTCTGCGTCCAATTAATGCGAAGGATGCGACGGTAGCACCACATCTCGAACGCCATTATGCGTTTTGTGGTGTCTTGTTTTAAGGTCCTTACCTCACATCCGTACAGAATAATAGGCCAGGTGAAACATTGGAGAATTCTAATTCGGAGCTTTATGTGTAATCGCCGGCAGCATAAAGCTTTCCTCATTTTGTTAAAAGAAGCACGAGCAACTTCTATCCGGGTTCGAATTTCTTGGCCGGAATCCCATACTGCGTTCAGGCAAGCGCCGAGATATTTGTACTGCCGAACACGCTCCAGACTTTTACCAGCCACAGTTATTGTTGGATTTAGATCTGGATTTTTGGAAATTAACATAAATTAGATATAGATTGTAAATATAATTATTTTTCTTTACAAATGAACATACGCCGTGATAAGTATATGTCCTTATAGATTTCAGATTCATGCTCAAGAGGAGTCGACGGCAGCAAGGGCGTCCCCTGCAGGTGTTTAATTCAGGTCAGTCACTCAGTAGCGGAACAATTTTATATATAATATAAGATGAAAGTGTAAATTATTAATAAGAATATTTGAATCTGCAACAAACAAAAAAAAACAAGATATAATCGTATATATAAATTTCCTCCACATAAGGGATGTAAAAAATGGTATCTATAAACTCTAAGCAAATATAAACAAAGGTAACGATACAAAAGTTTACAAACCTGTCAGGTACAAAAAGAATTTATACTTATACGAAAAAATGCGCTCCTTCACACAAATGTTACAGAAATATGATATTTATGAGAGATAACGTTTATATAATGTTTATTTTGCTTCGAGAATGGGCTACGCTATATATGATTACGTGAATCAATTTTGCATACGCCATAGAGCAAGTGTTTTAAAATGTTTTTTCAAATGAATGCTTTTATTTCTATGTTTAATAATAAAAACTCATTTGAATATATGCGTAGATATTCATATCTCAAAAACGGCTGAATTGATTTTCAATTTGATGAAACTCAAACGGTTACCTAAGTAAGGATATTAGTAATTGAAACAAAGAAGGATCATAAGGTCGACAAACATATAATTTTTATATGAGCGGCTTGTAAGCTTCAATTTCAATAATTATATACATTTGATTTAATTATATACACTATATACATTTGATGAAATTAGTTCCTAAAAGATATAAGAAATAGATTAATAGCATAGTGACAAATCTGTCTTCTCTCTCTTTAGTAAAATTAGAAAAAAAAATATTTTTTATAATATTTGTCAGCATAGTATGACAAGTAAAGTTGATATAGACAGCACTTTTAAAGGAAAAAAAACATGTATAAAAATATTTATATTACAAGAAGTTTAGTGAATTCCTTGGTAGAATGGTTTTATATAGGCTGTTACATACACTCGGCTTGCAGACTTAAGGCCTTATGGGGAGATCATAAAAATGATAGATCACTATAATACGGGCCGTGTTCTTTACAATGTAAGGTGGTTTAGTTCGATAAAATATTTCGCCTTTTATCGTCCAGATTTGGCATTAGAAACGTTTTTTGAATTTATATGTGTAGGAGTGTTTTTGTAAGTGACTTTTAGGGTTTGCTAAACGCGATATGATAACGTAATCGCTTGTAAGTTGTAAATAATATGTCGAATATTGTTTTTGTTAGGTTAATGTTGAGGCCGTTGTGGCGCCGTGGAGCAATGTCTGTAAACGTTTGATGTAGGTTCAATTTCCATCTCCATCTGGTAAACAAAGCATTGGGCGTAAACTTGAGAATGGAGTATTTGGAAAATAGTAAGTATTTTAAATTAGATTTTTTAAATATAATATATTAAATAACATTACTACCAAATAAAACATAAGCGATTTATATACAGACATCTTAACAGCGTATATAGGATGTGTTATATACATAATATATATTCAACACATAAATATATATATATATGGGATCCATATTGCCCTATGAATGAGATAGAACTAGAAATCAAATATCCGCACCCCGTGTACAAGTGTAGCCAAAAGTCTATATTGGCAGGAAACAGTGTACTATAGATCCAAAACAGTTTGATACACAGATTTAAACTGGTGACACTCGGCTTTGTACGCAGTGATTTATGTAACGATGTTTTTGTCTTTTTTTATATACACATGTTGTTTTTAAGGTTTACTGAAATATATGTAATTTAATTTAGTTTTTTTTTCAATTAATATGTATTAAAAATTACAATATGTATATTTTTTTTGTACGCGTGTCATGGCGTGTAATGGCATGACGCCATTTTTACGTCAATTTTGAATGGGTATCGATGATTTTTTTTATATGGTGGATAATGTTTGAGAGCCAATTTTTATAGCGACACTATTTAACAAAATCCTTTTTACTTTTTTTAATACAAAAATATAAACAGGTAGGTACTTATGCCAAATTTAAATATCTGATATTAAAAAAACACACCATGAAATTATAAGGAGATAAAACAAATCCCTATATATTTATTTCAAGCGAAGCAAATCCCGCTATGTTTGAAATATATTTAAATTGTCGGAATTTTCTTATTGTTATTATTATAGACTAAAAATATAATATAGTCTGCATCTTTTTTTTAGATAAAGGGATTTTCAGAACTGGATATATCGAAAATTCCTATACATATTTTTATTGATCACGACAGTGTCGATATGTAAACAGATGTGACCACTTGTGTGACGAAACATCACTTGCAGGAATGACTTGTTTCCTCGCTCTAGAGAGAAATAAGACAAAAATGGCGTTAAGCTGCGCCACTCATCAGGCGAACAACGCGAATTCAAATGAAAACCGAAGTTATGTGCTATGAAACAAATAAAGTCTGAAATAAAATCTTTACTACAGAAAAAAGTCCATAAGCAGCTATTATTATTATAATTATAACTTTAATTATTTATGAATAACATTTTAAAATGTACAAGTAAATACAATTCCATGCCTTGAGACAAATACAAATAAAATAAATCATACTTAAACATTATTCTAGCGAGTTTAACTTGAGAAAACATTAGCTAGCAACTTCAAGTCTATTTCTATATACTTACGAAGTCTCTATATCTATATACGAATAGAGGTGTATTATTCTTAATATATCTAGTTATTTGAAATGTGGAACAATATTTACGGCTGACAATGTGAGTGAGTTAAAATATTGTATTGTGATGAGATTCGTTTTGAGTAAGTAAAATTTTAATTTTTTTAATCTTTTGAATTCCGTATATAGCAGGGTAGGCAGTTTATCTAATTACCGGAGCGAGGCAATGGAAATAATTATTTTGAGTGGGATTAGATGCCACAGCAATCAGACTGTGGCGCTGCGCTACGACGACCTTGAAAAATTCAAGGTGATGGAAATACTATTGAATATGTTGGCTTTAGGCACACCTTCCACTTTATTAAATGTATTATCTCTATAACTTTGGATATATAAAGTGTGATATTCGAGTTTCGAAATCTGGGGTGCCGACAAAATTTCTCTAAAGCAGTGGAAAAAGGTCTTTACTAACTAGATATATCAAATGTAACCCAAACATTCACCTCCTGTGGCAAAATATATGTGTGTTTAAGTAATAAGTATATATATATATATATATATATATATATATATATATATATATATATATATATATATATATATATATATATATATATATATATATATATATATATAAAATTACTATTATTATTATACTTTAGTACACTATACTTAATATAAACTCGCTTAAACATCTAATTAAAAATTTAACAAAATTATGTCAAAAATGTCACATTTTCTTATATAGTTATAATTTTACATAACAATAGAAATATAATTTATATTGATTATGTAAAGCAAAATAATAATAAGGTAAGAAGGGTACGGACCAAGCGTAGGTATGTCATAGAGTATTATTATTTGAATTAAAAAATCTAGATACATCTGTCTAAGCTGTAATATTCACACAAAATTGAAAGACATTGAAAGACCGGAAAGATCTTAAAATCAAGTCGATAGCTCAAACCTATACAAAATTACAAAATTTAGAGGTCAAATATTCAGTGTAATGAGTAGCTAGCCATCTTGTTCTGAATACTGGGACTTATCTAAATCTCACAAGGGTAAATATTATGCATTTCTCCAGCCGGATATACCAAAGCGTCCTTGGTTCTTCTATCAAAGATTTACTGAACGGAGGGTTATATCTACAATTTGTCGCTTACGTCTTGGACATGCATGTACACCTGTGCATCTGGCTAAGATCAGGGTCAGGGACCACTCATTGTGTGAATGTGGCTTGGACGACGGTTCCCTTTCCCATATCCTTTTCTCTTGCCCTAAATTAATCCGTCCCTTATACGATGCCCTTCCTCTCAAAGTCCCCCGTCCCCTTAATGTTCAGTGTTTGTTGATGTTTGTGTTTAGTCCTTTGTGTAAATTTTTATGTAAATATATTAAATATAATAATATTAAAGTATAAGCTAACACTTATGTAAAATATTATTTATTACTAACCTTATATGTTATCTGTTCATATTGTAGATATCTGTTAATTTTGTTATAGGTGAAGGATTTAAACTGGATTTCTTTAAAACATGCATTCTTCTATAGTGTAATATTAGCTCTTTTTTACCGTACACTCTCTTTTGTGTGTTCTCCATTCAACGTGACATTGGCGAAGTGATTTGTGCTCCACTGGCACGCTCGAAACGCCATATATAAAGACAACAACAACAACAACAACGAGTAGCTAGCCGTATATCCCGATGCGTTAAATTTTTTATGTTTTCTGTAAGTATTTTTTTATTCTTAGTGTATATTAACACTTAAAAAATAATAAAAATATAAGCATATAAGCTATAATAAATCATATATATTATATTTTTGGTAACTTTTCATATCCAGGCAGGCTAGTTCACTGTACAATATTTTCCAAGCTAATGTGATGGATGTAAATAATTTGTTCAAAATTAATATCTTGATTGTCGCAAAATTTGAACTGCCACATTTTTTATAACCGTTTCAAACTAAATTAAGAAATTCATTAAATTTCTATGCGGACGTTACATATGTTTTTTTTTTATATATCTCTGTATAAAAAAAATAAGTCTCATCTAAAAGCAAATTCATATAATAAAATAACTATTCTTTGAGATAGAGGAGTCATCGTGGCACAGCGACAAATTATCCGACTGTAAACTCGACGGTTATGGGTTCGATTTCCACTCGACGGTATGAATTGTTTTTATTTACTCGATCTGATAACTAAATAAAGCGCAGCGTTGAGTTCCGCCACTAATTTTGTCTAAAAAATTGGAACGGGAACGGTGAACACACTTGGCCAAAAAGACTAAAAATATAACTTACTCCCAAGCGGAGAAATAGTGGGGTAGAGGATCGCCTTACCCTACGATACAGCGTGCAGCTAAATAAAAAAAACTATAATTGTTATCTACGTTCAACCAACCAGTGGAGAATTCAATTGCTCCATAGCCACAAACAATAAATTTTACTACAAAATAAAAAAAAAACAACAACAAATTTTCTACAACTTAGAATATTACTCTAAAATTTGTATTTATGTCACTACAATATACTATAAGTATCTATTATTATAGAGGACCGTCTGGCAACGTAATGTGATTCAATGCATTTTTGCATATCTATTGTTATATTAAGGAGTTATAAGAACTTGGTGTTTGAAAACAGTATTCGTTTTTCAGGTTTAAATAATATATTTTTGTATTATTAAAGTATCTTTTCTTGTTTTACTACAATAAATCAGATATTAACTATTAAAAAGATATGACGGAAGGACGAAATGTTAGATTTATTTTTATATATGGGAAGATAGTAAAATCAGAAAGTACTGACAGTAGACGAGGCGTTCTCCGCCGTTCTCTATGGCTATCCTGCTAGGGATAGTGCGAGAATTTATATTGCTATCATTCAAATATTAATGATATCAACGTGGTGTAGTTTACAACAAGTGTGGGCTTAACGTGCAACTGTCAATAGTTATTAAACTTTAAGTTGTATTCTGCGCATATCAGAGTAGCAGGTATATAGAACTTTCTCAGAGGGTGTCTAGCCAATTATCTGTCCGATATTTGGTTTCCGGCATACGGGTACGCGACCCCGGGACCTCGAGCCACCACTTTCATAACCCGATCCAATCCATGTAAGTGGTGTCCCTCCCCTATATTCCAAGTCTTTCTGCCTCTTATTCCCTTTCCTTTCTTGGTTTCTCCCAGTAATGGGTTTGGAGGTCAGATGGCAATCGCTCCACAAAAAACCACTTCGCCACTCATATGGACCGATGGGTCTTAGTCGGAAGGCAGACCCTGGCAAAAGCCGGGACTAATGCCAGGAAGAAGAAGAAGAAGGTATATAGAAGTTTGTGTTAAGACCCTCCGTTCTCCACTTTTTACCCGTATTTGAGACATAATGCCTTTTTGGTTATTTTTATCCTGGCTACAGCGCACTCTTGAGTGCGGATCGAGCCTCTATCTATCGCGCTTACAGTCAGACGTCCCACTGCGCCTCGGTAATCTCATGGAGGTCAGCAAACATAAAAAATATAAAAAAAATTATAATATTATAATTACAATATTATATTATAATAACTTAGTGACTAAAAGCCATATTATTATTTATAGGTAAAACTAGTTTAGCTTTATTGACTTTTTATGTACTAAGAAACACTGAAATGTCTTTGTGATATTATCATACTTTTCGTTAAAGTCACGTTCATTCTCACGCCGCTTGCGAATTCCTTTCAACGCTATATTTTGACTATAAATTATTAATACTGTAATAATATAAATTCAAATTTTCATTATATTTGAAACAACTTATAATAATAAATCTATTTGACTGACTATGTATATTGTGGGTTCGATTCCCGTTGTGGGGAATTAATTATTTTCATTCCCTCGCTCTGATAAGAAGAAAAAGCGCAGCGTTGAATTCCGCCGCTCACAATGTATTGAAAATTTGCCAGAAAGTAGAGAACGGAGTGGCTTAACTCTAGGTTTGCCTTTTTTTTATGTGGCGTATGAACACAATACATACAGTATGAAGCTAAAATTATATTTAACTAACTCTTCACTTTGTCTAACCAGATTAACACATGTTTTAAACAATTATATATTACTTCCCAATAAAAATGTATTTTAATTATAATTTGAGTCTGACCTATTGAGACCAGTCGTGGCGCAGTGGAACAGCTTTTCTCTGTAAATACGACAGTTATGGGTTCGATCTCTACTCAGGGGAATGGTTATATTAAAATTAATTCCATTTCCCTCCTCTAGTAAGTAAAATGGACGATAAATTCCGCTTTTTAATACAAACAGTGTCTTAGCACTGGATACACTCTGCCCTATACTGCTATGCTATTCAAAACAAAATCAATTAGACAGTCAAAGTATGTTATTACATATATTATGTTCCCAATTTACGTATTCAACTCATCCAGTAGGAGCGAAGTTGTGCCAAAATAAGTCGTATGAAAGCACCTTTGCAAAACATTCGGGATGCTGTGAAACAGTTGTTTAATTTGCCCCGAAACGTTTATTATCTTTAGGGAAATTCAACGAAATCGTGACTTGAATATCCTTTGAAATTGAGATACGTATAGTACATTTCGATTTTAAGACTGTTTCAAGTTAACTGAGTATAAAGGTGTAGTGTTTAATTTAATAATTGTTTGTATTCGATATATTTTATGGCATAGGTATAAGCAGTAGTAGTTGTATTTTAAAATAATTATTATTGATATTTACTTTTAGCATTTTTTGCTAGAATTGGAGACAGTACCGAGAGAATCGAGTTAACAGTCAGACGCGAGTCGCGTGCGACGTGTGCTGCACCACTATGGGTTTAAAATACACTTGCCTTTTTTATTTTCTACAAATATATTGAATTTACTGACTAGAAGATATATAGGTCATGAGTTCTGCTCCTAGCAGCTATTATTCTTTGGATGCTTTGGTTAGAAAAAAGAATTAGGAAATAACTCGTTCATAAAAATTATTTCATTTATAAATTTATTTCTACAGCCAAAATCAATTTAATAAAAATCAAATATATAAAAAAAAATTATCAGAATTGTAATCTGTTGCATTGAGTTACGCATTAGTTTAATGTATCGAAAATTGGGGATCTTAAAGCTCCCTCTGGCTTCTCTGCTATATACAGTATACAATGAAAAGCTACACAAAAAACATGTATATATACACATATATATATATATATATATATATATATATATATATATATATGTATATATATATATATATATATATATATATATATATATATATATATATATTATATATATATATATATATATATATATATATATATATATATATATATGTGTGTATGTGAAAAAAAAATATTAATAATTATAAAATGTTATCATTGTAACTTATTTTTCTATCAGTCTCGACAATATAATATCTTATATTCGTCGTTGAATGTTATGACATGTGAATTATTCATTGTATATTTTAGACTACAGTCTGTGAGCTCGGAATCATGTATGTCTGAGGGAGTTTTTGAAATGAGTACGACGGTTCGATTTGCACGAGCGGGCTCTTTATTCACATTTATATACATTTGAATGTTGGATCTTATAATTTTTTTTAACATTATATGTGAAGAAGTTTTTTTTATACTATATATAGAAATTCATTTGGGGTTATCTATATAAGTTTAGAATTGTAAACAAATGAAAGACATAATTAAAAATTTTAAATTCGTATAGATTGTAAATTTAAGTATAGTTTTTTAACTTAACAGCTTTTTACCGTACAACCTCCTTCGTGTGTTCTCCTTGCAACGTGACATTGGCGAAGTGATTTGTGTTCTACTGACACAGCTCATGGCACAGCTCCAGACACCATAACAGGCTTGTATATATGTGTAAAATGTAAATATAGATGTATAATTGCTACGATGTATAATTGCTATTTGGAGATATACTCCAAATAGAAGAGGAATTCTTAACTTACACTTTGTTAGCAAATCCAAAGCATTGCGTCAAACTTCTCTCTCTTCAACGCGATGTTAGAATAAATATTATTATTTTATTTCCATTATTATCAAATAAAAAGCTTTTTAATAAATACGTAAAATATTTGTAAGATAACATTGTTAGAGATGATAAATATTGAGATTTCTAGTAAGGGATAAAAATCTTCTTATTCTACATCACAGTGGAGGATTTTTATCATTTTTATTCTACTTTCCAGGACGAACTAAAGACTAAATCCAAAAGGGAAAATGGTCATATAGGCTTTGCAGTGCCATATTCTGAGCTCGTTGAGTGATTTTGGCAGGTTTATGTGGAAGTACGTCTATGTGTGCAGTAGCTGATAGATTTTTAATTTTTTTTTTCTTTTAGTACAGTTTTTCTTTTTCTTAATGTACTAAAAGATACGTAGAGTTTGTATAGTTTGTATTTTTGTATTTTCAAACTTAGGCTAATCTAAAGACAGATTTTTCTTTTTTACTTAACCCATTTTAAAAATATTCAAATTCAAATTCAAATTCAAATAATTTTATTCAAAGTAAGAATACAAGATTCATTTTTTGAACGTCAAATACATTACCACCGGTTCACTAAAGATAATGCCTCAGACCTGAGAAGAACCGGCGCAAGAAACTCAGCGGGACGTTTTTTTTTTCTTATATAGTATTGAAAAATCATTAACTGTGTTTTAAACAAAAATACATTAAATACCAATATCTCTCGAGTGGCAGTCTCCTTTAAAATCGTGATATCGAATCAAACAGGCAGTCTTAGCCTGGTTCTCTCTGCCCAGACTGCTATATGTAGGGTAGACGTCAAATTAATTTATATTATATTTCAAAAATATGACCTACTCTTGAAGCCGTCATGGCACAGACACAGCGTCTGACTGTAAATGCGACGGTATTGGATTCGATTTCCAAATTGGGAGAATAAAATTCCTCTGCCTGCTACGTTGCACGCGGAAAAAGCGTGAAAGATTTTTTTCTTATCTCCATAAGCTAGGTATAAATAAGGTAAAAGGTATAAACGTTGAAATTCTCATATATCACCCGCTGCAATAACGGCGATCGCGATAATCACAACAACGTGACGCAATATTCTGTCACGTAAAATATGAAAGTTTCGCTTTTTTAAATGGAAAAAGTAAACAGGCTAAATACTTGAAACGCATTTTACTTTAGTCCCAAACGACTGGAGATGTGATAAAGATGTGAGATGTGATAAGATATCGTAGTTTTTATCTCACACAATATTTTAAAGGCGTGATGGTATAATGGCTAACTTAAAAAGTTAGAAATTATTAATTTGTAATCTAGACAAGGAGCTATGTTTTCAATTCTTCAGTTTGTTGAGTTGAGCATTGGCGTTGAGTTCCGCGAATCAAACTGAGTGTTTTTACTTTAAGTTCCCTCTGTCTACCCTGCTAAACGTGTTATTTTTTTTTATTTTTCTAACATTTCTTTTTGATTTTAAATGACAAATGAATACAAAACTATCACGTATACGTGCCTTCTTAACAACTGTGCCATAGTAGCGGTAGGTATAGACAGGTGGGAAATATTATCAAGTAAAATAATAAATGTTTATCTTTTGTATGTACTTCCGATGAAAAGGTACCGACAAAAATCATTTCTTAGAGTGCAGTACACAGGATTTATCTCAAATTGAATTGATTGTAAAGAACATACTAAACAAGACTTTTAACAAAATATACGTGTTTCATAAAGTGAAATCATTTTGTAGGCACATCTGTGTTCACTATAAATACGAGTACGAAGTACGAGTTTTGTTCGTACATATACAAAATAATAATGACATTATTATTACTACAAAATTACAAGAGAAATGAGAATTACAAGACGCTAGTAAGATAAAATCATAATATTAATCACATATAAATATTATATATCTATATATATGTGTATATAAATATATATATATATATATATATATATATATATATATATATATATATATATATATATATATATATATATATATATATATATATATATATATATATATATATATATATATATATATATATATATATATATATATATATATATATATATAACTAAATGCATACACAATTCTTGCCATATCGATATATATTCTATGAATGCAAATGCGAGAGCATCGCAAAACTAAAAGTCATAAAATCGTCTGCTTGCTTTACTGTTATAGATATTGAACATTTCAAAACTAATAAAAAGGTTAATGTTCTAAAAGTAGTAAAAGCTATACGTGATTTTGTACTTTTAAAGGTACTTTTTATTACATCACTATCTTAGTGAACAAAAAGTGCATCGTGATGCAATTGAATGGGGCCGATTTACAAATAATATCAGTGGGTTCTATTCTCACTACAATAAAATCTTAAATAATATTTTCAGTACAGCTCTAGCATTATGTTATAGTTATAAAATTATTTTTTTTTATCTTTTTTATAACTTAATTTCAGTCCGTATAAAATAGAGAGGCAAAGGTTGCCGGTTGGGCAGTTACACCGTTCTCTACTTTCCACTAGAGTTCTAGATATTGCGCGTTTAGTCCTCGGTGAAACTCAACGCCGTCCTTTGTTTCACTAGAGTGGGATAATAAAAGTAATTCACTGTCTCAAGTAGGACTTAAACCCACCCACTTAAAATTTATTGAGATTATTATCATTACAAGCAAGAAATCTACATAATGGTAAAAAGAATATTAAAAAAAACCAACCAATCCATACAATTTCGAAACGTAAGCTCCCATTTCCAATACCATCTTGTCTATACATACGTACTGCGCAAACACGCTTCGTTAAAGAAGTCGAACGTAAACTGTCCACTGGCGTGATGTCAACCGAACGCTTTTGTGTTTCCTGCAAAAATATTGGCAAGAGGAAATACGTTTCAGCAAATCTTAGTTAGCAAATATATTCTCATGGCTCAGTTGGGAATAAATGGTAGTAGTGACTTCAATTCCCGTATGTGGTAATATTTTTGATATATTGGTATATTGAGCAAAATGTTAAATCATTTTTATATGAGAATAAAACTTAGCTTAAGAATAGAGTCGGTAATGATTAGCTTTTTTAACCTAGTCTAACAGAAAAGTGCTAC
Source organism: Dione juno (assembly GCA_037127375.1). NCBI lineage: Eukaryota > Metazoa > Arthropoda > Insecta > Lepidoptera > Nymphalidae > Dione > Dione juno. The sequence goes on along the minus strand of JAXRJS010000059.1, from coordinate 1,941,102 downwards.
ATACAGTATAATTTATTGCACATTTAAACATATTATACGTTCTTGATTACAAGCGTGATAGATTATTATACTAATGGCCATAAGAATATACTAGCTCTTTTGTACTGTGCCCACCCCAAAATAATCTGGTACCCATCAGAATACAGGATCTGGTACAGAATTATTATTGACAAGAAATTAATGCAGCAAATAGTAAAAAAAAATATATAAAATCAATTCAAAGCTTAACAAGACAAGAAAAAATTGTACTTACTTGCATTTTTTATTTTGGTTAAGATAAATACATAGGAGATAAATATAAGCGTTCAGATAAACAGAGTGTCTTAACACTTTAACCAATTCTGATATTTTGTGTGTTCAATGGCGGATCTCAACACCGCGCTTAGGTAAATACATATATTAAATTTACTAAGCATTGTACATAGCATATGCTTTAGATGGATGATAATGGGTGAAGTAATAAAAGGACAATTTAAACACTATATTTTCTACACTCTATGTAAATTTACCTTCAATTTTTAAGTTTCAATGTAATATATTGGACGATATTTTCGATAAACTTTCAATATTTCATGCTAAATTCCTTAGAGGATACTGATGCAGTGATCGCCTAACGTTTATTTTAGTTATAGTTCAAACGAAGTTTTATAAATAAAGTACGTACACTATATAGTAACATCTAAAATATATTCAAAATAATCCAAAAAAAAGACATCTAGTATTATATTACAAATGCTTATTTAATAAATACATATAAAATACGAAGTTATAATTAAATAAGTGGTGATGATCATGATCTACAAAGTTCTTTTCACCAATTAACTCAAAAAGAAATTGAATTCTGTCACATAAAGCGCAATGTGTCAAAACGTTCTTCTCGCCTTATACAATTTCTGGAAAATTATTTTTCTAAAATAGATTTTTAGTGAAATCAAAATCTAAATGCACAAACTAATCTAAAGTAGTCACTAGCACAGTTCCTTAAATAAAATTAAAAATTAACGCGCAAAAAGGCAAAGAGAGTTCACTGCACGAATCAACACACTGAAACACTTCAACTTTAAGTGGAGCTGAAATGGGAATTGATTGAGTTTTAAACTTT